>JAZDUA010000180.1:920000-995000 GCA_038098605.1 Gryllus longicercus
TGAAATATCCACTTTAATATGCAACTAAAATTAACAATATTTCATTTTTTCTGTTAACCTTTTTTGATAAAATTCACGAGACGTATGCTTGGAATGCAAAAATATATTCTGTGCAAACATATTATAATCTACCCTGCCTCGCGAGAGAAGTAACTGAAGCCACCTTAGTGAAGTACTTTGTTAGTCTTCATGTATTTCATCTGACTGGTTTCAAAAATATGCTAACAAGAATTATCCTACATTTGCATAAGTTTTTTATCAACAGAAAACAAAAAACGCAAATGCAAACGAGCTCTCTCGAATCAATGTACATTCACAAATAAATACATTATACGAAAATATGAAAAGTTTTATAGATAAGTCTCTATTTTAACAAAATATTCCAAATATGCGGCTATAATTACACGAATATGCACCAGCAGAAAATGTCGGTCAAATATGCACTAACGTAGTAATTTATATAGCATATTGTAACCAAATGTCAATAAATTTCACTTAGCTATGCATTGAAGAAACGGACAAAATTACGCAAAATCATAGATATCCGCTCCCTAGTAGTCAGTCTCAGTGTTATCTCCAAAGCTTTTTTCAACTACCATACCCCATAGGGAAATCACACCCCTTGGGGAGGGGTAGATAAAAAAATACTCCAGCTTCGAAGAATGAGTACTAAGAAAAGTTTGAAAAAAACATGTGTAATAAATAGTCTATTAACGGATAAAGTCTCTTTTATGTTGGGTCTCAAAATAAATGCAATTGTATAGTTTACATTTGAAATCTAAAAGAATAATAAGATGAAACTATTTGGAAAAGTGAAACATTCAAAAAATATATCACTTTATGTAACATAGCACGTTCCTAACATTAATAAAACCGTACGTTACAAAACGGGCAAATATTACGTTTGTATATCATTTGTGTTTATAAAAATAAAATATTAACTTACGCATACATTTACAATATTTTCCATCTATTTTTTTAACGTAATAATGTGTTTTAAAACTATAACACAAACTAATCATAACTTCTCGTTCCTGACCACACCCAGCACTCATTCTCGTTTAAAGTACTGATCAGTCTTCACAACGTTGCGTTGAATGTTCACGTAAGCTTCCGCGGCTCGAATCCCTGTCTTTTGGGCGTCACCCGGACAGCCAAGAAGAACGATTCGTTGACTCCGGAAATGCACAGAGCAGGGATAGCACATTTCTACAATTGATATAGAGTAGAGGTAGATCAACTAAACACAGTCGGTAGTTGTTTAAGCATCCGTAATTATTAAAATGCCACACATGTTGTTCGGAACATATATTAATTAGGGTTTGTAACACAGCAGACAGCGCGATAAGTTACGTTTCAAAACGCAGAGCGTAACTACATACTTTATGGTTCATGTTAAATTCAATCGTTTATTTTACAAACCCGTAAAACGCCAAAATATAAAACACGCTTTAGCGACAGATTATTATTCCAGGATATACACGTCGCTTAATGCTTATTTATATGAAAAATATTTATTTATCAACTCCTTTATAACAAAAAATTATTTCGAAATCTGAAAAATTGGGAGGCTTTTTCTCAGTTCTCTCGAAATGAGGAATATGGCGTTTGACGGGATTCTGAAATAAACGATTCAATTGAATTAGATTCTGTATAATAATGAGACTTACCTCCGTAACGTTGTGAGAGGTTGGTGGTAGAGCTCTGCAGTAGATTCAGCAATTTGGATCAGTAGAGGTAACTGGAATCCTGTGGTGATGCTTCTCCGTTATAAAGTGGTGATGCGCGTGATAAGTGATAAGAAGAACGAGCTGTGAACGTCATGTGCAGGGAGTCGATTCGATGCGTCAGTCGATAACATCTCGCGGGCAGCGGCTGGGCCACACGTTGATTGGCCAAAGGTGTCCCACGTGACTCAGGGCGATGGATTCGGGCGTAGATGCATCGCGATTTCACTTTGGCTTGGAGATCGGCGCTGCTGATTATATTTGTGCACGTTGGTTTGATCTCTCGGATTTCCAGCGTTTCAGTTGTTTACGTGGCAATAAATTTATGCAAAATATCACTGGATCTTTGAATTCCTGTTTTTTGACATGTGGCATACGTTTCAATTTGATCTTCGTTTCTTACGTCTCCTCTTTCATCTCCTCTTTCTTTCTTTCTTTCATTATTTTACTTCTTCTTCACCTTCTTTTCATAATTCCTTCTCTCCTTCCACTTCTTCTCTTTTTGAATCTTTTCTTTCTTCTAACTCTTCTTCCCTTTATTCCTCTCTTCTTCCTTCCTCTTCTTTTCCTTGGTTTGTCTTTCTCTCCTCTTTCTTCTACTCCTTTTCTTTCTATTCTCCCTTTACTCTCTCTCTCTCTCTCTCTCTCTCTCTCTCTCGCTCTTAATTTTCCCTCCTAGTAATTGTGGTGGGTCAAAACAATTGCAACTTTTATATCATATAAACAAAAATATCGCATTTTTTATTTCAGTTTCACCTTCATCGTGTTATTTTGGTTGGTCGCCGTTCAAAATTGTCGCTTTATACCACTATCAAAATGTTTCTCAACACTTCTCGCTAGCCATGCACCACGGCGGCTAGCAAAAATCAGTACGCCGGGGCAGCTCGCCCATATATTTTCATCTTGCTTCCGTATCATGGGATATCTGTCGTTTCGCTCGGCCTCAATAAAGAGATCAGGACGGAAAGAACAGAGCGTGTTTTGCAACCCATTGTTGCAGGAACTACTCACTCGTCCGCCTGCTCCAATTCGGAAAACAGCTTGTCATATGTTTATGGAAAGTAGTGAACGGACCCAACAATCTCCCTTGACCTAGGACTGAGGAAAAGCACCGCGCTCTTCTCCTTATCTTTCTTAGAGATTCAAGATATCACGCCTCTTCTGATAGCCAACTATTGAAGTATGATTGGAACATATACAACGTGATTCATGCATTTTTATTTTATTTTCGACGGCCCCAAACCATTCGGTGGTATACTGGTTAGGGTATCGGGTACACACCCGGTCAAAGCCATGGATTTTTTTACAAAAATTCTTAAATTGAGTTTATTCGGAGGGGGAGTAAAGCCGGATGCCCCATGTTGTAGTTTTGCGTAAAAAAATCTTCAGGCCTAAAAGAAGCCTTTGAGCTGAATTCAAATCGTCTGTTTCGTCACCTCTTCTTTCTCCACTAGATGGTGAAAGGATCTTGTGGCCCCAGGAGAGCAGAATTGATGACCTGAGTCTTGCCACGTAAAATAAAACTGAATTGTGAGCCATTTTTTAAATTTTATTTTATAAATTTCTAGCTGACATGCCCTTCATTGTCGGAGCTAAGATTTCGCTTTTGCAAAAAATTGCCACTAGTCTGTCTTTTAAAAATTTGGATGAAACTTCACCTTTCGAAATACATTGCCTAAACACCAGCGATAATTGCTAGTATATTAGCATATTAGTCTACTGCTCACAAGTATTGAACCGAGAGATAAGCTGCAATCTCATTTGGCCCCGACCAGCGATATGTGGTTCATTGTGAAAGAACAAAGCGTCCGTATACGGAGCAACGCACGCATCAATACAAATCAATTTCCCCCGCCAAAGGTGAATGAGGGCATCTACTGATGTCACTGCAATGCCTCAGACAGGGAGGATTTTGATTGTTGATTGTTTAGTGATTCCTGGCACGACAACTTCCAGGGTCATTAGTCCTGTAAGTGTAATGCATGTGTTTTTTGCTCGTGAGGAGGCGGTGATCTTTCCCCCCGCTGTATGGTGGCCCGGTGCCGACCTTCCGTCAACTTGCGGGGTTTTCCCAACAAGGTATCTCACCAGCGGGGCACACCCCAGCCGGGACTAGCTCTTAGTTCCTGACGGGTGTCTCGGCCTGTGCGGTAGTGTAGTGCATGTTAGTGTGTGAAAAGGGTGAGAAAGGGACAAGGAAGAGGAAGGAAAGATCGCGCGCGGTCCGTGGCCCGTTTGTTAGGGTACTGCTCCGGCATTCGCCTGGTGTTGATCTTGACCATCACAGCCGGGAAGAGCTCTAAGCTCCCCACCGGTCTCCCGCCATGTGTGGAGTGGAGAGGATAAGACAAGGAAGAGGAAGGAAAGATCGCGCGCTGTCCGTTTGTTAGGGTACTGCTCCGGTATTCGCATGGTGTTGACCTTAACCATCTCAGCCGGGAAGAGCTCTAAGCTCCCCACCGGTCTCACGCCATGTGTGGAGTGTGGTGCATGCTAGTGTAAGGGGTGAGGATAAGACAAGGAAGAGGAAGGAAAGATCGCGCGCGGTCCGTGCCCCGTTTGTTAGGGCACTGCTCTGGCATTCGCCTGGTGTTGATCTTGACCATCACAGCCGGGAAGAGCTCTAAGCTCCCCACCGGTCTCCCGCCATGTGTGGAGTGGAGAGGATAAGACAAGGAAGAGGAAGGAAAGATCGCGCGCTGTCCGTTTGTTAGGGTACTGCTCCGGTATTCGCATGGTGTTGACCTTAACCATCTCAGCCGGGAAGAGCTCTAAGCTCCCCACCGGTCTCACGCCATGTGTGGAGTGTGGTGCATGCTAGTGTAAGGGGTGAGGATAAGACAAGGAAGAGGAAGGAAAGATCGCGCGCTGTCCGTTTGTTAGGGTACTGCTCCGGCATTCGCCTGGTGTTGATCTTAACCATCACAGCCGGGAAGAGCTCTAAGCTCCCCACCGGTCTCACGCCATGTGTGGAGTGTGGTGCATGCTAGTGTAAGGGGTGAGGATAAGACAAGGAAGAGGAAGGAAAGATCGCGCGCTGTCCGTGGCCCGTTTGTGAGGGTACTGCTCCGACATTCGTCAGACGGAGAGGACCTAGGATCCCACTCCCGACGGTGGCAGGATTTTTCGCCTCTGGCTAGATAGCTAGGTCGAGTTCTCTCGCTGTCTGGAGGAGAATTCTAGCGGCCGGCTGTTCTGATCGGTAGTTTTCCGTGGTTTCTCTGAATACCAGGCAAATGTCAAAGTTGTATCCTAACAAACACGAACAGCGCGCGATCTTTTCTTGTCCTATTCTCACCTTTACACACACACACTAACATCCTCTACACTACCACACATGCCGGGAAGCTATTCGGGAGCGTAGAGGTTGCCACGGTTGGAACAACGCTCTGCTGTTGGGAGTTACCTGAATGAGAAAAAGCATTCACGCCGACGTGAATGTCGGCGCCAGATCTCTCCACCAGATGGGGAAGATCCCCCTACCTCTCGAGGATAATATGCACTACACTTACGGGACTACTGATCACAGAAAAGAAATATTTCGTCAGTGGTAATACACAATTTATGCACGTCCATTTTTCATCCGAGGTGACAACACAGACGTAAATGCCATACATTAAAACTGAATTTCACATCATATCAAAAAAAAAACATTTTGAGATAACAGAGAACTTCAAGTACAAAAAGTTCTTATTAAACAGCGGATAAATACATGATTTTAGCTTGGGTTACATATGTAGGCCGCGCGAGCAGGTGCGTTACGAAATGGGGTGCAAATGTTTGTTTGTTTGTTTGTTTGTTTATTTATTTATTTATTTATTTATTATTTTTTATTTATTTTTTTGTTTATTTATTTACGTTACATTAAACTGTGTTCCATTGTTGCTGAGCGTTGCCTTTGACGCAGGGTGAAGCCGAGAGACACAGACAGAGAGAGAGAGAGAGAGAGAGAGGGAGAGAGAGAGAGACAAAGACACACACAGAGTCACGGAGAAAGGGTGGGTCATGGACAGATAGACGGAGACAGACAGGGTGAGGGACAGACAGATGCAGACAGAGAGTCAGTCAGACAGACTGAGGAAGAGACAGAGAGAGACGGAGAGAGAAAGAGACGGAGAGAGAAAGAGACGGAGAGAGAAAGAGACGGAGAGAGAAAGAGACGGAGAGAGAAAGAGACGGAGAGAGAGATGGAGAGAGAGACGGAGAGAGAGAGATGGAAAGAAACTGAAAGGGAGAGACGGAGAGAGGGGGGAGACGGGGAGACAGAGAGGTGGTAGGAAGGGAGAAGGAAGGAGAAAGAGGGAGATGACTGTCAGAACAACGTCTGCCGGGTTCCGCTAGTAAAATATTTAAAAACAAAAATTATACTGTACAATTCAAGAAATTTGTTCTTTAGTAGTATCACTGTTACTTTTCTTTGTTATATGTTATTCTGGACTAAAATAAGGAAACAACAGTTCAAGTGGCAAGGTGGGGGCAGTGGAGAGGAGGGTTTATCTCCATTTCATCTTGGATTGCTGATAAGAAGCACACGTCTCCATTATCTTTTATTACTAAAAGGATCAACGACCTAGAACCATTCACATTTGCGTTTGAAGTTGAAGCGTTTGAGCGAAAATCATCACTGTGAATTGTTTATTCACACTTTTCGAAGTTCTTTAATACGGGGAGATCTAAAGCAGGTCAATCAAGGAGGCTAAATTAGATCAGACACAGAGCACTAAAACAGAGCCATTTTGATCACCTAGAAGAGCAAAACATTGAATGTTTGTAATACGAAATGTGTTTTGTGTACTGTGTATTACACATATACGACACTACATCCTAGTATGATTTTGTGAAGTTCAAGCCAAAAGATTTGAATATCAAAACACAGCCTGTTCTCAAAAAGTATCTCTAAGAAAAAATGAATAATATATGAGCTCTACTTAAAGTTTCAACTTGAAATGTGGATGACCCCAAGTTATATGTAAGCTCTTACAACAATAAAAAATGGTATTTTGTTGGTACATCGTTATTTGGTAAAAAATTTGGTTAATAAATCTTCATTGAAATGAAAAACAGTTCAAGTTGTTGCGGAACTGTGGAAAAACGGTGTACTTGTTGCGGAACTACATGGAATAATTGTGATAAAAACTATATTAATAAAGTTTTTATTGCAATTATTTCTCAGAACATATTCGTGTGCCGTGGTACAACATTTCTGCAATAAGAAAATTGTTTAAATCTTCACATATTTTGACATATCTAATAAAATGTTACAACTTGAATTATTTCAGAATGAACGTTCTGAACTAGTTCTATTTTTTCACTCATTTATTTAATCATAACATTCTATAACAATTCCCGTTATTTCCATAGAGACTGATGCTTCTATTCTTGATAAAAGTTTCTGTTATAAGTTTTTTCTTTCCTCCTACAAAATATGCTTTCTTGGACTAGTGCACGGTCGAAGTTGCGAGTAAGAAAGGTTGGGACACGTGTCCCGTAGACCCAATGGGCCAAACCTACGAGAAAAATATAATCACTTTTATCAATATGCTTCTGTGCTCTACATTAATTTTATTGCATTGCTCACTTCTATTTGATTTTAATTCAAGTATAAAAATCACGTGTTTATGCTCTATTGTTTAAATTAAGGTCAGTAGTAGCTGAGGTGATCGTACGATATTATTTTGTAGTTTCTTTGTCTTGCATTCACGCTAAACATTCGAGCATCGTCTCATTTTTAGCACTAGTGGTAGAAAGGCAATCCGCAATGAAAATTGCTTCACGACCAAAGTTAAATTTATTAACATCCATTAATATACTTTCTTTTATAAGAATAGCAATAGCTTTTAACAACTTACGTTTACCAAGCGCAGTAAATTCGGAGCAGGCGACTTTGTAGGCACATTACACAAAAAAATACTTATATTTTCAAAAAATTCAACATGCCCTTATTCGAAGATCTATTTTTTATGAACACATTCCATTAAGAAACAAATTGTATCTTCACAATTGTAGTTGTAGGTAGACGCCAATATTTTTTTTTAATTTTCACAAAATCAAGCATTTGAACGAACATTAGACCTGCACCATTCTCTTAAACGTCCTTTGTGCTCTCTACGGTCGCAATTTAATCACTAAATGATCTGCGGTCTAGAAGAAAAAATAGTTTAAAGAAAATGAAAATTATCTATGTTTGACACAAAATGTTACAAAAAATTCTAATTTTTTGGAAAAAATTTAACATGACCTTATTTGAAGACCTAATTTTGATGAAATTATTTTATTAAGAACAAAAATTGTTTCTTCATAATTGTAGTAGTAGGAAGAAACCGAAAACATTTTGAATTTCAACAATTTCCAAAAAAGTCAGTTATCCACCAACACGAGACATTCACAATTTTCTTATAGGACTTTCAGACTATCTAACATCAAAATTTAATCAAAACAGATTTTGAAGTTTTTAAAAAGCCGTTTTTTAAAAAAAATGTTTAAACAAAATTAAAATTTGTCTATATTTCACACAAAAGTATGCGAAAAATACTCAAATTTTCGAAAAACTGTACATGACCTTATTTGGAAATCTATCTTTAAGAAACAGATTTTATGAAGGTAAAAATCTCTTATCTTTAATATTTTTGTTGTAGGAAGTCCCCGAAAAATTTGTTTTTCAAGTTTTGAAAATTCAGAATTTTTAACCAACATGAAGCCTGCGTCATTCTCTTAAACATCCTTCAGACTATCCAAAATTTAAACAAAATCGATAGCACCAATTTTTGAAACTTATGAAAGTGTACCAGGCATTTTATCTAAAGTACTCCCAAAAATTAAAACATCGATTTCAAATTCAAGTGGACGCGACATCAGACAAAGCGATTGAGGAATTTCATTTTCGGAGAAAATCGGCTGAACGGTTTAGGCGCTAGTGTTGACCACAGACGGTTGACAAACAGACGGGCGTTTTGCATCAATCGACTTTTCGATACAAAGGACCCGCAAAACGTGAATTCTGGCAACGCCACGTTTTTCTTAATTTATCAACTGGATTTATCCTCTTTATAGTTACCAAAGCCATTTAATAAGAGTTTTTCGGTCAAAAATTTGCCCTTTTTTCGCGGAGCATTACATAACTTTCTCGTCTTACGGAGTTCCTTCTTAAGTGCGAGAAAGTAACTAGTATATACTGAACAGGAGTGGCGTTGCTTCCGTAGCGCGTATGTACAATACGCATTATTGCAACTGCTTTTATTGCAAAATGTACATTAAAAGACCTGAATTTGCGCGATTTCTGAGCGCGGTACACTTACGATGTTGTGAAGTTTTTATTTATTTGAGGATTGATTGTTTTATTTTCCTTTTCCTATGATGAAGTTGACAACCCTACATCAGTCACAAACGTTTCTGTAATGTGCGGTCCTATTGCAAGTGCTTTTATTGCCAAATGTACATTAAAAGACCTGAATTGCACGATTTCTGAACGCGGTAGACTTACGATGTTGTAAAGTTTTATTTATTTGAGGATTGATTGATTTATTTTCCTTTTCTTTTGATGAAGATGGCAACCTTACATCAGTCACAATCGTTTCTGGATTGTGCCGTCAATCGTTACCTCGAAGAGTGACTCAATGCGGAAATTTTATCACCAAGAGAAATTTATCACCTTATCATTGCCGCTTTGATCTTCCACCACGAGCTCTCATTTATGGCTGAATTTTCGTTGATTGGGAGGAAATTTGTGTTCCTCTTCAAATACTAATTTCCATCACTCATAAAATGTGTGTTTAATTGTAATTGTAATGACTATTTTCTTCATGTCTGTCAGGTCGTAAGTAATATATTGCCAAGCAAGAATATATTCAAATTAAACCAATGTCACGTGTCTATCGCAATATGATTATCAATTTTGCACCCCACTGTAATCTCTTTTCCTTTTTATTGTTATGAATAGCAATGGTTTTACGTACATAAGAGCTTGTGAGCATCAATATAATATTAAAATGAGTTATTTTGGTAATGTTTTAAGCTTTGAAATTTAATATATTCTTAAAGAGAGATTCAGTGCCAAAAAACAACAAAAGAAACAGAGAAAGTGTGTGGGAGCAATTTGAAGAGTTTGTCAGTTGCCAGATTGCAACACCAGGGTTGCCAAATCCTGAACCATAAAAGGAAACCTTCGTACCACCAAAAGTATGCAGGAAAATACTTTAATGAGGGCAAACGTATGTTCAATCCATTCGAAATTAACTAATTCAGCAGCTAATTCAGCTTCTACGTCTTCCATTTCAAATATTATAAGTACCCTAAGTCGCGTTTTGTAAATATACCTCTCCATATTCGGCATTTGACGAATCCTGTAATATTTAATCTCCAGTCAAATTTAGTTAATATTGGTTACATTTCGCAGTTTCATTGGGATATGGCGTAAAGCAAGAGACATCTCACGTAAGCGAAAAGTAAAATCTCTCCCCGAACCTCCAAAAAATGGTTCCGACATCGACAACAAAACATCGATATACCGAAATATCGATGTACAAATTTTAAAAATCAATGATTTTGAATCAATGATTGCTTGATGATTCCGGTCGCGTCAATTGCTAAGGCCGTTAGTCCCGTAGTTGTAGTGTATGTTTTCCACGGGAGATGGCTGTAATCTTCACCCGCTGGATGGTGAGGTCCGGCACCGAACTACCGTCGGTCAGCAGGGTTTGCCCAAACCAGGTATCTGCCAACCGCCTGGCCTTCTGAATATCAGGTAACTGCCTTCGCCTGGACAAGTTCTAAGCTCCCGACCGGTCTCCCGGCATATGTGATAGTGTAGTGCGTGTTAGTGTAAGTGTGTGTAAGTAGGACATGAGAGTTGAATAACAACTAGGAAGGGAAGATCGTCCGTGGCCGTTTGTTAGGGTACTGCTCCGGCATTCGCCTAGTATTGATCGGAGAAACCATGGAAAACTACCGACCAGAGCAGCCGGCCTAGAATTCTCTTCCAGACAACGGCTGATTTCCACCTAGCTATCTGGCTAGTGTCGAAAACCCTGCCACGGTCAGGACTCGAACCTAGGACCTCCCGGACAGAGCCACTGCAGTAACATCAGTTCATATCCTGAGCCACCTCTCCTGATTTGTGTCGTAAAGACCGAATTTTCGAGTTCGACTAATAGCAAGAATCCGGTTCCCAATATTCGGAATTCGGAGAGCAGTCTCACGCTACTCGCCGAAAGCATGAAAAATATTTATTTATCATCTCCTTTAATAAAAAATATGTTGATATCTGAAAAAATGGGAGACGTATGTTCAGTTTTCTCGCAGTGAGAAATTTGGTGTTTCACGGGTTTCTGAAATAAACGATTCACTGACAAGTAACATAGTCTAGACCTATTCTTCTTGAATTTACTGCATCTTTCAACGGCTTGTTTATCTTTCCTCCGAGAAAAGAAAATCTGTTGTACGCGTTAATGTGCTTAAAATCATTCCGCGCCGAACAGCCATGGCGACAACATCGCTCGCTCCGGCCTAGTCAGTGCAGTTACTCAGACAGTTCACTAAGTGTATAACAGTGAAGTACTCGTTGTGTTGTGAAGTCGTGTAGTACAATCAGCTAACACACAGTGTGCCATAAACCAACAGTCGCTTATCAGTTATTATTAACGGTGAGCCCCCTTCAGCCAGCTGTGACCTAGGTCACAGCATTGCAGGAGCCATGGCAACTCTCTACAGCAGCAAGTATGCCATGGACAGTACCTCCAGCAGTCCAGAAATTCAACAACAACATCATCTCGTATTCGGAGCCATCCCGAACTGCCAAAACCCTCAGCTTGCCTCAAACATGTATGGGCAGTTTGCAACTGTTCAAGGTGCCGATTGCAGCTCGCAACAGCTCACCGGGGCCGGAAACTTCCAGGTCGGTAACCTCTGCTCAGCAAAAGACGCAGCTAGCGGCGAAGCAGGCTTTTCCGACAACAGTGAGTCGTTAACAATTACTAACAGTGCAAAAAGAACCCATACCTCAGGAGAAATAGACCTCCTCCCAAATAAGAAATCAACCACTTCAGATTCAACTCAGTACAATATACCAGTGGGAAACAGATACGCTGTGTTAGAAAATCTATCAGATCAAGATAAAAGATTTGAGTTTGCCAATGCCACTCCGCCCCAAGAAGACGAAAATCTAAGAATCCCTCCTATCTAAGTAAATAATATCCACAATATCTCGGAATTCAACAAAGAGATTAAAAGCAAATTAACCAGCCAATTTACAACAGATTTCAACGGAAACAGAATTAAAATAATGTTTAAATCAATAGCAGACTTCAGAACAGCCATCAAATACCTCATTGAAACTAAAAGACAATTTCACACCTACAAAGATCCAGCCAATAAAAAATTTTCTGTCGTCTTTAAAAACATTCACCCAACAATTACACTAGAGGAAATAACCGAAGACCTTCAGCACAAATTCCCGTCCATCATCAGTGTAACAAGACTCTATAAAAATAACGTGTCCATTTCCAGTTATTGCAGCAGAATTCAACGGAAGTCAAAATATCGAACAAGTGCTACAAATTAATCAGATCTGTAACATTAGTGTTAAGCCAGAAAGAAGAAGAAGGTCGAAAGGTCCAGTTCAGTGTATGCGGTGCTTAGACTTTGGACACACAAAGAATAACTGCAACAATTCAATCGCGTGTATTTTCTGTGCACAAGATCATTATTCTGTTAATTGCCCTAAAAAAGACTTACCTGCAATCTGTAAAAATTGCAATGGATCTCACAGAGCTGATTTAAGATCAATAGAATGCCCATACTATAAAAAACAAATAGACCACCCCTCAAGTAACCCCAAATCAGGCAATATTAAAAATAGATTAAGAAACAACCCCCCTCCAAGACTCACCTCACAAAACTTTCCACCTCTCCCCACATCTAACAATATTCCAAATTTCACATTTGCTCCAAACCCTCCCCAAAATACAAATCAAAACAACCAACCTAACAATAACCCATCCACACATCATCCTCTTATAAATAATTCTAATAATAACTCTTTCATTCATTCCATTATTAACTCAATTACCTGCTTCTTAGTCAATATTATTAATAATATCATCCCAACAATAGTCAGCAATTTACAAGCATCTCTCAGCCTATTTTAACAACAATAATGCAACAGTACCATAAAAATAATTTAAATCTGCTCAACTGGAACGCGAATGGCATCAACAATAAAAAATTAGAACTAACGTATTTCTTAAATGATAAGAAAATAAATATAGCTTGCATAACGGAAACGCGTTTAAAATCAGATGTTACATTTAATATATCAGGCTATAGTGTAGTCAGAAGCGACAGATCAAATGCAAACGGAGGTGGTGTACTAATACTAATAGAAAAATCCATACCATTTATTAAAATCAACCTTCCACACACCCCAGGTCTCGAAACTATAGCCATTAAATTCCCTCTAAACAATAGATTAATAACCCTAATAGCGGCATACAAGCCTCCGAAAACAAAAATTTCTGACTCGAATATTTCAGCGCTATTCCAGATGAATTCGCCCACTCTTCTGATTGGGGATCTTAATGCTAAGAACACTATATGGGGATGTAGAAATACCAACACTGCAGGACGCCATCTCAGCAAAATAATTAGAGACCTCAAACTTCAGTTAATTATCCCAGCAGAACCCACTCACTACCCCACAGATCACAATAAACACCCAGACATATTAGATATTGCAATTTCTAACACTCAAACCACTTTTTACTCAGCACCCTTCTTTGAACTAGACTCGGATCACCTGCCAACCATCATCTCAACTCAACAAATTACGCCCCCTCACACTCCAACTCTCACACTCAACACACAAAACATCAACTGGATAAAATTTAAGAACATAATTCAAAAACAATCACCCCACTTTAAAATATTAAGAACTCCCATAGAAATAGAACAAGCTATAGCCTTTTTAAACAATATGATAATTAACACAATCAACACTCTTAATAATAATGCTCAGCCCCCCACCACTAAACATTTCAATAAAAAACTTCCGAAAAACATTCTCACAATTATTAACACTAGAAACAAAACAAGAAGACTTTGGTGCACCATGAGAAACCCACAGCTTAAGAAAGAGTTAAATTTACTGTCCAACATCGTAAAAAAATCACTAAGGGAACATAAACAAACAATTTACAATAACTTAATCCAGTCCCTCAGCACAAATAACAACACGTTATGGCAATTCACTAAAAATATCTTGAAAAAGAAAGCAATAATACCCCCATTAACAACTCCAACGGGCAAGAAATTCGCTTCTTATGAGAAGGCTGAAGCATTAGCCGATCACTTTGCTAAATCATTTACTCCCAATGCCACTTCAACTCACCCACTGCATTCAAACATACTCGAAATAGCATCAGCCCCCAACTATAACGTACCACACAAAATAAACTACATATCCCCAAATGAAGTCATTAATATAATTAAGATATTGCCAATAAGAAAAGCCCCTGGTCACGACAAAATAAGTAACAAAATCTTAAAAAAATTACCTAAACCCACAATAGCATATATCACCAATATTTACAATTAAATAATTAGAACTGGTTACTTCCCCGTTATTTGGAAAAATTCAAATGTAATACCCATCCCCAAGCCATTCAAAAATCTATCCAGAACTGACAACTACAGACCCATTAGCCTTCTTCCCACTTTATCAAAAATCCTAGAAAAACTAATCCTTAAAAGACTAAATTCCCATCTGAATAAAACTCAAACAATCCCAATGCACCAATTTGGCTTCACTAATAAAGTATTAACTTCTCATCAATTACTAAGAATCACGGAGCACATACACACGGCATTTCAAAAAAAACACCATACAATAGTTACCTTTTTAGACATTTCGAAAGCTTTTAACAAAGTGTGGTACCCTGGATTAATATTCAAACTTAAAGAAATAGGTACCCCTAACTATTTAATTAATACCATTAATAGCTTTCTCCAAGATAGAACATTTTCAGTCACAGTTAATAATCACACATCCAATCCCCGCAGAATTACAGCTGGATTACCTCAAGGCTCACCACTGTCCCCCACGCTTTTCAACATATACACAGCCGACATTCCCATAACATCACACACGCCCATCGCCCAATTCGCCGATGACACCGCAATTTTCATGTCCAATCATTCAACTGATCTAATCTGTAAACAAATTCAAACACATTTAAATAAAATTGATGAATGGTCTGTCAAATGGAAAATCAAACTAAATCCTACAAAATCATGCGCCAAAATATTCTCATTAAGAACATTTTCAACCCCAACACCACTCCTAATAAAGAATAACCCAATTCCATGGACCCCGCACAATGAATCTGTCAAATACCTAGGGCTGAATCTTGATACCAGACTAAATTGGAAAAATCACATAACAGCAAAAGCACAGCAAGCCAAAATAAAATTAATTCAACTAAAGCCACTCTTAAATCGCAATAGTAAGCTCTCATTAAACAATGCCATCACCATCTATAAATCAATAATTAGACCCCTAATGCTTTATGCATGCCCTATCTGGATCAATGCTTCTAAAACTAATATAAATAAATTACAGATCATCCAAAATAATTTCCTCAGACTTGCCACTCATGCACCCTGGTTCCTCTCAAACATTCAACTGCATAAAGAATTTAATTTACCCCCGATACATGACCATATCGCGCTCCTATCTAACAATTTCTTCTCCAAAATAAACACAATAACTCAAGCCACCCATTAGGGCCTAGCCACCACCTACCAGCTCCCAACAAGAATAAAAAATAGATATCCATTAGATTCATTCCTCAGCATATTTTCAGAACTCAATTAATCACATAGGTGCTCTGTGAGTTTCCTATTCATGTGTATTTAGATTTAGTAGTAAGATTAGCATTTAAGTTAAATATAAGTCATAAAAATACATATGATGTAGTATACATAATACTGAACTATGTACATTCGTTCACTAATAAAGATATACTATAAAAATAATGTGCTTAAAATAGAACGCATTCTTTGTGCCTGAAAACCCGTCGAATACCCCACGAGCAGAGGTGGATTTACGCATAGACACAGTAGGCACGTGCCTACGGCGGCAAATTTTCAAGGGCGGCAAATTTTCAAAGGCGCAAAATTTTCTTGATATTTTCTAAAACAAATTTAGGTTTTCTAAAAACTATAACAGGATAAATTATATTTTTATTTTAAAAATATCATATTAATATTTAATACAAGCTATTTATTTGTCTACTTCATTAGAGTATACCTTATGATTTCAGAAGTATATGAATCTGAAACTAAGGCCCGTTGACGAAAGAAAACATGTTGCAATTCTAGTTGTCATGTTTTAGTTTCCTTTTAATGTTAACGTTTCAGTGTTGAAACGTTAATAATGTTGAACGTTACTTGCTATGAAGATACAGTTTATATCCAAAATTAGCTAATCCAAAAAAAATATTTAATTTATGAAAACAATGTGTAAAATATAATGTTACTTTTAAAGTTAAAACGTTCAAATTGATGAGGAATTGTTACTGAAACGTTACAATTAGAAATGTAACATTAATTTTAAACAGGGGGCGGCAAATTTGATGTGCCTACAGGCGGCAAAAATATTAATCCGCCCCTGCCCACGAGCGTCCTAATACGTCCGTAAGACTACATAAAATTGAATTATTTGCAATCATTGTGAACAATAAGAACAACAGTGACAAGACTCAATAAATGTTAGTATAACTGTTTGTGTTCTTCCTATATAAATACAAAATAACGTATATTGTAGTAGTAATAGTAGCCTTATAGTCAGTCTAGTAGTAATAGTAGCCTTATATTGTAGTAGTAATAGTAGTTTGATCGCTATTTAGATTATATTGCATGTAAAACAATTAAAAATCATTTATAAATTTCAGATATAAATCAACATTTAGTCAAGAAAATTGAATAGCATGAAGAATAAATTTCAAAACGATAATAATTGTTAGTCATATTAGAAATAAAAGAATGGGGATGTCTATTTTCATGCGGCAACTAATTACAGTTAACAGCTCACGACTTCTGTGAAGGGTTAACTTAGTAAGTAACCAGACAGTTACTTCTGTGCTGTTTTGTACAATCATTTTGAAATGATAACGCAGTTTACTGCGTACATCACTTCTCAAGATTATAAACTTAATTTTAACACCTTATATCAACAAAAACTCAACAAATACGGCTTTTATCTAAATGTGGAAACTTCTGTTGGTCTCTTATGTATCACTATCGAAGAGAGACAGATAGTCATTGACAGAAAGAGAGTTAATCATCTAGAAGGGAATTTTATCACTTTACCATCTATCAGATGTCTGTACTTTGGTTCATTGGACGCTGGTATTTAAGGACATTTTTTCTCTCTTGAAATACACATATAAACCACTCAAAAATCATGTGTTTAATTCCGCGTGCAGGCGTAAATTAACCTTTAGTCGCGCCACGTTTTTGTAACGTAAGTAATCATGGTGTTTATTAGGAACACCACTTTAGTTTATATCACGTATTGATTACAACCACAACAAATAGTTTTTTTACATAATAATAGTTTTTAGTGGTACAAATGAGTGGTTTGTAAATCGATAAATGTGTTTGTTTCTCTTTTGAACCGACAGCTTCTACTTTCTCACAACGAACTTACTCGTATGTAGTGTAGATAGTAGTATGTAGTAAGAGAAAGTATTGTAATGCTACAGCGCAAAGTGGCAATTTTACGTTCAGAAAAACTGGTATTTTGGTGTCCTGTTATTAATAAAGTGGACAAATTTTGTTTCTAAATGCTAAAAATTACTCTCTTTAACTCGTTTGGGGTCAAAATCCACGTTTTGTGAATCCTTGATAACGAAAATTGCTTTCTGCACCAAAACGCAAACTGTCATACTGTCTGACAATGAAAAAGTGGATAATTCGTGTAGTAAATTACTCCTTTAACACGCTGTATAGTCATAATTCACTTATCCATGGTCCTTGATAATTGGATAAAAATTGCTCATAACAAAATACCAAAACCTTTAAGAAAAACTTATATCTGTTCATCCGTCCACCAGTATGTCAGCCCGTCTGTGAACAACGTTATCAGCTAAACCGAACGCAGGATTTTCACAATTGATGATTCCAATCAGTCTGATAACGCGGCTCCTTGAATAGAAAATGTATATTTGGTTATTGTTTATTACGAATGTGGGGTACTACATCAAGCACCAATGACATTTTCAAAATTGGCTCCAAATGTTTTCTATATTTTTTCTCGGTTAGAGCAAAGTATGCTTATAAAAATGGTCCAAGTCCAATTTTCATTAAATTCTCTAAATTTTCGAACCATGGCTAAATTTCATATTTTTCCGCGTCTTCCTTCAACTACAATAAAATTGAAAATAGAGATTATTTTTCTTAATGACATCTATTCATGAAAATTAGTTCTAATAAATAAGGTCTAGTTCATTTTTTTTTCAAAATAGTATTTTTCATGTAATTTTGTGTGAAATAAATCAATTTTCAAAAGAAGACTTTCTTTCTCAGACGAACTGTGTAAGAAAAAGAAGTGATACCTGCTCAGTTCAAGAAGATGGGAAAGGTAAATGAATCGTCTGCTATAGACATAACTATTAGGATATTAAAGCCTCCAAACTATCACACCAGACACAATCGTCTACATCACAGAGGAAAAATCGTAGAGATCCTTCTCAAAAAAAAGTGATAAGAAACCAAGGTTTTAAGATTGAAGAAAAGAGTCGTCATAAGGTTACTAAAATTTAGAGATATGAAGAGAGTGACGAATGCTTGGGTTCACTTGAGAATATCCTGGAAGTGATCAGTTGTGTATCAGTATAGAAGATAATTCCGATAAGTTTGAGGAACAGTAAACCTCAAACTTAATCATTAATGACAACTAAACTTATAATCATGGTAAAATTTAGTCTCTTCAAGCTGAAGTTACAACCCAAAATACGTTCAAATTTTGACAAAACAAGTTATTCAATTTTACATCAGTGCACAAAATGAGTACATCACTGGTTGATGTGGAAACTACATGAGGGAACTGATGAAATTCGATACTGCAGATATCATGTGAAGAGAAATATTCCTTTTTCAAGAATTGGAAAATATAATATGAATTCTATAGATAGGAAATCTTAAATCTCAAATTGTGTTAACAAAATAGAAAGTGATTCAAGTGCATTTTTATTGATTCTCTTTCCTCAATAGAAGTTAAAATTATTTTGTGGTAAATCGAGAATGTGGCTTCATGGAATTCTCTACTCTTCAGATCGCTACAGTATTGCCTGGTACGACTCACCCTACTTGAAGGAGTGATATTGGGCCACGCGAACATTTTTATACTTACCTTCTACTTAAAAGAAAGCTTTTACGGGCAAACATTTGGAAAATGCCGTTTCAAGACGTAATATATATGAATTTCAAGGTAATATCTCAATTACATTCGCATCCAATCTTTAAAAAAACTCAAATCTGGTGAATTCTCACCCCCACCGACGATACTTTTTTCTATTCGATCCTTTTGGTTGATCCTATATGGACCACCTAAGTTGCCCACAGAAAATATCTTGAAAACGGTTTGAAGTATCGACATGCTATTTGCGTCATACTGTTGTAGATGATGGAGTCTTCTTCTTCTTCTTACTTTTATTTTAGGCAAGAGCCTGTTTCTTTACAAAGGATACTTAATTAAAATTTTTAAAAAAACCGATACATTACATTTATTTAGTCATATTTATAAATTGGCACTATATTCATTCTGTCTTGTTCGTGCCATGTTCGTCTTACTAAACGTATTTTCATGCATATCCTTTGTTCTAAGAGCATTTCTATCCTTTTTACCCCGGCCAGGTCGTTGGTCTTACCCGGGAACCCTCTTCCTTTATCCGGGGACCGGCAACGGCATTGCTGAGCTACTCGATCCACCCAGCAATAACCGCAGGCGGAGTTAGATGATGGAGTAAATAACATATTTCGTTTTCTTGTTACTACCTGAAGGAAATCAATATTTCTCCTCTTTCAATAATTTACTTTAAACTATTTACTTATTTTACTGCCTCATATTAGGCCTGCCATTGATATAAATATTATTTCCTTTTATTATATTTACAATTTTACAATATTTTCTTATATAATGGTGTGGCTAGCCCTGGTTTTCATTTAATCTCGGGGCGTCAGCGTACTTACACTTCTCAGGGTACTACTCTTGTCTTCGTGGGCCTGAAAATACCGCTCATACAAGTATTCGGGCGGTGAATAATTTAAATATCGTTAGGAAATGTTTGTCACTACGGTTCGTGATAAATTAAACAATTTACAAATTTTGTTTATGAATATGCGACATTAAGTGTCGGCTGCCGCAATTAATTTATTTCAAATTCGGTGACATTTCAAATGCCTGACCGGTTCAGTTGTTTCATTGTTACCTTTCTTCATCGTTGCGTTCTTGTCGCACCGTAACTATACACTGCAAGAATCTTTTGTCCCCTGTCAACGATGTCCTATAATATTTATCTGCTTTACTTTTTAAAAAAATTTAAATTTCCTAACATTTACTTAATCCAATTAATACTTGGATTTTCTGACGCCTCATATTCTCAATGTATCAGTTTCATTTGTATTCCTTATATTTCGCAAATTATTCGACATTAAAGTTTCGTCTACAAATGTCAAAAATCCCTTTAGGTATTTTCCCTTGCCTAATTCTGTATGTAATTTTAGAGATATTGGCACAACTTTGTTTTTTTTTTAATGGGAGTATATTTTTCGCCCTTCATTCTAAAGTTCTTTAATAATAAAGTGAAATGATATATATTGTTAATTTTCGAAAAGTATTTTTGTGCAAAAACAGTGCAATCAGAACTTGGTAAACACTAGCATAGTGCAGCATAGTGCTACAGCGCGCTAGGACAGCTGACCTTGAGCACTGCTTACAAATGTGCTTCGATAAAAACGAGAAACACATAGCACATGACCTGAAAATAGAGAATTTCTTGCGCGCTGCAATTTTTCGAAGCGTTCAATATAAGCATGTTATTTTGAATATTGATATTCTCTTTATTTTTCAATTTCTCATCTTGTTTCGTATGTTAAGAATATTTTCATTATTTTTTCTTCTGTTTTGAATTATTTCAACTTGCAACTTTGCAATAGAATTGTTACACAGTAAAAATGAAATAAATTTACTGTGATTTCTCGTCAGTGGACAAGTTTTTTTCTTTTTCCTTGGAATACAATAGGCTCCCCAAATTTAAATTTGATAAAGGTATTTAGATACAAAACTCTTCTGAAATCAATGTGATTTGAATATCTCCTTCCTTGCGCATGTAGAACTTGTGTAAGTCCAAAACCGAGGCCATGAGCATTGCCAATAAGAGCATAGGAAATCCTTTAATCGGCGAACTTTCTGGTTTTCTGACAAAGTGCGTTGACTCACGTATACGATGTCAGCAAGGTCAGCTCTCCTCGCGTGCTACAGCATAGCGATTACAGTGTTCTGATTACCCCGTTCCGACAAAATCCACTTTTCGAATACTAACAATAGTTATATTATTGCGTTTCATTTTTAAAGTACTTGATAATTATGGAAAAAATATCCCTGTATTAAAAATGTGGGTCAATGTTTCCAAAATTACATACGGTACAAAGAAAAAAACGAAATTTGTTATTTGTCCCATCATCTACAACAACATGGTGCAAATAGCCTCTCGATACCCCAAGCCATTTTAAAGATATCTGCTGTGGCCAACTTAGGTGGTTCATTTGTAATTATTCGTACAACCCAGGCATCTAATTTCGTAGACTATATTTCTGTATCTTCAAATCTGTATTTTCTTTTATCCATTTTCTAATTTTATAGGGTTAATCTGTTTGATATGATAAAACAATTCCATTATTTTTATTTGTATTATCTCGTACCTTTTAACTACCATTATATTAATGCATTAATAGTTTTTTAAATAAACGTTTTGATATATTGGACGACGTAATTAGAGTTGAAAATTGTTTCATTCCTACTTACGTTCTTACATGCACTGCACTACCACGCATATTAGGAGAGCAGTCTGGAGCTTAGAGCGTGTCCCGGCTGGGGCAGTGCCCCTCTGGTGAGAGATACTTTGTTAGGGAAAACACCCCAAACAGAAGTGTAGGTTGGCGACGGCTCTCTCTATCGAGCGGGAAAGGGTTGCAGCCACCTCCCGTGATGAAAATATGCAATACACTTACGGGAAAATGACCACAGCCTCTGACGCGCCCAAAAATACCAAACAATCGATCAATCGAAGTTTTGACATGCACCACTTTTAAGGGACTGATTTTTTAAATTTATTTTTCTTCGACTTTCGCCTTTCGAAGATTTTGACAGGTACAATAAGGTTTTGACAGGTACAAGCCTATCTGGTGGGCGAGATCGCTAAGACAGTAGTGCCGTAGCGATCTCGGACCGAAGGATCGCGGGTTCGAGTCCCGCCTCGGGCATGGTTGTATTGTGTTCGTCCTTTCACCCCATCATCATCATCATCATCATCATATCGTGTCATCCTCACAGTTACCATACCGTTATAAGCAATAGTGGTCGCTAATGACCTAGTAGTTGATGCCACCTTAAATAACAAAAGAAATGTTTTACAAAATGGATTTACTTGGCTATCCCCGTCCGCTCAAATTTTCCTGAATAGTGACGCCACTGAAGTGGACGTGTCCAAGATTTCCTATCCTTCGGTTTTGTATCTGATTCAAAATATTCTCATTCAAAACTCTTTGAGAATGTTATTATTAGTTTATGTTTCTGTTTCAAGTTAAATAATAGAAACATAAATACTCGTAATTTGAGATAGTTTCCTTAAACTATTAATTTACATGCTAACACTCTCCAAAACATTGAAAAGTATATCGGTGTATGACACAAGCAAGGAATTGCCTTAAAATGTACTATATTACTACTTGCCGAATATTCTCAGTTTTAAATTACTGTAAATAAATAAAATATAGAAAATGTCCATGTTAATTACACGCCTGTGAGATATTGTGTCGAGCGTGCCGGTACAAATAACGGCATATCTAATTGATTCGTTTTACAGCACCGATAAGAAAGATCAACTTATTTATGAGTCATGTGAGAACAGATTTCTATCACGAAATCTCCTTATATAAAAAACATAATCTAACATTACTAAAAATAGATATGCAATTTTTGTAACACGGGATTAACAGCGACTTAAGTAACAAATACTCAAATTCAAAACAGGATTATTGAAACTTGTCGAACGAACGAACAAATCCAGAATCTAACTCCTACGTTAAAAGCCGAGATTGCCGGCGAAGAGACTGAAAATTTTCGCCGAGGGTAAAGTGTATTTTTGGGTGTTCCTGCGTGATCGGGGGTTTATTTTTGAACCTCACCTGACAAAGACCTTTCTCGCAGCCAGTGCATCCCTGATTACATTGGTTTGCAAACAAGCACATCTGGATATTTTCTTGCTTCCCTAAACCGTCCTATTCCAGAAAAAATATACACCACTCTTAGCCTTGTCTTCGGAAGATCACGTGTCTGAATCGAGTCATGGAACCAAAGCTGAAACCGTCAATAGATGTTTATCATACGTGTGGTAAAAGTGGCATTTTATTTTGCAAGTAGGAAAGGTTGGGTTTTCAGGCCGACAGGTCGAGTGGCGCAATACTATGAGCAAAGTCCAATCACTTTTGCCACGTGTGTCTTACACTATTTTTAGACAGCCGCACTGATTTCATTTTAAATCAAGTATACAAATCATATAATTGTGTACTATGTTAAGTTGAAGCCAGTATAGTATCTAGTTCAATTTAGTGAATTGAAACACATTAAAATAACGAACTTAGTTGCCCACAGGAAAGTAAAAAAATGAATTTGAATACAGGAAAACTATTAAATACAGTTTCGGCGGATTTAAAAATAATGAATTGGAATGCAGGAAACCTATGAATTTAGTTGGACGCGGAGTTGAAAATACCGAATTGGAATGCGGGAAAAACTATGAACTTAGTTGACCGCGGGACTGAAAGTAATGAATTGGAATACAGGAAAACTTTGAATTTATTTACCCGTGACATTCAAAATAATTAATTGGAATACATGAAAACTACGAATTTCGTTGCTCACAATGATTGAAAATAATGAAATGGAATGCAGTAAGCTGAATTTTGTTGGCGAACGAGTTAGAATGCAGGAAAACTATGAATTTAGTTGCCCTCGGCATGGAAAAAATTTAATTGGGACACGGAGAAACTATGAATTTAAATACCCGCTATATTCAAAATAATGAATTGGAATATAGGAAAACTGTATGAATATAATTAAATTTATTCAAAGAAATTAAAAATTAAATTTAGAATAAAGAAAATAAAAATTAAAATATATTGTTACTCAGTAACATGGTCACAATTTCGACTTCTTTACGACTGCGGAATATATTCTCCGAGCGTAATTGCGTCCCACAAGGTGAAGGGAAGGTCACAATTATATATGTATTAATACAGTTTCCAGCGCGATAAAAATTATGAATGTGGTGCAGCGGTCTCACAGGTTGGCAAGCCCTGTTCCGCTCCGTGGCACGAAGTGTCGCGAGACGCGTGATTCTCGTGTGAGCCACAACGGGTCGTGCCCGGAGGGGGGGAGGGGCAACACTTTCTCCAGGAGGCCGTGCCGGATGTGCAGCCGCTGACGCCCACGCCGCGCCGAACACAGCGGTGAACAGAACGCGGCGAAGGCAAGGAAATGGCGGTGGCGGCGAGGCACTCTAATAGGCGTTCTCGCTCGTCTCTCTGCTTGCCTTCTCCTCTTTCCTTTTTTTATTTCTTTTCTTCTTTCTTTTTTCTTTCTTTTCTTCTTTCTTTTTTCTTTCTTTTTTCTTTCTTTTTTCTTTCTCTTTTCTTTCTCTTTTCTTTCTTTTTTCTTTCTTTTTTCTTTCTTTTTTCTTTCTTTTTTCTTTCTTTTTTCTTTCTTTTTTTCTTTTTTTTCTTTTTTCTTTTTTTTCTTTTTTCTTTTTTTTCTTTTTTCTTTTTTTTCTTTCTTTTTTCTTTCTTTTTTCTTTCTTTTTTCTTTCTTTTTTCTTTCTTTTTTCTTTCTTTTTTCTTTCTTTTTTCTTTCTTTTTTCTTTCTTTTTTCTTTCTTTTTTCTTTCTTTTTTCTTTCTTTTTTCTTTCTTTTTTCTTTCTTTTTTCTTTCTTTTTTCTTTCTTTTTTCTTTCTTTTTTCTTTCTTTTTTCTTTCTTTTTTCTTTCTTTTTTCTTTCTTTTTTCTTTCTTTTTTCTTTCGTTTTTCTTTCGTTTTTCTTTCGTTTTTCTTTCGTTTTTCTTTCGTTTTTCTTTCTTTCTTTCTTTCTTTCTTTTTTCTTTCTTTTTTCTTTCTTTTTTCTTTCTTTTTTTCTTTTTTCTTTCTTTTTTTCTTTCTTTTTTTCTTTCTTTTTTCTTTCTTTTTTCTTTCTTTTTTCTTTCTTTTTTCTTTCTTTTCTCTTTCTTTTCTCTTTCTTTTTTCTTTCTTATCTCTTTCTTTTCTTTCGTTCCTTTCTTTCTTTTCTTCGTTCTTTATTTTCTTCTTTCATTCTTTTCGTCTTTCATTCTTTTCGTCTTTCATTCTTTTCTTCTTCCTTTCCTACTTTTCTTCTTTCTTTACTACTTTCCTTCTTTCTCACTACTTTCCTTCTTTCTTACTACCTTCCTTCTTTCTTACTACCTTCCTTCTTTCTTACTACTTTCCTTCTTTCTTTCCTACCTTCATTCTTTCCTACTTTCTTTCTATCTTTCCTACTTTCTTTCTATCTTTCCTCCTTTCTTTCTTTCTTGGCGAGATCCGACATCGACCTACCTTCGGCCAGCGGCGTGTTCCAGCGGGCCACCGCTCCAGGCTGGACAAGATTTAAGCTTCCGATCGGTCTCCCGACATGTGTGTTAGTGCATGCAAGTGTGTGTGTAAGTAAGGGGTAGGATAGGACAAAGAAGAGGCCCGTTTGTTAGGGTGCTGCTCCGGCATTCGCCTGGTGTTGATCGGAGAAACCACGGAAAACTACGGATCAGAGCAGCCGGTCGCTAGAATTCTTCTCTTTTATCGGCGATTGAAATCGACCTAGTTATCTGGCTAGTAAACAAAATTCTGCCACCGTCGGGACTCGATGCTAGGACCTTACGGTCAAAGGCACTGCAGTGTCATCAGTTGATGCCCTGAACCTCTTCTTCCGGTGAGATCAGTCGAGCCCGAGTTTGTCCCAGCTGGGGATATACCTCGCGAGAAGAAAAAACCGCAAGCGACATAATAGACAACAGAGAGTATTTTTTTAGTTTAAAAAATAAAATACTGAGCACAGCGTTTAAATCATTTTAAAGTTGATCTAATACACACAATTGCGATTTTTACACCTTGGTCGCTAACACACAGATTTATGACATTTGCAATATTTAAGAAGAAGAATTTTGATGTAATAATTAATAATAAATGTAACTTCAAATTAACTTCTCCCCATCGCACGTCACACACTGTTTTTATCAGCTTTTGATGTAAATATATAAAGAATGAATTTTAATGTACAAATATGAAAGTTTGATAAGTACTTGAAACAATGATTTAATTGTTATTCAGACATGAATATACTTTCATGATATTAGATTTTTTATGTCACAAATATAATGTTGGCATGATTGTAATAATACACTTTTAAGTTTCAAAATGAGCCCATGAAAATAACAACAAAGAAGAACAAGTGAATAGAAAGTAGAAAGTTGCAAGGATCAAAATCTATCTTTGCAAGTAAATTACATATTTAAATGTAAGCTACGTCTTAACAGACACATAATAATAATAATAATAATAATAATAATAATAATAATAATAATAATAATAATAATAATAATAATAATGTCTTTATTAATGGCGAGGCTGCATGGCTACACATATGAAGAAAAAACATTAAAAAAATATTCATCCTGTAATACAGGTAGCAACAATTGTCTGTATAGTTATAAACTTAGAGACAAACCATGATTACCGTAATTAATACTTTGCTACATTGTAACTAAAACTAAATGAAACGCACCATATAAAATGCAAAACCAACATGACGGAGATCCTCTCTCCGCTAAGTATGGACACGAAGTATTGAAGGAAACTTGCATCTTACCAATATGTAACACGCACAACACCTTCTGGACTTATGACTGAAGAATATATTCACTAGCAACAATAAATACTCACGTCACTGAAGGTGAGACAGATCTTTTCTGCAGACGGAAAGGAAAAGATCACGAAATTGGTCCGTAAGCCGTTTCTGTTAAAAATTCAAATGTGTTGTGTGAATAGAAATTAGCAAGCCCACGAAACCTTTGTTTGTATGAACAGCGAGTTAGGCTAATCTTTCTTTTTAGCAAAGATCTAACTGAGGGTTCGTTCAAAGAAACACACATTCTCCCAAACTCAGGAAAGGAACCGTTTGAACTACAGGTATACACATGTTTTGTGATCAAAGCCGCGTTGGAAGTCGAAGTCACTTGTGACTAAAAAAAAACAACCTACACCCCGATTTAAGTTACAAACGTTGGTGGCTCAGGTTATCAATAGATGTCACTGCAGTGCCCTATAACCAGGAGTCCCGACGTTTGCAGGATTTTCGATACTAGCTAGATAGGTCGAGTTCAGCAGCTGTAGGGAGGAGAATTCTAGCGGCCGGCTGCTCTGATCGGTAGTTCACCGTGGTTGCTCCAATCAACACCAGGCGAATGCCGGAACAGGATCCTAACAAATGAGCCACGAAGCGCGTACCATCTTCCCTTCCTCTGTCTTGTCCTTTCTTTACCCCTTAATTGCTCACAGTTTCACATTCACTTTCACTCACACTACACTATCACACATGTCACAGGGAGCTTAAAGCCTGTTCCGGCTGCGGCGGTGCCCTACTGATGGGAGATACCCGGTTGGGGAAAACCCCGGTAGCCAACGGTAGGTCAACGCCGGATTCGCCAGCCATGGCGGGCAGATCACGCCAACTCACGACGAAACATACACTACACTTTCGGGACAAATTACATTTGTTGTTAACTCGAGCGGATTCACTGTTCAATGAACCGATTGAGGTTTCTAAGTGATTGACCGCTGGGAGTTTGTGTGTGTGTGTGTGTGTCGGGGGGGGGGTGGCAGTCTCGCCACAGGCAAGTAGTTGCGACCGCCTTCGCCAGGCGCCAGTCGTGTCACGCTCGTGATTGCACAATTATGACAAACGGGTGGCTTATTATGATGCTTAAAATCCATTTAGTTGAAACTAGGGATGCGACATCGATGTCTTCAAAACTTCGATGTTTTTATAAAATCATCGATATATTTAACATCGAGTTTTTGAAAAACCGTAGTTTCACACCGATGTTTTGTGTCCGATGTTTTATGTGATAGATATTTTTAAAATGAAATAAAAATCTTACAAAAATTGTATAATAATTTTTAGATATCCATAAATGGAATACATCAGACCAAAGTGACTAAGGATGATAAACAAATAAAATCAAGTTTTCGTCAATAAAGAAGCCTTAATAATTTTTGAATAATCGAATCTGATAATCCACGTTGTGTTATGTGTCCCGATGATTTTTTTGACTTTGTTTCGTCAGTTAAATCTCAATAAAAATTAATAAACGATACCTCTTTCAAATTACCCCCCCCCCAGCGCGTGAACTTTAATGGTTTCTATCCTGATTTAAAAACATCCATATTTATTAACATTGATGAATTGGTTCGATGCTTTATTAACATTGGTGGTTTTGGTTCGATGTTTCGTTAACTTTTATTGTTTTGGTTAGATGTTTCATTCATCGACGGTATCGTTTTGAGCATCGATGTTTAGATTCATCAATGTGTTCTTGGCGGTGTCGCAATTAAAATGGTGGCCTGCAGCATGAAAATGCTGCTAAACAATACCACACGAAACGGTTTTTTAAAATAAAAACACGCACACCGCTTAAGAACAGCAAATAAACCAGCTGAGTTTATCTTAGAGTCAGAATTGCTGCTTACTCGGCAGAGACTCTGAAGGGTTCGAGTTTCCACAGAGGTGGATTTCTGGTACTAGCTACATAACTGAGGCGAGTACAACCGCTGTCTGGAGGACAATTCTAGCGGTTGGGTGATCTGATCTGTAGTTTTTTTTTTTAATTTGTTGCGTCTGAATTGGCACAACTCGTTTCCAAGCCCCTTGCGGCGTTGAGCGCTTTGCACTTGGAGTAATACTCCATTAATTTGTGTGTTTGGAGTAATCTTCTATAATATCGCGGCGGCAATGGTATAAGTGGCGGCGATGGTGTAAGTGGCGGCGATGGTGTAAGTGGCGGCGATGGTGTAACGGTTAGCGGCCTGTTGTACCCAAGTTCGCGGGTTCAAACCCGATCGAAGCCGTTTAAGCGAGAAAATTCTACGTACGCCTTTCTTCGGAGGGGAAGTACAGCCGGCTGTCCCATGTTAGTAGATTTACTTGCATGTAAAAGATCCTCAAGCCTAAATGACGCCTCTGAGCTAAATTCAAATTCCTGTTTCTCGCCCAAGAAATACCCCCTTCCTCTTCCAGTTGATGAAAGGAGCGTAGCGAAATTTGCGTGGTCAGACGGAAGAGCGGACCTGATGGCCCGAGTCTCACCACGTAAAATAAGGCAAATTCAATTCAATATTATTTGTCTTTTAATGTCACGTCTCGACGCAGTCAGTTGTCAAGAGGACCGCCAGGTAACATCTCGGCGAACGCGCCTTCTATTTCGCGCTCTTGCGTCACTACTCAGCGGCCAGAATTGGGAAGGGATAGGGATAGAGATAGGGTTTAGGATACTTCACAGGAGTCGGAGTAGCTCTTGTGAAGCAGCTTAACTCGTTTTGTTGGAAGAAATTTCACAAGAGATTGTCCGGGAATCGAACCCGGACCTCCTTGGTGAAAGGCGAGAGACTTCACTCCGAGTCAGCAATTTCCCGTGGTTTCTCCGATCGACACCAGGTGAATCACTGAGCAGTACCCTAACATAGGGGCGGGGGCCGAACGCGATCTTTCCTTTCCATTCCTTGTACTATCCTGACCCGTCTCTTATATTTACATACCCTACACTACCTCATATTGAGATACCAGTCGGGAGCTTGTAGCTTGTTCCGGCTGGGGCAGCGCCTCGCTGGTGGAAGATACCTGGTTTGGGAAAACCCCACAGGTCAACATCACCCCCGACGGGGGAGATACTTTGAGAGGGATATTTCCCGCAAGCCGACTTATATAATACAGCCGGATCTCGCCATCTAGGCGAGAGAAACACGGCCACCAAACACTCACCACACTAACGGGACTAATGATCACGGCAGTTGATGTCCCGTGTCTCCATAAATCAAGCATTTACAACAAATAAATAACACTCGTATAAGTATGCAGTAAATTAAGTATTATGCTCGTGGCTAACTCTTGGTCAGCGTGCTCGCTTTCCACTACGCGGCCCCTGGTTCGATTCCCGGTCGAGTCAAGACTATAGTGTGCGTTTTCCTGTCAATGTCCCAGTATATATTAGTGTGTGAGGAGAAAATTCACTTCTCAGGTTGAGAAGACCGGAATACGGCGTGGGGATGTCCCGTTCACAGGCTGTCGCGCCATATATATATATATATATATATATATATATATATATATATATATATATATATATATATATATTGTGGCGTTATGGAATTATACAACCCCATAACACCACCGTTTCGCCGGCATGAACGTTCACAGGCAGCGAGAAGAGCGGCCGAAAACCAGAGTAGCAAAACGCGCAGCCTGGTATCCGTTGCTCGTACTAGTCACCACGAACTATCAAGCCACGTTTTTACTAGTGAAGGGTTGAAGGAGGAGAAGTTACCCCCGCCACAGAGAATTTCCCCAGGCAACGCCAATAAATAGGCGGACGCGCAAGCGGAAGCTCTCTTTTCTGAACCATCACGCCTGGAGTCAACATCTCTCTTCTGCCAGCACGCGTCGGGTCAGCAGTTCTTCTAGTAAGTCACCGCTCGGCAAGTAAGCAGATTTTATCAGCGCTCGTCAGGTTAGGTAGTAATTGCCGCCGCAACGACTGTTTAGATAGGAGTTTCCGGCGTTGCAAAGACGTCTAGCTAGTCGTCCGCGAAGTAGAGAGGAATTAGTGAAGTATTCTTCTATTAACTAATGCGGGAAGTAAAAAGTTGCCCGTTGTGAGGAAAGCTCTGAAAGTTCTTGATTAACGGAATAAAAGTTAGGAACGAGCGAGGTACTTGCACTAGCAGTCAGGGAAGTGCAAGGGACATTTTCTACAAATTGGGCGTAATCGAAGGCGGTAGCAGCCGTGGGAGGAGAAGAGGCCGATTAGTGGAGACGGAAGAATACGCGAGTCGACCGGGGAGAAGACGCCGTTCAGGAAGAAAGAAAAAGACGCAAGAGGACAGCGCAGGCAACGCAGAACTTCGGAATCGAGCAACGCGGTGCGCAACCCAGCACGCGACTTCAAGGTTGGAAAGTGGACAGTTTCGAGGTAACCTGTAGAACTGTGAAATTAGGTCAAGTTCACGTCGGCAGGGAAAAGACTAGATTCAGAAGTGTTAGAAAACTGAGGACTCGGGTGGTAATAATTTGCAGCGTTGTAGTGGGAGAGTTTAATGCGTTATTGCTTGCCTTAAACCATTCTATTGGAGCAGTCATTATTCTGTTATTAGCAGTTATAATTAAAAGATAAATTGAGAGTAGTGCGCTTGCCCACATATTATTTATTGTATGTAATATTTTAAAGAAAGGCAAGAGATTGTAAATTAAGTTTAATTTCACGTGCAATTGTAACTAGAATAACTTAAATTTAGGCGTATTGAATTTTCAAAGGGAATTCCCAGTACTGGTTAGAGAAATTGCTTCAGAAAGTTAGTTCTGAACAAAATTAAGTGTTCACTTATTGAATAGGCTGTAAAAGTTGCTTATTTGTATTTATTTGACCATTTTTGAAAGTGTAATTCTATTTTTGATTTGTTTTTCGTTGTTATCAACTCATGCCACAGAATTTTGAGTGAATTATATGCTCGTTCATGTGTGATTTGTGTGACTTTTATTGTGTCAAGGGTTCAGACCTTTCTCGTACCCCAAAGATCCTGCTTCCTGAGATTCTAAGCTCGCTTCACGAGCATAATATCTTAACAACCCGCTTACAGTGCATGCGGCTGTGTGTGCAGAAGGTGTAAAGTTCGTGAGTGGTAAAGGGGGTGTTAGAATATATATATATATATATATATATATATATATATATATATATATAATTTAATATTATAATAAAAACAAAATTCACGAGTAGTACCAAATCATAGAATAGTACATGCAGAAACATATTACAATAATTCTTTATGCACAAAAAATATCAAAAATGTTCCTGTATCAAAACGCAACACATTTTAAAAGCAAAGATTTATCGACGAAATAATTCTTCTTTAAAACCTTCTTGTCGTATCACGTTGTTGTTATGTCGTAAGCTTTTAAGCACACAGAGTATGAGAATTCAGTAGCAGCATGCAGTTTCAATATAGACGGAGTAACACAATCGAATATTTCCATAATTTAGTCGACTCCGAAACTTTAATTGTCTTAGGTTTCTTTCGAGATCATGGGAAACACAATCATAGACGCCTCTTACGTGGATAAATAGCTTTCTTATAACTTCTGCGCACAATGGAATTTTATATGTTTAAAACATAAAGTGATTTTGTTTAGAAAGGAATTAGATCTTTCCACTGAACCAATTTTTTTTCAATTTTTCTTTTAATGAAATAGTGGATTCTAGATTTGTTATCTCTTGCTATTACTAACAGATTTTCTAGATTAAATTTTAATAAAAACTCAAAATAAACGGAACGAATGCTTATCAGCTTTCATTTGTTGATTACATCGCTTTCAAAACCTTCTACATTCAATGCAGTTTGTTGTTTTGTTCGCTTTGTTTTACGAATTGCAATAGATATACGGAAAGAAAACAATGTTTCATAACCAGTTTTTATGATCAAAATTACCGAGTATTTCTAAATGCTAAGATTAGTTAAGTGTATATAAACGCAATGCCCTGCCGTCCTATGTGTTCACATGTTATAATCACATGTTCTGTGATTATAATAATTAAATACAATGCATTATTACTTTGAAGATACAGTGTATATTTAGTAGGATTTCCTGCTATAGTCCACTAAAACAACATGCACAGATATTGCTCAATATACAGCATTTCAATTACATTTTTGGTATGTTTACAGTGAGTAGTATTTAGTGATCCAGAATTTGTAAATCCCTCAATTCGTTTGTCTCGGAAAAATGACAACTGAACGACATAAATAATATTTTTAAAGTTTTCCATATCAGACATATAGTACTCATCTGTTGCAGTATCTTTACTAAAAGTGCTTCTTTTATTCGATGTTGATTGGTTGTCTGATGATTCCGGGAGCATCATTTGCTAAAGTCCCGCAAGTGTAGTGCATGTTTTCTCCCTCAGGATGTGGCGGCGCTCTTCCCCCGCTGGCTTGCGAGATCCGGCGCCGACCAACCATCGGCTACCGCGGTTATTCCCAACCAGGTAACTCCCGCCAATGAGGCACCGCCCCAGCCGTGATGAGGTCTAAGGTCACGACTACTCTCCCGGCATGTGTGGTAGTGTAGTGCCTGTGTAACTGTACGAATAAGTAAGGGTTGAGGAGAGGACAAGGAAGAGGAAGGAATAATCGTGGACGGTCCGTGGCCCGTTTGTTAGGACACTGCTCCGGCATTCGCCTGGTGTTGATCTTAACCATCACAGCCGGGAAGAGCTCTAAGCGCCCCACCGGTCTCCCGCCATGTGTGGAGTGTGGTGCATGCTAGTGTAAGGGGAGAGGATAGGACAAGGAAGAGGAAGGAGAGATCGCGCGCGGTACGTGGCCCGTTTGTTAGGGTACTGCTCCGGCATTCGCCTGGTGTTGATCTTAACCATCACAGCCGGGAAGAGCTCTAAGCTCCCCACCGGTCTCCCGCCATGTGTGGAGTGTGGTGCATGCTAGTGTAAGGAGTGAGGATAGGACAAGGAAGAGGAAGGAGAGATCGCGCGCGGTACGTGGCCCGTTTGTTAGGGTACTGCTCCGGCATTCGCCTGGTGTTGATCTTAACCATCACAGCCGGGAAGAGCTCTAAGCTCCCCACCGGTCTCCCGCCATGTGTGGAGTGTGGTGCATGCTAGTGTAAGGAGTGAGGATAGGACAAGGAAGAGGAAGGAAATATCGCGCGCGGTCCGTGGCCCGTGTGTTACGGTACTGCTCCGGCATTCGCATGGTGTTGATCTTAACCATCACAGCCGGGAAGAGCTCTAAGCTCCCCACCTGTCTCCCGCCATGTGTGGAGTGTGGTGCATGCTAGTGTAAGGGGAGAGGATAGGACAAGGAAGAGGAAGGGAAGATCGCGTACGATACGTGGCCCGTTTGTTAGGGTACTGCTCCGGCATTCGCCTGGTGTTGATCTTAACCATCACAGCCGGGAAGAGCTCTAAGCTCCCCACCGGTCTCCCGCCATGTGTGGAGTGTGGTGCATGCTAGTGTAAGGAGTGAGGATAGGACAAGGAAGAGGAAGGAAATATCGCGCGCGGTCTGTAGCCCGTATGTTAGGGCACTGCTCCGGCATTCGCATGGTGTTGATCTTAACCATCACAGCCGGGAAGAGCTCTAAGCTCCCCACCGGTCTCCCGCCATGTGTGGAGTGTGGTGCATGCTAGTGTAAGGGGTGACGATAAGACAAGGAAGAGGAAGGAAAGATCGCGCACGGTCTGTGGCCCGTTTGTTATGTTACTGCTCCGGCATTCGCGTCGTTTCGATCTCAGAAACCACGGAAAACTACCGATCAGAGTAGAGTGCTGCTGGTCTTCCAGGCAGCGACAGTCCCGATCGAAAATCCTGCCATCGTCGCGACTCTAACCTAAAACCTCCCGGTCAGAGGAACTGCAGTGACACCAGTTGATGCCCTGAGCCACCTCTCCCCGTTTATCCCCCGTTATGTTATCGTACGAGTTCCTCTAATTAGCAATATATTGATTGATTGAATTTGCCTTATTTTACGTGGCGAGACTCGGGCTTCCCTCTGACCACGCAAATTTCGCTACGCTCCTTTCACCAACTAGCAGAGAAAGGAGGTATTTCTTGGGCGAGAAAATCAATGGGCGTCATTTAGGCTTGAGGATCTTTTACATGCAAGTAAATCTACGAACATGGGACAGCCGGCTTTACTTCCCCTCCGAAGGAAGGCGTACGAAAGATTTTTCGCCCTTAAAAATCCACGGCTTCGATCGGATTTGAACCCGCCAACTTGAGAACAACAGCCCAGTACGCTAACCGTTACACCATCGCCGCCGCTATATATAATACATATGTTTATGTATTTTTCCCCCAGTTCTTGGGTATGTAACGACATGATAGACACCCCTCGCAAGGCTGAATAATAGCGAGTTACTTTATATTTCTTTGCGCATTGACAATTAGCAAAATAGGTTATGCGAAACGAAAGATAATTCTCAAGAATGTATCTTTACCATATACTTATCTTGTCTTTGCAAACGTTTTGTATTGTCGGTGTTGTGTTTAAACTCCTACCACGTAAAAATGTTTCTTCACAACCTCTTGCCACTCTCGTAGAATATCTTACCATGTTCCAATCCAAAAGTTAACAGCACTCAAGGATATTCGAAACAGATTATGAGTAGTCAATATCGTATAATTACTTTAAGTAAGTATGTATAGATAGGGTTTACTGAACGTATAGCTAGCATTACCAGTAATGAGAAATTATTTTACGGTTATCATAATCGTTCTGTTAAAATATCAAAAAAGATAATACGTTAAAAAATTATAACTTTTATTTTTTAAATTACATTTTTTTACTTCTTGTTTTCACACATTCGTAAATGAAAATAAAATACAATAACACGCTTTTAAATCAGCATAATTATCTGAATCTTTTGTAACAAAAAAATATTTGGGGTCCGTAAGACCCCCGATTTATTTTATGTAACAAAAAGTAAGTGTGCAGTTGTAGAGTAAAAAAGGTAGTTTAGTTTGCAAACTTCACATCTCCAAATTTTTACTTTTCTTTGTTTATTTTATTTTCAATTTTGGCGTCCACTGCCAAATGGTGACCGTCCCGGACAAAAGTCACTCTTGCCAGTTATTTTCACGCAACGTTTACTAATGGGCCAAGGACGACTTCCCATATGTCCTGAGTACGTGTCGAGGCCTTCAGAAACTCCCATTACACTCCTCCGGGCTGTATTAGTCCCTTGGTGGGTGGGGAGGGGGGGGGGCTGAGACGTAATGCGTGACGTAGAGCGTGACGTAACTGTGACGTATCGTCCTGCGCAATGTCAATTACGTCGAACTAAAGGATCGACACAGTCTGGCTCAGTCTGCGCTAGGGCCTTGCAACTCTCCGTCAAAACCAGGGACAAAGTTCGAGTGTGCAACTCTAGGAGGCGCTAGAGTCTCCAGGTACAGCTTCAGGTTAGGCTCGCCAACTTCCGCACATAAAAATTGGCTAATTTGTGAGAAATAGGAAAAGTCTCTTTAAATGTTCAATTATTAGTAATATACATGTATAAGAAACCCCTGAAGAAAGCGCGAACATCATTTTGTTACATTATGGGCCTCCTTGCGACCCGCGAACTCACGCAGCAGCCACGCACGTTTTAAGTATCGTTGGCAGCAGTTCGAGTTTTAGTTCCCGTAAGGTGCTGCAGCAGATCGCGCTACCCCTACCCACCACGTTATATGGGAGTTATAAGACACTGGTCAGCGCTGCCGATGTTCCACAGAACAGGAGATCCTAGGGTTGCAGGTCCCGACAGTGGCGAATTTTCGACACAAGCTAAATAGCTAGGTCGAATTCAGCCGCGTGGCTGAATTCGACAGACACGGCAGACTGGAAGAGCACTCCAGCGAACGGCTGCTCTGATAGGTAGTTTTCCGAGGATTCTCCAGCCAACATCAGACGAATGTCCGCTGTGGGAGATACCTGGAGGTTAAATCCCGGCGGCGGCGATGGTGTGACGGTTAGCGTACCGGACTGTTATACCCAAGCTCGCGGGTTCAAACCCGATCGAAGCCGTGGATTTTTAGGGCGACAAAATCCTTCGTACGCCTTCCTTCGGAGGGGAGGTAAAGCCGGCTGTCCCATGTTAGTAGATTTACTTGCATGTAAAAGATCCTCAAGCCTAAATGACGCCTCTGAGCTAAATTCAATCGCCTGTTTCTCGCCCAAGAAATACCTCCTTTCTCTGCTAGTTGATGAAAGGAGCGTAGCGAAATTTGCGTGGTCAGACGGAAGAGCGGGCCTGATGGCCCGAGTCTCGCCACGTAAAATAAGGCAAATTCAATTCAATTCAATTCAAAATTCCCTAGCAAGCCGACGTGTAGGTTAACACTGGATTTCACCAGCCAGTGAGGGATGCCGTATTTCCAGATCTGTTTTTTAAAGAACAGATTTCATTCACGAAAAATCATCTTTTTTCAATATTGTAGTTGAAGGAAGACGCTGAAAATCATTTGGACTTTTGCGATTTGGGGAAAAACAAGGATTTCAACGAAAATGAGACTTTAACATTCTCTTAGTCGTCCTAGACTAACCAACGATATAGTTTAATCAAACAACTTGGTGCCATTTTTTTTAGATTTTTTTTAAAAATGTTGAATCTTCATGTAAAGAACCCCAAAATGAAAATATCGTACTCTCACAGGATCTCCAGTTCATTTAAATGTATTGGGAAATATTAATTTTGAGGGAAACCAGCTGAACGATTTAGGAGCTAGCGTTGATCACATACGGACAGACAGACAGACAGATGGGCGTTTTGTCGTCAATCGATTTTTCGGAATTAGGGTCCCGATAAACACGGATTCTGACTACACGTGAATGTGATGGTGAAATCAGGAACCAACCCACACGTCAGCTTACGAGGCTTTCCTGAACCAGGTATCTCCCACCAGCTGGTCACAGCCCCAATCAGGATTTTCTCTATGCTCTCGACTGATCACCCGACATGTGTGGTAGTGTAGTGCATGTTAGTGTAAGTGTGTGTAAGTAAGGGGTGAGGATAGGACAAGGAAGAGGAAGGAAAGATCGCGCGCGGTTATTGACAGCTTTAAGGGTACGGTATTCGTATGGTGTTAATTGGAGAAACCATGGACAGCTACTGAACAGAGCAGCCGGCCGCTAGAATCATCCAGACAGCGGCTGAATTCGATCTAGCCATGTAGCTAGTAGGGGTAGGATAGGACAAAGAAGAGGCCCGTTTGTTAGGGTGCTGCTCCGGCATTCGCCTGGTGTTGATCACAGAAACCACGGAAAACTACGGATCAGAGCAGCCGGTCGCTAGAATTCTTCTCTTTTATCGGTGATTGAAATCGACCTAGTTATCTGGCTAGTAAACAAAATTCTGCCACCGTCGGGACTCGAACCCTAGGATTTCCCGGTTAGAGACACTGCAGTGACATCAGTTGATGCCCTAGAAATGGTTTCATCATCAAATCTGCATTCAATTCGTTATCAAATGTAATTTATTTTGAATATGAAGAGACAGGAGAAATATATTTTTTTTCTCTTAACTAACAGAACATTCAAAATTCTTTCTTACACTTAGTGTGAACGATAGCGACCTCGGGAATGATACGGCAGAATGAGAACTGAATGAAATGTTAAAGAATAAGAAATTAGTGTGAGTGAAGCGGCTCATTCACGACTGAAATTAAAGGTGCCTTCGAAGCTATTTATGAAGGTCTGTAAGACCAGGATCTTCTTTCAGGAGCTATCTTATGCACTGTGGCATCGACTTTCCATTGACTTTTTTTCGAAACCTGAACGGAAGAGGGCAAGAGTAACTCCCCCCCCCCCCCCGTTATGAACAATGCGAATCGTGAAGATGTGACTTTATGGTGAGCAGCGCTCCGCTGGCTCAGGTGGGAACTAATTCACGTTACACGAAAATGTTAAACAGGCGAACGTCCTATATAGAATATCTATGTCTTTACACTTGACACAATACACATCACGTAGTTGCATTGCAACGCTTTATCACACGCTTCATGTAAAAACTCTCTAGTACCTACTGATATGTGACATTTCGTGCATGCATGGTATAATTCTTCCGTTCCGACCGTCAGCTCATATTCTTTCCAGATCGAATATTTACGCGCTCGCCGCTCTAGTTAGTCGTAATGTTTAACGCTTTCTTCTCTTCAAACGTTCTTTTCGAATTCCTGGATCATTTACATCACTTTCTTGCCGTTAAATTACTCTGCAGTCAACTACGTCTTAATATGACGTACACGTTAGTTTCGCTTGCGTGCACTCCAATTCTTGTCTTCGCTCAGTTTAACCTGCATATGCTCAAGGCAGAAGTTGCGTATTACGTTAATTCATGCACTTAAAAAGGCAATAACGTGATACACATCAGAAAATGAGGGTGAAAAAGCCATTAAATGAAATCAGAAGAAAATTATTGAAAAAAATGCAATAGCAATTGTCAAAATTAATGGCAAATTAGTGATGCGGAAATTAAACGTGGAATTTTCATTGGGCAACTAATAAGAGTACTAGCAAAAGATGCAACTTCTGAAGAGAAATGAATGTTTTAGAAACATGCACATGAATTTCCTACAAGAACTTTGTGAAACGCGTTTTTGGAAACAAAAAAAAATGGACAACTATAGCGATTTAGAAAAGCGGTTACTGAAATCAAACAAAGATTCAAGCTTTAATATGTCTCTCAAGATTCACTTTCTTCACTCTTGTTGGGATTTCCTTCCCAAAAACTGTTTATTAATTAATTAATTCATTCATTCATTCATTTATTTATTTTACGTCAAAACTAGTTAAAAACTGTGATGACGTACTATGGGGAGAAGTTAATTTGAAGTTACATGTATGTCCAGAAGAAAAACAAGGGGCCATCTCAGCATTTGCTCAAGAATCAGGAAACTGGACGAAAACCTGGATCATTGACCCGGAAGCTGAAGTACAATATTTGTTACATGTTCTTTTGTTATTAACTTGGCGGCTGAAAACGACAAATACAGTAAGTGCTTTCATCAAGATATTTTAACCAAGATAAAAAACGGTACAGAGAATGGAGCTCAAACATATGGGCAGATTAGAACGAACCTCTCAAAGTTCATGATGCAAAGATAAATCATCAATCATCAATATCCAAAGAGAACGTCAATTAACCTTTTAGGTACGTTGAACATTCTTAATTTCCTAAGAAGAAATTGTATAACTGCAAAAAACCTATGTAATTGCCACATAAAATCTTACATGACAGAGACTTTCATTTTTGATTTCAGCAGAAAATTTAATATAAATGCTTTCCAACAATGATTGAAGCAAAAAACTAAGTTTTTGAACCACCAATTTACCAATTCAAGTATATTTCTAATACCAAGCATACAGCTTGTCAAGTGAACACATACTCGCCCTAATGTATATATTGTCGCATTTATCGTTCATACCAATTACGTGCGTCTTTCAATTCTTTACATAACAGTTGCATACCAATATAATTCCGATACCCACAGAAAACGTCCATCATGAGACGGGTCAACACCAGAATAAATTGCACTATACACGAGACATTTTACTATCTTGCTACGAGGTAGAGAGAAAGTTGTGTAATGCTGCGCGAAAAAACAATAATTTTTGGGCAGAAAAACGACTATTACAGGGCCCTGGTAAAAAATTGGGAATAAATCCAGTTGCGTAAATTTGAAAACAAAATCTCTAACATATGGTGTATCCAAAATCCTTGTTTTGTGGGCCCTTGATACCTAAAAATCAAATGAAGGAAAAAGTATGTCTGTCAGTCCGTCTGTCTGTCAGTCAGTCCGCCTGTCAGTCAGTCAGTCCGCCTGTCAGTCAGTCAGTCCGCCTGTCAGTCAGTCAGTCCGCTTGTCAGTCAGTCAGTCCGCCTGTCAGTCAGTCCGCCTGTCAGTCAGTCAGTCAGTCCGCCTGTCAGTCAGTCAGTCAGTCCACCTGTCAGTCAGTCAGTCAGTCCGCCTGTCAGTCAGTCAGTCAGTCCGCCTGTCTGTCAGTCAGTCCGCCTGTCAGTCAGTCAGTCCGCCTGTCAGTCAGTCAGTCCGCCTGTCAGTCAGTCAGTCCGCCTGTCAGTCAGTCAGTCCGCCTGTCAGTCAGTTCGCCTGTCAGTCAGTCAGTTCGCCTGTCAGTCAGTCAGTCCGCCTGTCAGTCAGTCAGTCAGTCCGCCTGTCAGTCAGTCAGTCAGTCCGCCTGTCAGTCAGTCAGTCCGCCTGTCAGTCAGTCAGTCCACCTGTCAGTCAGTCAGTCCGCCTGTCAGTCAGTCAGTCCGCCTGTCAGTCAGTCAGTCCGCCTGTCAGTCAGTCAGTCCGCCTGTCAGTCAGTCAATCCGCCTGTCAGTCAGTCAATCCGCCTGTCAGTCAGTCAGTCCGCCTGTCAGTCAGTCAGTCCGCCTGTCAGTCAGTCAGTCCGCCTGTCAGTCAGTCAGTCCGCCTGTCAGTCAGTCAGTCCGCCTGTCAGTCAGTTCGCCTGTCAGTCAGTCAGTCCGCCTGTCAGTCAGTCAGTCCGCCTGTCAGTCAGTCAGTCAGTCCGCCTGTCAGTCAGTCAGTCAGTCCGCCTGTCAGTCAGTCAGTCCGCCTGTCAGTCAGTCAGTCCGCCTGTCAGTCAGTCAGTCCGCCTGTCAGTCAGTCAGTCCGCCTGTCAGTCAGTCAGTCCGCCTGTCAGTCAGTCAGTCAGTCCGCCTGTCAGTCAGTCAGTCAGTCCACCTGTCAGTCAGTCAGTCCGCCTGTCAGTCAGTCAGTCCGCCAGTCAGTCAGTCCGCCTGTCAGTCAGTCAATCCGTCTGTCAGTCAGTCAGTCCGCCTGTCAGTCAGTCAGTCCGCCTGTCAGTCAGTCAGTCAGTCCGCCTGTCAGTCAGTCAGTCCGCCTGTCAGTCAGTCAGTTCGCCTGTCAGTCAGTCAGTCCGCCTGTCAGTCAGTCAGTCAGTCAGTCCGCCTGTCAGTCAGTCAGTCCGCCTGTCAGTCAGTCAGTCCGCCTGTCAGTCAGTCAGTCCGCCTGTCAGTCAGTCAGTCCGCCTGTCAGTCAGTCAGTCCGCCTGTCAGTCAGTCAGTCCGCCTGTCAGTCAGTCAGTCCGCCTGTCAGTCAGTCAGTCCGCCTGTCAGTCAGTCAGTCCGCCTGTCAGTCAGACAGTCCGCCTGTCAGTCAGTCAATCCGCCTGTCAGTCAGTCAGTCCGCCTGTCAGTCAGTCAGTCCGCCTGTCAGTCAGTCAGTCCGCCTGTCAGTCAGTCAGTCCGCCTGTCAGTCCGTCCGTCCATCCGTCTGTCCGTCCATCCGTCTGTCCGTCTGTCCATCCATCCGTCAGTCCATCCATCCGTCCGTCAGTCCGTCCGTCCATCCGTCCGTCCAACCGTCTGACCGTACGTCTGTCCGCCCGTCCGTCTGTCCGTCCGTCTGTCCGTCCGTCTGTCCGTCCGTCTGTCCGTCCGTCTGTCCGTCCGTCAGTCCGTCCGTCTGTCCGTCCGTCTGTCCGTCCGTCAGTCCGTCCGTCTGTCCGTCCGTCCGTCCGTCCGTCTGTCTGTCGGTCTGTACGTCCGTCCGTCTGATGGTCTGTCCGTCTGTTGGTCTGTCCGTCTGTCCGTCTGTCCGTCTATCCGTCTATCCGTCCATCTGTCTGTCCGCCCGTACGTTCGTCCTTCCCTCCGTCTGTCCAACCGCCTGTCCGTCCGTTTGGGTACAATACTAGCGGATAAACCGTCTAGTTGATTTTCTCCAAAATTGATTTTGCCCTATCCATCAGGGCGATGATGCGGCCTCTTTGATTTGAAACCATTATATTAATTTTGGGGGGTACGTTACATGAAGCCCCTGGAACATATTCCAAATTTTCAAAATTTCTACCGGTTTTGATTAAATTTTGTTGCTGGATAGTGTGAAGGAGGTTTAAGAGAACGATGCAGATCTCATTTTCGTTCAAAACTCTGATGTTTCGAATATTGTAAAAATTCACATTTTGGGGGCGTCTTTCCACAAGTAAAGTATTAAAAATAGAGATTTTCCCCTTAATGAAATCGCTTCCTTAAAAGTATATTTTGAAATAATGTCGGGAATAATATTTCGAAAATTTGAGTACTTTTTCCTTATTTTTACGTGCTTTAAGAAGCGAGAAAATACGTGGCTTTAGTACATATAGTTTTTGTTTTGTTTCTTTAAACATTCTTTATGCGTTCACACCCCACATATTTGGAGCCCGCCCCTCCCCTTCTACCGGAAGAGATCGCTCATGGTATCAACCAATGTCATCGCAGTGCTTCTGACCGAGTCGTCCTAAGTTCGGGTCCTGACAGTGGCATGATTTCCGACACTGGCTTGTCGCAGCTAGAGCGCATACAGCTGCTGTCTGGAGGAGAATTCTAGCGACCGACTGCTCTGATCCGTAGTTTTCCGTGATTTTTCCGATCAACACCAGGCGAAGGCCGGAGCAGCACCAGAACAAACGGGCCACGGACCGCGCGCGATGTTTCCTTCCTCTTCCTTGTCCTAACCTCTCCCTTTACACTAGCATGCACCACACTCCACACATGGCGGGAGACCGGTGGGGAGCTTAGAGATCTTCCCGGCTGTGATGGTTAAGATCAACACCAGGCGAAGGCCGGAGCAGCACCAGAACAAACGGGTCACGGACCGCGCGCGATGTTTCCTTCCTCTTCCTTGTCCTAACCTCTCCCTTTACACTAGCATGCACCACACTCCACACATGGCGTGAGACCGGTGGGGAGCTTAGAGATCTTCCCGGCTGTGATGGTTAAGATCAACACCAGGCAAAGGCCGGAGCAGCACCAGAACAAACGGGCCACAGACCGGGCGCGATATTTCCTTCCTCTTCCTTGTCTTGTCCTCACCTCTTACTTAAATACACTTACATGCACTACACTACCACACATGTCAGGAGATCAGTCAGAAGCTTAGAGCATGTTCAGGCGGGGCGGTGGCCCGGTTGTGAGAGATACCTGGTTGAGGAAACCCAGCTACCCGGCGGAAGTTCGGCGCAGGATCTCAGCATCCAGGGGGGGAAGATCACCACCGCCACCTCCCGAGGGGGAAACATGCACTATACTTACGGGTCTTATGAACTCTGCCGTTGACTCACCCGGAACCACTAATCAATCAAAAAATCAATCTCCTATTCTTACTCTTCCGACGCAAGCTGCCCACTCGTACGCGCATTTCGTTTCTTCATTTATTGACTGGTTGGTGTTTCCGAACGCGTCTATTGCTATGATAATCAGTCCCGTAAGTATAATGCATGTTTTTATCACGTGAAGTGATAATGTTCCTCTCCACCTGATGATGAGATGAGGGGTCGGACTGCAAGAGCTTCTCTCCACAAGGTATCCCCCATCAGCAGGTCGCCGCCAACATCCCAGGTGGGACAAGCTCTAAGCTCGCTACCGGTCTCCCGGCATGTGTGTTGGTGTGGTTCATGTTAGTGTTAGCAGAGGTGGATTTACGCAGAGGCACAGTAGGCACGTGCCTACGGCGGCAAAATTTCAACGGCGGCAAATTTTCAAAGGCGCAAAATTTTCTTGATATTTTCTAAAACAAATTTTGGTTCTCTAAAAACTATAACAGCATAAATCATATTTTTATTTTAAAAATATCATATTAACATTTAATACAAGCTATTTATTTGTCTACTTCATTAGAGTATACCTTATCATTTCAGAAGTATATGAATCTGAAACTAAGGCCCGTTGACGAAAGAAAACATGTTGCAATTCTAGTTGTCATGTTTTAGTTTCCTTTTAATGTTAACGTTTCAGTGTTGAAACGTTAATAATGTTGAACGTTACTTGCTATGAAGATACAGTTTATATCCAAAATTAGCTAATCCAAAAAAATTATTTAATTTAAGAAAACAATGTGCAAATTATAATGTTACTTTTAAAGTTAAAACGTTTAAATTAATGAGGAATTGTTACTGAAACGTTACAACTTGAAATGTAACATTAATTTTAAACAGGGGGCGGCAAATTTGATGTGCCTACAGGCGGCAAAAATATTAATCCGCCCCTGAGTGTAAGTGTGTGTAAAGTAAGAGATGAGGATAGGGTAAGGAAGAGGAAGGAAAGATCGCGCGTGAGAGATCCGATTGTTAGAGCACTGCCTCAGCATTCGCCTGGTATTGATCGGAGAAATCACTGATGACTACCGATCAGAACACCCAGTCGCTAGACTTTTCCTCCAGATAGTGGCTCAATGCCACCTAGTTATGTTGCAAGTGTCGTCATTTGTGCGGAAAAAGTCGAATACCATTGCTCACGTTTATTTCGTTTAATGCAATGAAGAGCATTTCAAATTGAAATTTTCATAAAACATTTTCTAGAAAATTTGATTTTGTAATAATATCACGTAATAAAAATTATTGGAGTTAATCAACAAAAATCTTTGAAATAATCAAATATTTTCAAATTTCGTAGTAAAAATTGTCTTGTTTTTAATTTGATAATGTTTATTTTATTAATTATATACTAGCGTAAAAATTAAGAAATTTTCGGATGTATTAGTATGTCTATTTTTGCTGTTGAATTCTAGGTATTGCCGAATGGGCTAATAATAGTTAATAATTATTATCTCAAAATCTGTACAAAACTACATAACGAAAAGTAGGTATTTCACAAATTCAGTTTCAACCTTCATTAATGTTAAATAAGTGAAATCGGAGATGTTACACATTATTTTTAAACACGCCTCAATTCTTGTGTGTTTTAGAAGAATATTTATTATATTCCAATCATTTCTGTTGATTAATAAATGCAAGATTCATTACAACATAAATTATTCTTTGAAAGCCGTTTTCCTATTAAAATCCATATCCCTTAATATTTTCCGGGAATTAAATATTAACAAACTTGGTTTTCAAGAATATATCCAGAATTTTCATTTTTGATTTAATTTATTTACGTATATCAGACTCTCTCTAGATAGTTTTCAACTTTGAATTGCTTAGCCTTAATTTGAAAGTGAATGTGTTTAGTCTCACTTTATGTTCATTCGCAATTTGAAATTGCTAGATATCAATTTGATTCTGAGAACGACTATACAGCACGAAAAAAAAGTACTCTCCATCTTTTTCTGTGAAGCAACATCAGCAAGGTATTTACACTGGGCGTTTCCTCAAGCTCGTTGCGCGCTGTGATAAGTAGGATACGGTTTCTTCAGAGGAGAACTGAAATGTCACCACAGGGAAAGGTGAAATTCTAGCGTACTTTCCTGTTTCTTTTTACTATAAATGCCATTGAAGACTATGAACTGTGTGCATAACGTTCCTTGAGTTCTCGATTTTCTCGACATCAACTGAGGAGATTTTCCCACGTTTTGATTATCTCTTTTATTAATTTCCAATGTGCGCAGAAATGTAATCTACTACTAATAAATGAATGAGTGAAAACCAGAACGACATGAGTGATATTTTATAAATTTTGAGAAAATCATTTTTGTTTTTAGACTATTTTTCAGTGGCAATGTAGTTTTCGTGGTTTAAATGAGCAATTGAAATGCCGTGGTTTAATGATAAAACAAACTACCACGACTTTACAGTAATATTGACTTAAATAAGCAGGTATCTCAGAATGTATAAACTGTCACATAAACCGTCCCGGTTTTCACCCATTCAAGTTCCCTCCTTAAAATTATTATTATTATTATTATTATTATTATTATTATTATTATTATTATTATTATTATTGGCGTATAGGCCATTACTGACCACGCTACACGATTAAGGTGTGTAATTCTTCCAGGATTAGCTTTTCAGCTGTATCCTTTGATTACAACAAGGTTGTTACGCCCTGTAGTGTGAATTATGAGATGATAGGATGATGATAGGTGAAGGGACAATCACAAATATGACCGTGTCTACGCTGGACTCGAACCTGCAGCCTCCTCGGCACAGACGACGGCTGCCGCAACCGTCTGCGCCACGGGGCCGACATTATTATTATTATCATTATTATTATTATTATTATTATTATTATTATTATTATTATTATTATTATTATTATTATTATTATTATTATTATTATTATATGGGTTCGACAGAGAGTGTTGCAAGGTTGCTCCGCGCCGCATCGCCGTCGGGTCAACGACCCGCGGGTTGCATGTGAAAGTGGCGGCGCGGGTGACGCAAGGAAGGTGCCAGACGCGCCTATGAGGAATCAGGTAACGGGGGGGGGGGGGGGCGAACCCCTGCCGGGCGCCCGGGATTCCCAACGCGCAAGAGGAAAACCAGAGGCAGGAAACCCCTGGACTGGAGGTGGGGCCTTCATGTATCCACACGATGGTACGATCGCGGTTGGCGGTCGGGTGACCCCGGAAAGTGTGTTCGGAGAAGTCGACACATTTGTAAATTTCGTAAATAAACCTTTATATACTTTTAAACTGTATGTGCGCTGAATTCCACGATGCCACACCCTTTACTCCACCGCCTAATCATTCATTTACGGCTTGCCTCACTTTATTACGTTTTCACCATCCACCAACACCACCCAGACCTATAATTATTTCCTGCAACCAGGTCTCACGCGTACCTGATCGAACAGCCTCCACGCAATTGAATCGTTTATATCGGAAACCAGTCTAACGCCAAAACTATAAAACACGGTTTGTCGAGCCGGATTATTGTTCCTGGAGGATAGACACATCGTTTAGTGGAAATTTATGTGAAAAATATTTATTCATCAACACATTTAATCAAAAAAATAATTTTGAAATCTGAAAAATTGGGAGACTTGTTCTCAGTTTTCTCGAAGAGAGGGATGTGGCGTTTGACGGGTTTCTGAAATGAACGATTCGATTGCTTGGAGGCTGTTCGATCAGGTATGCGTGAGACCTGGTCGCAAGAAATAATTATACGGCTGGGTGGTGTTGGTGGATGGCGAAATCGTAATAAAGTGAGGCAAGCCGTAAATGAATGATTTGGCGGTGGAGTAAAGGCTGTGGCATCGTGGAATTCAGCGCACAGGCAATTTAAAAGTATGTAAAGGTTTATTTACGAAATTTACAAATGCATCGACTTCTCCGTACACACTTTCCGGGGTCACCCGACCGCCAACCGCGATCGTACCATCCTGTGGATACATGAAGGCCCCACCTCCAGTGCACGCTCCTCTCGTGAGCTTCGTCACCCGTGCAATGCACGAATACCCACCAGCCTGGGCGTGAATTTTGCGCAAAGCGCGAGGTTTACAAGAAAAAAAATCCCTCCACCCTGAGCGAGTCGGCCCAATTTATTGTCACCGGCTTATCCCCACGTGACCACTGTTGAGCGTGGGAGGAAAGTTACTCTCACGTGACACTGACTGTAGTACAAGCCGGCGTCTACCTGGTTCTAAAAATATCTGCCACCCCAACTCCGTGGCTTCTAGCTACATTTCTCACGTATCAGAGGCTTCCGCGTCATTCTCCCATGCAGGGTAGCCAACGTGACGCTACAGGGGTTAAGAACTAAACCTCGCTTGCAGAAAATCAGCATCTCAGAAAACCAGAGTTGAGTTCAAGATTTGAAGGTTCGGGCCTCCCGCAAGGCCCGTTGGATTTGGGTTAGTTGATTGATTAATGTTTCTGGTGCGTCAATTCTTAAAGCCATTAGTCCCATCATTGAAGTGCATGTTTCCCTCGGTCGGGGGGGTGATCTGGCACAGCTAGATGGTGAGATCCTGCGCCGATCTACCATCGGCTAGCGGGGTTTTCCCATCCAGGTATCTCCCACCTGCAGGGCACCGCCCCGGCTCTAGGCTCCCGACAGGTCTAACAGCATAGTGTAGTGCATTTGAGTATAAATGTTTCTAAGAGATGTGGATAGGGCAAGAAAAATAAAGGAAAGATCGCTCGCGGTCCGTGACCCGTTTGTTGCGGTACTGCTCCAGCATTCACCTGAATTCGATCGGAGAAACCACAGAAATGTACCGATCAGAGCAATCAGACGCTAGAAGTCTCGTCCAGAGAGCGTCCGAATTCGACCTAGATATGTAGCTAGTGCGGAAAATTCCAGCAACGCCGCGACTTGAATCTTAGGTCGTCCCAGTCAGAGCCACTGCGCTGGCTCTGAACGTATCTCAACCGGTGTGTTCACGAGTGTACTGATCAATCAGCATGTGTGAAAGACTAATCTGTTAGTAATTGGTGGAGGAGGAAGAGAAATTGAGATCCGGCGCCGACCAACCACCGACTAGCCGGGTTTTCCCCAACCAGGTATCTTCCACCAGCAGAGCAACTTCCCTGCCAGGACAATCTCTAAGCTCTCTACCCGTCTCCCGGCATGTGTGAAGTGTAGTGCATGTAAGTGTAAGTATATTTAAGGGGCTAGGATAGGACAAGGAATGGGAAGGAATGATCGCGCGCGGGCCGTTGCCCCGTTTGTTAGGGTAGTGCTCCGGCATTCGCCTGGTGTTGATCTTAACCATCACAGCCGGGAAGAGCTCTAAGCTCCCCACCGGTCTCCCGCCATGTGTGGAGTGTGGTGCATGCTAGTGTAAGGGGAGAGGATAGGACAAGGAATAGGAAGGAAAGATCGCGCGCGGTCCATGGCCCGTTTGTTAGGGTACTGCTCCGGCATTCGCCTGGTGTGGTTCGGAGAAACCACGGAAAACTACCGATCAGAGCAGACGGCCGCTACAATTATCCTACAGACAGCGACAGATATCGTTCTAACTATCTAGCTAATGTCAAAAATCCTGCAACAGTTGGGACTCTAACTCCATGACCTCCAGCTCAAGAGGCACTGCAGTGTCATCAGTTGATGTCCGGAGCTACTTCTCCTGGTAATATAATCAGTCGAAATAAGCGACGCAGAGAAGCGAAAGCTATTCTGCAAGTTGCGATTCCTCCGCTAGCCGTGCAGAAAGTGAAGTCTTTTTGCTTACACTGGAGGAGATCTGCTCAATGAGCGACGGTGAGGTAGCCGACGACAACCAACGAGGTCAAGAGGCTGTAGATTCCAGTTTCTCTTCTGTCAATGGAAAACCTCATCCCAGGAATCACAGACCTTATGGTTCACTTCGAGAGACCTCTCTATTCATGGTATCTCATGGTGATTGATGGAGACAAGTCACATCAATGACACAAAGTGGCAGGAACTGGAAGTGGCAGGAACTGGAAGTGGCCCACTCCACTTGGTGCAATTTGGTAAAGAGGATTAAAAACTTTGCAAAATTCCTTCCTCGAAACTACTTAGAAAGGGTGGATTGATTTGTGTTTCTGGGGGGCGTCAACGGCTGTGTTCATTATTCCCGTACGTGTAGTGCATGTTTTGTATCACGAGAGGTGGCGGTATTCCTCCCTCGCTGGATGGTAAAATCTAGCGCCGACCTACACGCAGGATTGCTGGATGTTTCTAGATTAGGTGTTTCCCACAGCGGCTGAATTCGGCCTAGCTATATGGTCAGTGTCGAAAATCCAGCCACCGTCGGGACTCGAACCCTAGGGCCTCCCGGCTAGACGAACTGCAGTGACATCAAAGATGCCTCGAGCCACCTAAGCCAGCAACTAGAGCGGAAGTTCATTTGTTGATATGAGAACTGTCAAATGTTTTGTAACGTTCTGCCTCACATTCTTACCTGTCTCGGAAACGGTTTTGTAATCATCAGTTTATATTCAGAATTTTTAGAGGTAATAATCTAAAACTATTCATCATGGAAATACAAAATGTTAAACGCTTTTCTAATAGAATCTCTCTTTCGGCATTTCGTATCTACTCCATGAAAAATAAAGTTCCTTATTTCTGGAATTTATAGAAGAAATGATAGTTTTTTCATCGTTTGCAAATATTTTCGAAAATACTCAAAAGTTTTCAAAATGATTGCTACCTCTTGAGAACAAAACATTGAGCTTGCTATCTCTTGCGAATCTGCAGAAAAATTTCTGATTGGTGTGGCAATAGTACAAGGTTTCTGACTACCCTTTTTTGCATAGAAACCAGGCTTTATAAAATTGACCCATCGTAACAATACAACATAATATAAATAAAATGTGTCATAACAAAAACAAAAAAATGCAACCATTATTTGCATCTATCAGGGTTTTCCACTACTTCAAAAAATGATTATTAGGAATGAAGTTTTCACAAAACAAGTTCATTTTGGACAAAGTTAGAAGATAGTCTTCTCCAGGGGTCAAAAGATACACGCCACATACGTCAAAAGATTTCTAAAGTAAGTCAATCTTACGGTTTCCTTTATCTGTTTTACTGTATCTGCAACATGGGACAGCCGGCTTTAGGTCTCCCCCGAAGGAGAAGAACAAAGGATTTTAAAGAGTGAAAAAGTCCTTTGTTCGCCTTCTTTCCTAAGGGAATTAAATATTCGGGAAAAACAGGCACCACACGTACGATAATGACCTTATCAGATGATACACCCGGAATCAGAAATGGGTCAATCACTCAATTATTCGTACGTTCGAACAGGAAGTCATGTGCGGTTTCCCAAGCATTTTGGACAACAGCGGAGCGTTAAACATTCCTGTTCCTAACAAGTATTTGAGAAAGAACTGCGGAGGTTGCACTTTACTTTCTCAATTTTTAAATTTCAAAAATTGTAACTACACTATCACAACTATAATAGTAAAGTTAAGATATTTTTATCTTAACGTAATCAATTGTTGAAAGAAAGCTCTTTAAATAAGGTTGATGCACAATTTTTCAAAACTGTGATTACTTTTCACGTAAGTTTGCTCGCAATATCGGCAATTAAACAAACTTATTTTTCCAACAGTTATTTTTTTCAAGATAGAGCGCATTTGACGCTATTTTGAAGATAATGATATTTTCTCGTCCTAAAATAGGTAATTTTTAAATGACCCGACGCAAAATTTCTTCAAAATACGGTGGTTTCCATAATTTGTGCATGTAGTCATGGAAATGTTCTAAAAACACTGCTCCAATTGTTTTGTTTAAAGTGTTGATGCTTTCCATATGGATCGTGAGGCATTCTCCACTCCACTTTTTATTTCTATTCGTTACATGCATAGCTGTTTTTATGTGAGCCACAATCTGCTTTGTTTTCTCAGGAACCTGGTCTATTTTCACTTTCCTGTCATTCTTGTGGTATGGACTGCTTCGTGATCCTTTCACTTTCAAGCAGGTTACTCCATGCTCTTGCAAATTGTCTGCACAGACTCGTCACATAGTGTTATAGCATAAAGGCACGTTGGCCCCAAATACCGACGTTACAAGAATGACTGATTGATTGATTAATTAATTGGTTGATGCTTCTAGGCGCATCAACTGCTAGGGTCATTTTGTCCCGCAAGTATAGTGCACGTTTTATCGCAGCCGGTGGCGGTGATCTTCCATCGCTGAAGGGCGAGATCCGAGCCCGATCTACACGACAGCTAGTTTGGTTTTCCCCAATCACGTATCTCCCACCATTGGGGCACCGTCCCATCCGGGACGCCGGGACGTCCCCACGCTCTAAGCTCCCGACTGGTCTCCCGGTATGTTTGGTAGTGTAGTGCATGTTGGTGTAAGTATGTGTAGGGGGTGAGGATGGGACAAGGAAAAGGAAGGAACGATCTCATGTGGTCCGTGGCCCGTCTTTTAGGGTATGCTCCAGCATTTGCCTGATGTTGATAGGAGAAAGAACGGAAAAATACCGATCATAGCAGCCGGACGCTAGAATTCTCCCCCAGACAGCAGCTGAATTTGACCTAGTTTCGAATATCCTGCCTTTTTAAGAACTGGTTAAGAATTGGTTTTCAATAGATATTAGGAAGTAAGTAATTGTTCAGAGTGTGGGCTCATCGTTGCGGAACTGATCAGAATTATTGTCTTTGTATTTTAACAGGAACTGTGATAATTCAGCTTCAAGTGCCTCCGCAGCATTGCTGACCCGCAGGCTCTGCAGTTCGAGTCCTGACAGTGGCGCATTTCCATCACTTCCTGTCCTTTGGCTCGACTGCCCGATAAGGGCCTTGGTCGACCAGCGGTAGCCCAGCGTCTCGGCCATGGGATAAGGGGTTCGTGTCACTATATATGTACATGTCTATGTACATGTCTATGTACATGTCTATGTACATGTCTATGTACATGTCTATGTACATGTCTATGTACATGTCTATGTACATGTACATGTACATGTCTATGTACATGTACATGTACATGTGTATGTACATGTCTATGTTCATGTCTATGTACATGTCTATGTACATGTCTATGTACATGTCTATGTACATGTCTATGTACATGTCTATGTACATGTCTATGTACATGTCTATGTACATGTCTATGTACATGTCTATGTACATAGACATGTACATTATGTACATGTCTATGTACATATCTATGTACATGTCTATGTACATGTCTATGTCGATGTTCATGTCTATGTCTATGTATATATGTATCGATAGGTCGAATAAAAAGACTGTCTGCGGGAGAATTCTAACGGGTGTTCTAATCGGTAGTTTCCCATGGTTTCTCTCATCAACATCAGAATTCCCGACCAGTAAATTGACAAACGGGCCACAGACCCAATCTTTCCTTCCTCTTCCTTGTCCTGCCCTCTCCCCTTACATGCAATTACACTTACTACGTGCACTACATTACTATACATGAGAGGAGCAAAGAGCTTGTCCCGGCTGAGGCGGTGCCCGGATGGGGCAAAGACATGGAGAGGGAAACCCTCGGAAGACCACGTGTAGTTTGGCGACTGATATCAGGCTTCAGCGGGAGAGAAACCAATTCTTTGAAAATAGCATGCACTACATTTACAGGAATTGCATAAATAGTACGAGTATATGCACACGGACGCAATAATCACCCACACACTGATTGTTAACATTTCGTTCTCATATTTGCGAGAATCAATTACTGATTGGTTGATTGATTGATTAATTAATTATTTTCCGGGCAGGTCACTTGCAGTGGTCGTGAGTAGTTGTTCCATTAATGAATTCTTTTGTTTTGACTCTGCTGGATGGCGAGTTCCGGCGCCGACCTGTACGTCGGCTGGCGGGGATTCCCCCAACCAGGTACCTCCCACCAGCGTGGTGCCGCCTGAGCCGGGCCAACTAGGGATGAGACATGGATGTCGATGTTTCCAAAACATCCATATTTCTACAAAAACGGTAATATATTAAACATCGATGTATTGATACAAATGTTTTTATAACAACGATGTTTTCTGTTCGGTGTTTTCGTTTTCAATGTTTTGTTTGTGGATAAAAATTTCAATAATCACAATTTAAAAAAATTAAAAATATGAAACAATAAATGATGTTACCATTGTCCGTTTGTTCTACTTTCATCGAGTAGATTATCCCTCACCCGAAATGATCCTGATGGTTTGGTATTTTCTGTCTAATTTATTAGATTAGATTAGATTTATTAGAACTGCAAATGGGTATGACCCGGTGGCAGTTAAGTGACAATAATTGCAAAAATTACAACACTTACATTAATAATAATAATAATAATAATAATAATAATAATAATAATAATAATAACGTACAATACAGTACGAAAAGCAGCTTTGAAAAGAGCATTGATCGCGTTCACCGCACTTCACTTCACTATACTTCACTACACTACACTTTTTTGCTTTGAATTACACTGACCATCACTTCACAGCACTACACCGCACTACACAACACTTACTCATTTAATATCAGTTACTGTTATCTTGTTCTAACTTATTTCTAAAACTTCGGACACTCAGAGGAAAAGCTTTGAAAACTGCTGCAGGTAAACTGTTCCAATCTCTAATTGTTCTGTTACAAAAGGAAAACTTTCCAAGATCTGAATTTTGTTTCCTTGCTCGAATTTTGTGGGTGTGATCGCTTCGGCCGAAATAATTTGTTTTTTCTAGTCTAATCTGAATTTCCTTCCAAGCTGGTTGACCTACGTACGATTTATAAAGAGCGCAGCGCCTCGCCTTTGTTCTTCTCATTTCTAGAGGTTCCCATGACTTTTTCTTCGTCTGTTCTCGTATTTCGGACATGGAGAAAAGTTTTTTTTTAATCCTCTAATTTAAACTCTGGCTTTGCGTTAAAACTCAACCGCTACTATTCGAATCAACTTGAACATCATAACCGGTTACGAAACAGAACGAAGCCCATCTCCCAGCAGATTCCGTGACTTTTCTGTTCCACATCCGTCTCCTAGACTCCCGACCATTGTCACGCAAACTCTTGCGGCACAAGGGCACGCTGTCTCACGGAAGGCTGCCAGCCAACAACTCGTCTGTGTTGTGCTTCTGGTGTTGAGTAACCGGCGGCGGAGTGTTTGAGTGCAAGTTGACGCAACGAGGGGACAAGCAGGGCGATGAACCGACGGTTCTGTGTTGTGTTTACAGAGGGTGACTTTCTACCGGGAGATGAAGTTTGCCTTGGGAACAGGACCAGTCGGTGGCAGTGTTCTAACACATGTGGCTGCATGAGACATTGCTCAGTCGTGACTTGAAGTTCCAGTTTGAGAGAGTCTAAAATGAACTCTGTTCTATAAATATGAAATAATTATTAAAATGTGACTATTGCTGTAATATTAATAATATGAATAACGATAAATATTACATTACTTTTCAAACCCACATTTCTGTTTCATTATTATATATAATATAATGTATTACTTCCTAGAATTGCTCTAGGAAGAGAGGCCGTAAGTAGGCTTACCCCAATTTGAAAAGATGACCACATATCCCGAAATAGCAAACTAAGACTACTTAAGACCTTAGCCTTCTCTGTGATGTTATATGGAGCAGAAACCTGGACTTTTAAGACAACAGATATAAAAAGAATTAATGCCTTTGAAATGTGGGCCTACCGGCGACTGTTGAGAGAGTATCATGGACAGAAAGAGAGACTAACCTCTCAATCATAAATAGACTAAACATTCAACAGAGATTGGCTGACATTTGCAAGGAAAAGATATAGAGATTCCTGGGACACATAGTACGAAGGAATGGAGTATGGCTTGAGAAACGGATAGTCCAAGGTAAAGTAGAAGGAAAAAGAGGCCGAGGAAGAACAGCCATGAGATGGATAGACCAATGTAAAACATTCAGTGGTATGAGCCTGGAAGAGGCAATGCGGAAGGCAGAGAACAGAGAAGAATGGAAAAATACTGTGGGAGCTATCTTAATGGGTCACCTAACTTCCGTCTGTGGAAGATCAGGACCAAAGAAGAAGATTACTATTTACGTAATATTCAGAGTAAATCTATTTTATTATTTAATTTTTTTTATTTTGCCCATTCAAAGAGTGAGTTTCACATTTTTCTTTGGATATATGGCTTTCGCGTTTTCCCTTCACCCTTTTCACTTCAAAATCTCTTCATAAATGCACATCCCTGTTTTCGCCTTTCTCTGAATATTGTTTTACCAATTTCGTCGCATTTTATCTTGAACTTTTTGAGTTTTTACTATCATCTCTTACTCAGCTTTGGAGAGCATTCAAAATCTCTTGAACGGACAATGTGTCAAGTTCAATAAAGCTTATCTACTAAGAACTTTCTTGCAACGTGTGACAAGTATCCTGTATTATGTTTCAGCATTTTCGATAAATATTTCAATAATTCGAGAGATTCTTAGTGCTTCTTCGTGATTTGGGAATGAGTCCTGTGGTCTAAATGATGAAAGGTATAATGCAATTTTATTATTTTGCAGTTTGCAATTTTTTTAGTTACGCAGTTTTGAGAGGCTCGTAATGTTGTGGGGGGAAGGCTATTTTTCGACTGAAAAACGCTTATGTAGGGCCCAGGTAATGAAATAGCTGGATAAACATATGAATAAATTACTTCATCTAATATGTTGTCTAGTTAGAATCCACTTTTTATTTTTTATTATCTGGCCCTTTCCCAATAAGAAGAGAAAATATTGTAATCTTGCTCCGGAAAACTGCGATATTTTTGTAGAAAAAATCTTATTCCTCGGCCCTGATAACGAAAAAGTAGATAAATCACATTTCTATGTATACGCTGTACAATCAGAATCCTGATTTTTGGGTCCTTGATTTCGAAAAATTTATTGACAAGAAAACGTCTGTCTGTTCGTCCATCCGTCCGTCTGTGTAAACGCTACCGCCTAAATCCTTCAGACGATTTTGTTCAAAACTGCTATTCCTCGATTGATTTTAAAAAACTCAATTCCCTTTGGGTTTGAAACGGATATTTTGATTTTTGAAGGTACTTTACATGAAGCCTCTACATTTTCAATTTTTTTTTCAAAACCGGCTCCAAATTTTTGGATCAAACCTTGACCTCCGATAAAATAAATGACGGTTAAAAATTATTGCAGGGCTCATTTTCGTTAAAATCCCTAATTTGGTGAAAATTCCAAAAGTTCAAAATTGTTTTCGAAGTCTTCCTACAACTACGATATTGAATATAATTATTTTTTCTCTTAATGAAATCTGTTCTTTAATAACCGATATTCAAAGTCTTTGAAAATGCGTGTTTTTGCGTAATTTTGAGGGAAATATGGGCAATTTTAAACAATTGCTTTCTCAAAAACGGCTCCAATTTTTTTTTCTTTAAATTTTCTCCACTTATGTATCAAAAGACGGTTTCAGGCTTTAAGTCCGTACCATCAATTCGCGAATATTAGTTTTGGAGAAAATCGTCTAAACTGTTTAGGCACTAGCGTTCACGACAGACTCATGACAGTCGTAAGACACGTTGTGCCGTCAATCGATTTTTCGGTATCAAGGAGCCACAAAACTGACTTCACAGCGTAAGAGAGGAAGTAATTTACTGCACGAGTAATTTACTATCCATACCTTTAGGAACAAGATTTAGCCACTTTTACGTTACCAAGACCCGTTAATAAGACTTTTCGGTGGAAAAATCACTGTTTTCTACCGCAGCATTACAGTATTTTCTCTTACTTCCCTTTCTGTAAGAACTATGCCGAGAAAGCAAACATTTCTTTTAAATTCGGTGTAATGTGGAAATTTTACCAAAGAAAAGAATAAGGTTTCTGGACGCTATACCTTCAGCGTGCGCGCGCACGCACACAGGCACACACACACACACACACACGCGCGCGCGCACGCCCTCAAGAAAAAACACTTTACATCCGATGTAGGTAAACATTTGGCATTTTGGGTCGGTACTCTAACTTTGCCGGCCAGCAAACTGTGTCGCCCATACCAGGGGCCTAGTTTCATTCCCACTCTTGGAGGTAAGAGTGACCGCAGGTTCAGAAAGTGATGACTGAGCTATTGCGCATTGTATCCGACTTCAGCCAATGAGCGTCAGGCACCAGTTTGCGTCACAATATTAGCGGGAATTTTAAATGCAGCCTGATACCAAAATCATCACCTTGGTATAAGTCGTTGAAACAGATACATGAAGCACTTTTTTTTATAATTGCATACTTCATTTCAATTAAACTACCATCGTGTTATTTTTGGTTGGTCACCGTTCAATACTGCGCGCGGCGATGGGGTAACGGTTAGCGTATCGGACTGGTATACCCAAGTAGGCCCGGGCCGGTGGATCGGGTCAAACCCGATCGAAGCCGTGGACTTTTAAGGGCGAAAAGTCCTTCGTACGCCTTCCTTCGGAGGGGAAGTAAAGCCGGCAGTCCCATGTTAGTAGATTTACTTGCATGTAAAAGATCCTCAAGCCTAAATGACGTAGCCTCTGAGCTAAATTCAAACATCGCCTGTTTCTCGCTCAAGAAATACCTCCTTCCTCTGCTAGTTGGTGAAAGGATTGTAGCGAAATTTGCGTGGTCAGACAGAAGAGTGGGCCTGAAGGCCCGAGTCTCGCCACGTAAAATAAAGCATTAATTAAATTCAATTAAAAATATTGTTACCTTATGTCACATTCAAAATGTTTCTCAACGCCTCTCTTTGCGACACGGTGGCCAGCGTCTGGTCTGGCTTTTCGAACGAAGTGCGAGTGGTCACACAAACTGGTTAGTGACGCAAACTGTTGCTGTGCAGAACGTGCAAAAATTGGTGTCGGAGTAGCTCACCCATGTCTTTTCACAATGGACACAGTTTGGGGTGGTTGGTTGTTCGATTAATGATTACAGGCGCGTCAATGGCCAAGGTCATTAATCCCGTAAGAGTAGTGAATGTTTTGTCGCGGGAGGTGGCGGTGATCATCCCCCACTGGATGATAAATCAGGCGCCAAATAATTATTAATATCGATATTTTAATTTTGGATATCAATGTTTAAAATCTTCGATGTTTATGGGGCGATGTTTTATTAACATTGATGTTTTAATTTTAAACTACGATGTTTAAAATCATGGATGGTCTTGGTGCGATGTTTTATTAGCATCGATATTCCAATTTTTAACAACGATGTTTAACATCATCGATAGTTTGTGTGTGTTAATTTATTAACATCGATATTTTAATTTGAACATCGATGTGTAAAATCATCGATGCTTTTGGTATGATGTTTTATTAGCATCCTTATTTTAATTTTGAACAAAGATGTTTAATATCATCGATAGTTTTGGTGCGTTAGTTTATTAACATTGATGTTTTAATTTGAACATCAATGTTTGAAACCATCACTAGTTTTGATACGATGTTTTATGAACATCAATATTTTAATTTTGAACTTCAATGTTTAAAATTTAGATGGTTTTATGTTTAGATGGTTTTGGTGCGATGTTTTCTTAACATTTATATTTTAATATCAGGCGCGGATCCATGAGGAGGAAAATGAGGGAAATTTACCCCCCTAAAATTTTTCAGTAACTGTTAATTTTAACTTATAGCGAAACGTTTAAGCAAAAATATTTTGGGATAATCATTTAAACAAATAAAATCGTATGGCAGCATAGGCTCTGGGTACCGTGCGGCATTTCACACAATCTGTAATATGACACAATCGCCCAAACATTTTGAATTTCCCCTCCCAAAACTGGCCGCTGGAGCCTCCCCTGTAACATCGAACATCGATGTTTAGAAGCACCGCTGTTCTGTTGACGACGCCGTCTCCCTATCCTGGCCAACGCGAGGTCTTCGCGTTCCGGTGGCACGAACCGCGCGCGTGCTGCGGGAGGGGGGGGGGGCGGAGGCCGGGGGCGTTGGTCAGTCGGAGCACGCGCCCACGCAGTCCCAACGCAGGAGGCCATGGTCAAGGCCGGGCCGCGCGTTAAGTGCGCACGTGGGTGACCACGGCCCCCCTGCTGCCGACTGGACGATTCGGAAAAGCGTAACAACGAGCACATAGGTTTGGGCTTGACGGTCTTTCTTTAATAACAGTTATCGGAATAACAGTTGACGCATAATACGAGTAACGGTTAAAAATAAGGCTGAAATGCAGTTCGTGTTATGATTCGTTCACGCACGCGGACGCATTTGTTTCGTTCACGCGCGCGTATACAAGGAGGAAAAACCTTGTAGGGAAAATCAGGAGGCAAGAAATGCTCTCGTGGCTCAGTGGCGAAGACACTTGCCTTTCGCCACTGAGGTTCCGGGTTCGAATCCCGTTGAATCCCCGTAGAACCTCGTGTGAAATTTGTTACGACGAAACGAGTTTGCATGCTTCACGCGGGCTAGTCCAACCCCTCTATCCTAATTCCTTCCCAATTCTAACTGCTCTGTAGTGACGCAGGAGCGCTAGTAGGAGGCGCGTACGCGGAGATGCTACCTGGCGGGCCTCTTGACAACTGACAAGACGAGACGTGACACTAAATAACAGATACTGTTAACTCCTATAAATATAGCGCCATTATTAAAGGAGGATTACTCCCAAGCGCAAAGCGCTGAACGCCCCCTGAGGCTTGGAGACGCGTTGCGTCAATTCAGACGCCAAAAAAAGAAAGAAAAAACCTACGTCCGATCAACACGAGGCGAATAGGTTGTCCATAAGTGAGTGTGTGTGTGTGTATGTGTGTGAAATGTGGCAGGTGAACGCGGTGAACGTGAGCGGGGAGAGCGCGGGCTACCTGGCGGTCCTCTCGACAACTGTCTGCGACGAGACGTTACATTAAATAACAGATAATGTTAACACCTATAAATATAGCGCGATTATTAATGGAGGATTACTCCCAGCGCCCCCTGGGGCTTACAGACACGTTTCGCCAATTCAGACGAAAAAAAAAAAATCCTACGTCGACTCAACACGAAGCGAATAGGTTGTCCATAAGGGAGTGTGTGTGTGTGTGTGTGTAACGCGGCAGGTCAACGTGGTAAACGTGAGCGGGGAGAGCGCGGGCTACCTGGCGGTCCTCTCGACAACTGACTGCGACGAGACGTGACATTAAAATTAACAGATAATGTTAATGGACGATTACTCCTTTAATATAGCGCGATTATTACTGGAGGATTACTCCAAAGCGCTTAACGCCCCCGGGGCTTAAAGACGCGTTGCGACAATTCAGACGCAACAATTTTTTTAAAAAATAAGTTTTTTTCTAGAAAACGTTAAGAAAATATACACGAACAATTCTTTTTAAAGCGTATTCGTATAAAATTCGTCGGTAATTATGCGTTGGACAGACGCAAGAGTGTTTTCTGGTAACGCCGAAGGCCAGAGACTCATCCTCAACTTGGAATAGCGTAGCGATGCGTCACTTTCTGCAGCAAAGTGCGTTGGTCGTGCACTATGTGGCGAGTCACTCGTTCTCGGAATGGGCAGCGCACGTGAACGAATCGAACCATAAACTGCATGTCTACCGAAAATAACACCTAAAAATAACACGTCCACGATCAGCAACCTAATACGGCTGTTGCTAAGAGTTAAACCAGTAGTGCCAACACCAGACAAAACGAATAACGTTAGTACAAAGTTAAATGTTATGGAATAAAAGGTCTCCTGTTAAGGACACATCCCTAGTACCTATAGGGATTTATTGATTGGTGTAGGATTCCGAGCTGCGTCAACGTCATTTGTCCCCTAAGTGCTGTGCATGTTTTCTTCGCAGGAGGCGATAGTTATCTTTCCCAGCTGGATGGCGAGATCCGGCGCTGACCTATCTACTAGATTGCGACATTTCCCCATCCAGGTATCTCCCAAGAGTGGCTCACCGCCCCAGTCGGAACAAGGTGGGCTCCGGACAAGTGTGTTTGTGTAGTGCGTGGTAGCGTAAGTGTGTGTAAGTAAAAGGGTGGGGTGAGCAAATATCCGTGGCCTGTTTGTTTGGGTACTGCTCCTGCAATCGCCTGGTGTTGATCGGAAAAACCGCAAAAAACTACCGATCAGAGCAGCCGGCCGCTAGAATTCTCCTCCAGGCAACTCGGACTAGCTATACGGAAGCGCACCAAAACGCAGAGGTAATTATGAAGCCGCGGAAAACTACCAATCAGAGCAACCGGGCGCTAGAATTCTCCTCCAGGCAACTCGGACTAGCTATACCGAAGCGCACCAAAACGCAGAGGTAATTATGAAGCCGCGGAAAACTACCAATCAGAGCAACCGGGCGCTAGAATTCTCCTCCAGGCAACTCGGACTAGCTATACCGAAGCGCACCAAAACGCAGAGATAATTATGAAGCCGCGGAAAACTACCAATCAGAGCAACCGGGCGCTAGAATTCTCCTCCAGGCAACTCGGACTAGCTATACCGAAGCGCACCAAAACGCAGAGGTAATTATGAAGCCGCGGAAAACTACCAATCAGAGCAACCGGGCGCTAGAATTCTCCTCCAGGCAACTCGGACTAGCTATACCGAAGCGCACCAAAACGCAGAGGTAATTATGAAGCCGCGGAAAAACTACCGATCAGAGCAACCGGGCGCTAGAATTCTCCTCCAGGCAACTCGGACTAGCTATACCGAAGCGCACCAAAACGCAGAGGTAATTATGAAGCCGCGGAAAAACTACCGATCAGAGCAACCGGGCGCTAGAATTCTCCTCCAGGCAACTCGGACTAGCTATACCGAAGCGCACCAAAACGCAGAGGTAATTATGAAGCCGCGGAAAACTACCGATCAGAGCAACCGGGCGCTAGAATTCTCCTCCAGGCAACTCGGACTAGCTATACCGAAGCGCACCAAAACGCAGAGGTAATTATGAAGCCGCGGAAAACTACCGATCAGAGCAACCGGGCGCTAGAATTCTCCTCCAGGCAACTCGGACTAGCTATACCGAAGCGCACCAAAACGCAGAGGTAATTATGAAGCCGCGGAAAACTAGCAATCAGAGCAACCGGGCGCTAGAATTCTCCTCCAGGCAACTCGGACTAGCTATACCGAAGCGCACCAAAACGCAGAGGTAATTATGAAGCCGCGGAAAACTACCAATCAGAGCAACCGGACGCTAGAATTCTCCTCCAGGCAACTCGGACTAGCTATACCGAAGCGCACCAAAACGCAGAGGTAATTATGAAGCCGCGGAAAACTAGCAATCAGAGCAACCGGGCGCTAGAATTCTCCTCCAGGCAACTCGGACTAGCTATACCGAAGCGCACCAAAACGCAGAGGTAATTATGAAGCCGCGGAAAACTACCGATCAGAGCAACCGGGCGCTAGAATTCTCCTCCAGGCAACTCGGACTAGCTATACCGAAGCGCACCAAAACGCAGAGGTAATTATGAAGCCGCGGAAAAACTACCGATCAGAGCAACCGGGCGCTAGAATTCTCCTCCAGGCAACTCGGACTAGCTATACCGAAGCGCACCAAAACGCAGAGGTAATTATGAAGCCGCGGAAAACTAGCAATCAGAGCAACCGGGCGCTAGAATTCTCCTCCAGGCAACTCGGACTAGCTATACCGAAGAGCACCAAAACGCAGAGGTAATTATGAAGCCGCGGAAAACTACCAATCAGAGCAACCGGGCGCTAGAATTCTCCTCCAGGCAACTCGGACTAGCTATACCGAAGCGCACCAAAACGCAGAGGTAATTATGAAGCCGCGGAAAACTACCAATCAGAGCAACCGGGCGCTAGAATTCTCCTCCAGGCAACTCGGACTAGCTATACCGAAGAGCACCAAAACGCAGAGGTAATTATGAAGCCGCGGAAAACTACCAATCAGAGCAACCGGGCGCTAGAATTCTCCTCCAGGCAACTCGGACTAGCTATACCGAAGCGCACCAAAACGCAGAGGTAATTATGAAGCCGCGGAAAACTAGCAATCAGAGCAACCGGGCGCTAGAATTCTCCTCCAGGCAACTCGGACTAGCTATACCGAAGCGCACCAAAACGCAGAGGTAATTATGAAGCCGCGGAAAACTACCAATCAGAGCAACCGGGCGCTAGAATTCTCCTCCAGGCAACTCGGACTAGCTATACCGAATAGCACCAAAACGCAGAGGTAATTATGAAGCCGCGGAAAACTACCAATCAGAGCAACCGGGCGCTAGAATTCTCCTCCAGGCAACTCGGACTAGCTATACCGAAGCGCACCAAAACGCAGAGGTAATTATGAAGCCGCGGAAAACTACCAATCAGAGCAACCGGGCGCTAGAATTCTCCTCCAGGCAACTCTGACTAGCTATACCGAAGCGCACCAAAACGCAGAGGTAATTATGAAGCCGCGGAAAACTAGCAATCAGAGCAACCGGGCGCTAGAATTCTCCTCCAGGCAACTCGGACTAGCTATACCGAAGCGCACCAAAACGCAGAGGTAATTATGAAGTCGCGGAAATCTACCAATCAAAGCAACCGGGCGCTAGAATTCTCCTCCAGGCAACTCGGACTAGCTATACCGAAGCGCACCAAAACGCAGAGGTAATTATGAAGCCGCGGAAAACTACCAATCAGAGCAACCGGGCGCTAGAATTCTCCTCCAGGCAACTCGGACTAGCTATACCGAAGCGCACCAAAACGCAGAGGTAATTATGAAGCCGCGGAAAACTACCGATCAGAGCAACCGGGCGCTAGAATTCTCCTCCAGGCAACTCGGACTAGCTATACCGAAGCGCACCAAAACGCAGAGGTAATTATGAAGCCGCGGAAAAACTACCGATCAGAGCAACCGGGCGCTAGAATTCTCCTCCAGGCAACTCGGACTAGCTATACCGAAGCGCACCAAAACGCAGAGGTAATTATGAAGCAGTGAGTGTCGCGCAGTAACTTCGCCCCAAGGTCATCGCTTTGGTACGAGGAAGTCTTCCCCCTCCAGCACGTCTATCTAACGATCTCTGGTAGTTCGAAGACTGCATCAATATGTCACTGCAGTGCCTGTGACTGGGAGGTCCTAGGGTTGGAGACCCAACGGTGCCAGAATTTTCGACACAAGGGAGTTTGTAGCACGCAACAGCGGGCAGCTCTATCGATCTTCTGCGCCTGCGCAAACGTGATGTGAAACTTGAACTGTGCATACGAAGATGATCGACAGTGCTTTCGATTGTTTTAACGTTCAAACGTGCAAAAATTCCTTTCTACACAATAACTTATACTGGGACATTTAACGCACACTCTATTCTTGCGTCATCTGGAATCGAACCCGAGGCCACGTAGTGGAAAGCGAGCATGCTGACCAACAGCTAGCCACGAGGCAATAGGAGATACCTAGTAAAGGGAAAATCCCTTCAAGCTTATTGTTGGTCAGCGCCGGACCTCACCATTCAGCAAGGAAAGAAATAATAAATAAATATTAAATAATAAATAAATATTAAATAATTAATAAATATTAAATAATTAATAAATATTAAATAATTAATAAATATTAAATAATAAATAAATATTAAATAATAAATAAATATTAAATAATAAATAAATATTAAATAATAAATAAATAAAATTAGAAATTACTCACTGCCTAACCAACGTGGATCACACTTTCGTTTGATTTACAAAACAAACATTGACAGTGGACTATCAGTTATTAGTTCATATTTTAACTTTTCACAAATTGTAGTTATGGGAACCTTTCAATTGCAAACAAAACTTAGAAAACGTAAATAACACCGAGGATAAAACATCGATGTTAAAAAATCGGCTTTAATATATCGCCGTTTCATATATCGACGTGACTATAAAAAAAATCGTTATTTTGAAAACATCGATCGGTCCTTCGCGCATTCAAATCTTGTCCGCGTATGAAGGCTAGGAGGAGGTATTACCAGGTATCGTGATCATCATTTAGTCGGGAGTTAGGGCCCCTTCCCACGGCGCGACGGCGGTGCGCTTCCGAGCAGCGCGGCGCGTAGCAGAGCATTGGTTTGTATGGAGGCCTTCCCACGTGCAGCGGGTGGCGGCTGCTGCGGCAGCCGACGCTGAACTCCCGCTACGCGAAGCGGAGGAGGGGGCACGCGCCACCGCTAGCAGAACATAGCTTTAAATGGGAGCCTTCCCACTGCGCCACGGCCGCAGCGTTCTACCTGCTCCGGCCCCTTTGTTCGTCGTCGCCGGTGGGTCGGCGAAACCTACCCCTCCAGACCCCACCCCCTTCCACGGCGGGCGGCGGTGCGGCCGTGGCTGCGGCGGTGGCTGCGGCGGTGGCTGCGGCGGAAGGGCTCTGCTGCTTGAAGGAAACGCGGCGCCATGGCGACGTGGGAAGGCTACTCGGTGAAGGTGCTGCACACAGTATTTGCGTTGTTCGAACACTGAACTCACGGAGCTATCATCCAACATTATTTCACATTTTAACTTGTATGAAATTGTGTGTGTGTATGTGTGTGTATTTTCATTCACTAGCAAAATATCGAGCTCAAATCGTCGATTTTCATAAATGTTTCATTTTTACTTTCTCTTTATTCCTTACACAGTATAGAGAACTTATTGTAATGCTGCAGGGGAAAAAACGGCGAATTTTCGACACAAAAACTCTTATTGTCGGGCCCTGGTACCGAAAACGTGAATAAATGTTGAAACTACATACAGTAAATTACTTCCATTAAAACGTTATGTGCTCATAATCCTTGTTTTGTGGGCCATTGATTAAGAAAAATTAATTAATGGCAAAACCGTCCGTCATCGGACAACGTTAGCGGCAAAACCGATTTTCACCAAAATTGATGTGCCCCAATCGATCTGGCAGACGTTGAATTTGAAACCGATATTTTAATTTTGAGGGGTACTTTACACGTAGACCCTGGCATATTTTCAACAACAAAAAATGGCAAACATTTGTTTAAATTTATTTTGTCCTATAATAGCTAAAGGATGCTTAAGAGAATAATGCAAATCTCGTTTTTATTGAAATCCCCGATTTTTTAAAAATTGCAAAAATATATATAAGTATATATCCGTGTAGTCAGAAACCATGTTTGTTGGGACCATGATACTGAAAAATCAATTAGCGGCAAAACATCGTTTTGTCAGTCTGTGAGCAAGTCTATAGCACCTCAACCATTCAGCCCATTTTTTCCATAATTTATAATCCCATCCGTAACATATAAATAACAGTTGTGTGTGTGAAATCTATCTGGTTGCCACTCAGAGAGGAATGTGTAGCTAATGATTATATTTGGAGGGAATATTCAAGATTTTAACCTGTACCTGTGAGTTATGTCTGTCGCGGAGCCCTCACAATATATAAACGAGAAAGTTAAATTGGGGAGGGGAAAGAACTGTACAAGGTGAATTCTGTTAAGTAAAACGCAATTTTTATATCGAAACTCGAACCGTAGGACTGGAGAGCTCGCTATTCTCTAATAATTGTTCCCGATAGTGGGATGACAAAGGAAGTTCTTAGAAGTAACGTCTGTCTAAAGGCGGCTCCAAATATTCGGCATTCGCCTGCTAGCTTCCGCTCGTCCAATCACAAACAGCTGATGTGTTCGGCGAATGTTCGCTCCCTTTGATGTGCCCTAAAGACCGACACGCGGCGAGAAGGGGGAATACCGAATGTTCGGCTAGTCGCAAGCAACCCTTCCACACAACTTTGGATTCGGCGATCGGTTGCTCGGGATTCACCGAATGCCGCATGTGTGGAGCCGCCTTAAAATAAAGGACGGAATATCTATGACATTGTCTCGGTTCAGCCAGAAAATACTTTCTTTTCCAATGCGGTGCGATCAAACAAGTGACAGCGGTTGCGAATAAATAGACGAAAATCACATAACACACACAAACACACACACATACACTTACACATACACATACACACACACAAGAAAGACAAAAAGGATACTGGAACATTGGGGAGAGGGCCATGAATGCCGGGCTCTCTGGCTGCGCTACCCTTCTGTAGTTTCTATTTTGCTCACCCTAAACATTTGTTCACAAACCGCCACTGCAAACAGGAACACAGGAGTCACACTTCGTGTCATAAAATCTCCCCTAACCTCTAGCAGCCTCAACCTTGGAGTGAAAGTACCCAGTTTCCGGTCTGTTTCTTTTTTCCGCCTCAAGCAAACGGGTTTTCTTTTCAACGGGTTCTTTCACAGCTGACCGGCGGCAGACGGAGTCGGCCCGGTAGATGCAGGCTACATCACAGTCGTCCAAGTCCTAGTATTTCGGCCATCGACCGCCAGATGTCGGGACTTCATAGCGCTGGAGCCGCCGTTACGTGTCCAGAAAGTTGGTTTCAGCTGACTGGTTGGGGTGGGGTGTTTGTAAACAAGACATTTCGAGGTCAAGAGAGTTCATTGACGATGTAGTTACAATACGAATTTTCACGGAAATTCTAGATGAGTTAAACGGTATTGAATTCTACAGCCTTCGAATCCCGCGTGGGAGAGGAATAATCGTGTTGTATGTCTTTACTATTCCTATTTTGTTTACGGGCAGTCAAATTAGTACGTAATGCAAATTTGGAAAATTTTCAATACTCCCCTCTCTCCCCAGCGACACGCGATTGAACCCCCTCGCCCTTGTAAATACAAGATTTAAAAATAAATTAAAGCTCAGTAAAAAATTGTATTTATGTAAATTTAAAAAAAATTAGCTAATATTTTATGTTTTAAGACTCAAAAAAGAAAGTAATTCAACAATTGTTAAATTTTTTTAAAAAATATTTCAACAATGTCAAATTTTTTAAAAAAAAATATCAATGTTATGCAACAAATCAAATACTTCCCTACCCCTATGTAATGCTGCCTCAAATCCCTCCCCCCTCTTTAGAATTATGTAATTTATGAACAACACCTTATGTAGTTTTTGTTCATGACTTCGAAAACGATTTAACTCACTGCAGTTACATTTTTATTACTGTTAATCAGTGGAAGATTCAATGGATTGGAGAGCCCAAGTGGCTTCATGCCCCTTGCAGCTGATGGCTCATATTCACAATTTTTTATAGTTTTTAGTAACGTTCTATAGTAACGAAAGTTATTTAATATCTCAATTGAATACGTTATAAATAACTATAAAAACAACAAATAAACATAAATTTTACTTTCAACATAGACAGAAACGGAATTTATTGTAATAAGAAAAATCAAAGTATATACTTAGATATATGTGTGCAAGCATATATATATTTCTTAAATATGAAATAATAAAAAATTGAAAATATGAAGAATTTAAAAAAAATCATTAAAATTGAACTATAGACTAAACATTTGTTAATTTCCAAATATAAAAATTCACTGTCACGCTTTGAAATGGCTTGTAAGCAGCTGAGAAAACAACAACAACCACCCTTCCATAATTGAGGATCCATATCAGCACTAACTGTAACCTTAATCAGTTTGATTGACTTTCCTGTTATAACATGAAAACTGCTCCTAAGTTATATTTGCATAAAAATTAATATTATTTTTTTCTTCTTGTTTTTCTTCTTCTTTTTTCCTTTTTTTTTTCCTTTCTTTCTTTCAAACTCCACTTAAGTCAACTTACACATTAATTTCACTCTCTATGGAACTCGCATCACTTCCTGTAATTTTACTATTATCGATTTAGTATTAGCAGCATATTGTTTCTAGACGGGATGTGCTTTCTTCTCAACACATCATTACTGTGGGAATATTGTAAAAATAATGCAGTTTTGTACACCCTGAAGTCTTGTAATAGATAAGATGATCAAGTTACGTATTAAAAGCATCTTTGCACATTCAGAAAAGAAGGCAGAAAGAATAAAACTGAAAAGTTCTGTGGATTACAATAGAATTCTAAATACATATGGAAATGTATAGAAATATATGGAGAAAACTAGGTGAGCAAGGACTTCAAAGAAAATATATTTAAACCTTTCTTGCCCATAGACTACCACAAGTGTTTGCTATAAGGTTTTGTGAGAATTTTTAATCCAGTCATAAGAATGCATACATTGCACTTAACAATTATTAAACTCTTTTCAAAAAAACTTTAAATGCATTCCAAATTATAGAACTGCACCTGCGATGCATACTGTCAACATATTGAAGAAGATATGTTTTCTATGCAAAAGATCTTGATACTTAATTTTCAGGAATATTGCAAATGATGATTAACCATTACTTTGCATAAAACTATTTCCTTTCTCCTCAGTGTTAGACCAGACCAGTTGTGACTTAGATACATGGTTTAATATTTGATTGACTTCAGTGATGGAGAAATAAATGTACATTTTGGATGCCATTTTGTTTAAAATCATAAAGACACACATTTCTTTAATTATAAGGTGTAGATATACATAGATATAGAATAACCTAATGGAAATCTATAAAAAATAACCTTGAAAAGCAAACATTCTATGAAGAGCAAACGTTTTTCCTTCCTCCCTTGAAGAATGATGACTAGTAATGATAAGTAAATATGGCTTAAAATGATTGTAGATGAGCAATGGATGTCTTTAGTTGTGGTTTAGAAAGGGTTATTGAAACCCCAACAAGGTACAAGGATTCTGCAAAATTTTTGCCAAACTGTCTCTCATTTGTTTATATGAATATTAAAATAAATGTAAAGAAATTCATAGTGACCTAGTGCTATTGACTAGGACAGTCCAAACAAGCAAACTAGATATGATCTAATAGAAAGTTGAGTCAATAGCACTAGGCCACTATGAATATCTTTACAAGTTGTTTTAATTAAGCCAAAATGATGAAGTGTTTTATTTACTACTATGTGTACGTGATCAATTAAACCAAGATGCAGAAGTACTTTATTAATAACTTTAACTTCATGAACAATTAAACCAGTTACACTCTGAAATAATTTTAAGAAGGGCTAATTTAATTACGGAAGATGACTGCAATGTTGTGGGCACATATCAATCACAAATTTCAAGATTAACTAAATTAAGTATTGATCAAAGTCAACACACTTACAAGATAATCATACGTTAAAAAATCTATAGCAAGCCAAAATTGACCAAAAATATCTTAATTCAAAATTAATATTCAAAATGTGACAAACACAATTATTTGGGTAGATTTAGTAATCTGAAAACACTATATGTACGTTAAATATTTGACTAAATAAATAAACAAAACAATTTCAAAATTAAGAAGAAATTATAAGATCTATGAAGTGGCCAAGGTGGGGATGTTTTTATTGGCAGAATTTTATCAACAGGAACTTATGAACTATCACAGAGTTCAATTTCTAAGAATATAATCAAAAATATTTGTTTGACATATTGAAATCATATCATTTCAGAAGATCAATTTATACTGTAAAATCTAGAATCAGCTTTCAAGTGAAGTTTACATCAATCATTTTTCAATAATTCTGACCTATAAAGCAGTATTTTGATAAAATACATTTACAACACCAATATGTTTTACATGCATGTTAGAGGCAACTCTTGATCCTAAGAACACTTGATTGAGCATGTTTGATTGAACCTGCCTCCCCCCTCTCAAGTCCTCAATAGCATTTTCTAAATGTTGAAAATCTTGTATGAATAAAATGGTAAGTAGTGTGAATAGAATATTATTAGTTCAGGCAGAAAAAAAATTCAATTAAGGTTTTGCAAGTACTATTTTTTACTGTAGTGTTTTTGAAAATGCAATATACATCTGTGATTTGGTACCCAGACAGAAAAGGATAACAATTAGTGTTAGAAAAGTATCAAATTTATTTCTAAAGAACTTCAAATATAGTGTGATAGAGGTGGGGGTCATTGACCCAAAAGCTGACATACAATACTTGTTACAGGTTGTTTAGAATTATAAGAGTCCAAATGATAATTTATCCATTCAATATCATTGTTAAAATGAATATTCATTTGCTTTTTGACGCTCAGTATAGCCTCTAATTGTATAGAAACAGTTATACAGCAGAAAATATATTACTTGGCCTTAAATGAGTGTATTGAATTCAATCTAAGCCATTTGGCAAAGTGTTGTAAAATAATGAACACATATTGTACATGACTTTTGCAGTTTTACAAATAGATTTGTAACAGACTTCAGAAAGAATAATGAAGTATGTAAATGAGTTTGGGACTAAATTCAAAGAGGATAGTGATTTGTTCGCCAACTCAATCACCATGTCTTGTTCTAATTTGAAACAAATTGTGAACACCAGTTTGACCTGAAACTTATGCATTCCTCATAGCCCTTATTAATACACAAAGTGTTTGATGTACAAGTGAGTTTTGAATGGATAAATCCCACTGGCATTAAAACTAATAAAACAAAATTTATATCATTAGAATGAGGTAACTTGCTCTTGCGTGGCTTGGTGGGCCATGCCGAAAAATTGGACAGAGCGAATGAGGTTCCATTTGCTTGGCTATGACTGAAAATATTGATTTTTCTTTTCTTACCAAGTGCAACACTTAATTCTTATCACATTTGTACTTGGTAGTCAAACCTGTCAAGGACAATAGAATGTGACAGGCTGCAACTTAAAAACAGAGGAAATCAATAATATCTCTCAACTTGAGAGATAAGTTAATTATATGGATCAGAAAAGAATTGAATATTCAAAAATTAAGCAGAAATACATCACCAAGAGGGTTGTGTAACAATTCTAAAAATAGTCATATTTTACATTAATTTTTGGTAGAAATAAGTTTTACCAAATCGAATATAGTTGTTGATTATGTAATTTATTCAGAATTCAAATATTCGCCTTGTTCACAAATGCAAATTTGGCTGCTTTATGCATAACATTGGCAAGACTAATGTAGAATGTTATAATTTAGAGGATGTTGTGGTAATGTAGTAAGGATAAAAATAACTACACAGATGGGGAGTTATACCAGTCATTTCCCCAGTTGTGGAACACCACTCCGACACTGAGCCAGCCATTCGCTGCCCTAGCTTTTCTCTTATAACAACATATTAACAAAACTTAAAAACAACATTAACTATACAAAAATTAATGACAATTTAGTTTCATGGGCAGGAATCACGGAAGTCTTTTACCTCTTTTCTACTACTCTTAGATCTCAATTGACATTAAAATAAGTTATATGCTCTTCAATGAAATAAATTTAATCTTCATAGTTCGGACTAGAGTACATAGTTTTGAAAACCATCATTATATATTAGTGGGCAGGTAGGGATGTCCATTGCCATCAACCTCTCGAGCCGAAGCAGTTTTGACACGAAATTTAATGTTTCCACAGGTGAACCTATGTTCAAGTTTATGTATGTAACACAAATATTAACAAATGTGTGATAATATGAAAGTGGTTGCAATTGCCAAGGGCTAAGTTTTATCTACTATTTATGGTTGTTTATTGATGCAGGTAGTAATATTAAGAACCTGACTTGAGAACTGAATTGGATACTTTTAAATGTATTATGATGAGAGAATGCCCAGGGGAGTTCAATTCATTTATTGCTGAAAAATTCTCAAATTACTTAAAAAAGAAAAAGAAGGTGATGTTAAGACACTATTTCTGAAATATTTTGGTGGTGAATGGTAACTTATTAAAGAAAAAAAATATGTACTACAATGATTTATTTACCGGTATTAAGAGATAATTTAAATGTAAATGCACAAGGTGAAGATGTGAAAGTTGATCATTGTAAACCAAGAATCAAAACATCTGAGTTTGTGGTTTAATTTTTAAATTCATTTTTACCTACACTTTGTAAAATAATGCACATCTGTGACATTTCATATTGTACTCAACATCTTGTAGTAGACCATATTGTGCTTCACCTCTTACCTCCTTAGTTGGGTATCAATATTCAGTAATATAATTTACATCTCCATAAATTATAAAAACAACAGAAGAATTAACAATATCCACACTATTACCTCAAACTTAGATACATTCATTTAACAATTTGATATAATTTTAATTGTTTTCTATTATCAAAGACCAGAATGCTTTTAATAATTTAATGGTCGTATTAGTTATGAGAAGTAAATTATCATTTTCATAATTACATTATAATTGCAGTGAAAAGAGGTTCAAATTTTGCATTGACAGTAGTGCTTAAGCGCCAGTTTTTTAGAAACAGCTCCAAATATTACAAAGAAAATTGCCATTTAGGACAAAGTTTTATTGTTGTTTAATGATCTTAAAATAATATTTCCACTCTACAATTAGAAAACCGAGAAATTAAGAAAATGAGAAAAAAAATAACTTTGGGCAGAGATAGATGGCAGTGGCAAGAGTATGTGGCAAGTGGGTGTAGCTAATCGAGACCAAAGGAAAGAAAATATTAATGCGGGAAAGTGTGTGCCAGTCTGAAGCACCACTAGTTATTATACATCTCTCTGTCAGTAAAGCCATTGCCCCAGAAATAATCACACTAGTAAACCCTAATAAATAAAAAAAGCAAATGGATGTGTGTTCGTGATTCCACATAGCTCTTTAGAGCAGGAACAATTTCATTTCAACAAACCTGGTATAACACTATATGTTATTACTACATAGGAGGCAAAAATACTGTAGGGAAAGACAAGTCAAGAGGAGAGGAGAGGGAAGCATCATTTACAAACAAAATTATTGCGCATCCCACAAAGCACATACTGCAGGAAAAGTGATCAGAGCAAACACAGAGCAAGACAGACACAACTGTATAGTATGGGTACGTTAAATAAATTCTCGGGTAATACTGAATATTTGTTTGCCAACCGATAGACCATAGAAAAGGTAGAATTTGTACTTAGAATATAAATATATTAAAAATAAAGAATTTGACGTACAGGGTCGTCTATAAACTACATAATAGTAAAGAGTAGGGAGTGGGTTTGAGATAGTGTTATGCTGCAGAACATAGGAGTAGGATGGTATTGGTAAAGTGTAAAATAGCATTGACATCTTTTTTTCTTTTCAACATTTACTAAAAGAATTCCTTTTCCGAGTCTAATACTAAAACATTTATATATTAATTAATTGTTTTAAAAATATAAATAAATTGAAGTTACTAGATGGAAATTGTTTACAAATGGAAATACTTTTTCAACAATTTTTTACTGAATCTGCAAGATTAAATAGAAAATATTTAACAGATATGTAGTATATTCTGGAATCCATTTAAAATGGCGACGTGG
>JAZDUA010000180.1:1000000-1380000 GCA_038098605.1 Gryllus longicercus
TAGTAGTAGTAGTAGTAGTAGTAGTAGTAGTAGTAGTAGTAGTAGTAGTAGTAGTAGTAGTAGTAGTAGTAGTAGTAGTAGTAGTAGTAGTAGTAGTAGTAGTAGTAGTAGTAGTAGTAGTAGTAGTAGTAGTAGTAGTAGTAGTAGTAGTAGTAGTAGTAGTAGTAGTAGTAGTAGTAGTAGTAGTAGTAGTAGTAGTAGTAGTAGTAGTAGTAGTAGTAGTAGTAGTAGTAGTAGTAGTAGTAGTAGTAGTAGTAGTAGTAGTAGTAGTAGTAGTAGTAGTAGTAGTAGTAGTAGTAGTAGTAGTAGTAGTAGTAGTAGTAGTAGTAGTAGTAGTAGTAGTAGTAGTAGTAGTAGTAGTAGTAGTAGTAGTAGTAGTAGTAGTAGTAGTAGTAGTAGTAGTAGTAGTAGTAGTAGTAGTAGTAGTAGTAGTAGTAGTAGTAGTAGTAGTAGTAGTAGTAGTAGTAGTAGTAGTAGTAGTAGTAGTAGTAGTAGTAGTAGTAGTAGTAGTAGTAGTAGTAGTAGTAGTAGTAGTAGTAGTAGTAGTAGTAGTAGTAGTAGTAGTAGTAGTAGTAGTAGTAGTAGTAGTAGTAGTAGTAGTAGTAGTAGTAGTAGTAGTAGTAGTAGTAGTAGTAGTAGTAGTAGTAGTAGTAGTAGTAGTAGTAGTAGTAGTAGTAGTAGTAGTAGTAGTAGTAGTAGTAGTAGTAGTAGTAGTAGTAGTAGTAGTAGTAGTAGTAGTAGTAGTAGTAGTAGTAGTAGTAGTAGTAGTAGTAGTAGTAGTAGTAGTAGTAGTAGTAGTAGTAGTAGTAGTAGTAGTAGTAGTAGTAGTAGTAGTAGTAGTAGTAGTAGTAGTAGTAGTAGTAGTAGTAGTAGTAGTAGTAGTAGTAGTAGTAGTAGTAGTAGTAGTAGTAGTAGTAGTAGTAGTAGTAGTAGTAGTAGTAGTAGTAGTAGTAGTAGTAGTAGTAGTAGTAGTAGTAGTAGTAGTAGTAGTAGTAGTAGTAGTAGTAGTAGTAGTAGTAGTAGTAGTAGTAGTAGTAGTAGTAGTAGTAGTAGTAGTAGTAGTAGTAGTATTGTTGTTAATGTTAATATTTTATAAACTTCAAAATCAAAGGGCCCGATTTCGAAAAAAGGAAGAACGACAAACAAAATTGAATGTTTCTTCAAATAATTTTTCATTTCGAAGTTCTTTAATTAATGCTTCATAATGTGAGACCCATGGCCTCACCCTCAAATGTCTTATCTTTTACCGCTTCAGCATTAAATACAGATTAGTTATTATTAAGCATAAAGCAGCAGAAACAACTATTTGTACGTCATTCATCCTGGATCGCGAGCAAAACTACATAAAATATAAATATTGGACAAAATGTAATACGTTCGTCAAATTTCATTGTCAAAGTTCAATGAACTTCCACAAAGGTTTTCATGAAAGATAGTTGTCAAATATCTATCACAGTGTAATACCCATAGACATATAGTACTATAAGTGTATGGTAAAACCGACTTTATACATAGAAAACATATTTGTCCAACTTTTGGTGTCGCGATATGGATTTTTATTAGGCAGGTGAAAAGCCAATAGCGTATAGGTATCCGAAAAATTTAAAATAAACACCTACGGAATTTTTAAAATTTCGCTTCATTTAATACTTTCAACCTTAACTTATGAAAAATAATTATAAGAATATTCTGGAAGAAAAAAGGCAAATTATAGCAGTAAAATCTAGTTTTCATGGAGAATATTGACATTACACAATTTTATAATTTGAACAGTCAGTATAAACACTTCGTATTACAAAAGACAATTAACACAGTAGACCAGTCCAAATGCAACTTTGATTGCTTAGATACGTGGCAAATTAATGTGTAAACTATTAACTACTACTTTATTACAGAGCACTATACATGAACAGCGCTTGAAAGATACAAATGAAAATATTAGCGCACCTTTGCAATTTTATTTTGCAAGTAGGAAAGGACGACATGAGGCAGAGATGCCGAGTAACACAATCATACGAGCAAAATAAATCATTTTCACCATACTCTAATACTTCATACTCTAATTCTTAGGCAGCCTTATTGACTTACACGTTATTTTATAAAACTATAGAAATCACTTAATGATACATTAGGATCAGTAGTATCTGATGCGATCAGACGAAAGAAATTTGTTTTCTTAGGGGGAGTAATTTATCTGTGATCTGAGGAATTTATCGTGAGATCTCCAAAATTGTACAGACTATTCTATTTGTGAAATTAAAATGAATAGTGTTAACTCTACATACAAAATGCCCCAATCAGGGCGGTGTATCTCAAAAAGTTTATTGTTTTTTCTATTCGATTTTTCTTACCGCTTCTCCCTACTGGCCAATCATTAACTGGTGACATATTTCATCGATCGTTGTGTCACATGTGATTTTAACATAGTTTTCAATTGTTTTCAATATTTGACGCATTTTGGACTGTCGGACATAATTTCATTCATGGAATAGTCGTATTCCAATTCCGAAATATCACTTGTGCTCTGGAAATTCTCAGATAAATCCCCTCCTCGCATCGCGAGTCAGGAATTTAGCGACAATTTCTAAAGGATTTGAGGTATTACCTACGATAAATCTCTTCCGTAGGAATTTGTAGAAATTTAAGTTGTACGATAAATCTTGGCAAACATTTGAAACGAAAATTTTTTGTCGATGGACATAAATACGATTTATCTACAGATAAATCAACAAAGATAGCGGAGGTCTGATTTTCACTCTCAATTTTTGAAATTTACAAAAGTTTTATTTTTTCGGCGACTTCCTGAAAGTACAATATTAAACGAAATATAATTTTTTCCTTTACACTTTTTCTACTGATAGAATAGATTTTTTAAAGTTCTTTCGTTAATTCAAAAATTACACAAATGTATTTTTTAATGTCGTAAATATTTACATTAAGGGCATTTCTTATACATTATTGCATTTGTGAGTACAATTAATCATCGATTACAAGTAATATTGAAAGAAGTTTCTCGAAAATCGAAAGTTTTGGGTAAAAATGAGCTTCAGAAAGTGCATTGACAGATACGCTCAAACGTTATTTCCTTAAAAATGTCTCCTTGTTTTTCAATGAAAATGTACTCACAGAACAGATTTTATTCTTTATAATACTCTTATTCATATTTCAATTCCATTAGAGATCCGAATAATTGAGAAAACATGAAAAAATGTTTTTTGGTGCCAATAGATGGCAGCTGACAACAGCGCGGGGGAAAGCCGAAAGCAGAAAGCCGGGGCCAAGACTGAAGAAATAAGGACACTAGTACCTGTAACTGACTTGATACAATTTACCTGTCTAATATTTTGTAATACTTTTACAGTTTGAATATCTTATTTACAGTTCGAAATAGTCTGGTTCTTAATGTGGCTATCTCGTGCGCATTTCAGCAGTGGCAACAACCTAACTCGTCATGGAGAAAACAATAGCAAATTAAATTATTTCAATAACCTCAAAATACAAGACTTGGGCGATATAACTGACAAATTCTACCCCTCATGACGGAAGTAGTTATGAACATTATTGCTGTTATTTTCTTTCATACCATTTTTTTCTTTTGTTTGATCGATTCTTTTACGCCATTAATTGGAACATTACAGAATGTATTGTTGGGACAAGTAATTTGCGAACAGAATACTGTTCAGTTTCAGAACGCAGTATCTGCCATCGAATTTAGCTCTGAGACTAGCAACGTGTTAATCATTTAACAATGCATTTAATTGATTCTCAATTGTCGTTTTAGAGACTGCTTTAGTGAAGCTGGAGTATCTCAGCGAGAAAATAAGTGCAGGGAGAGCTTTTGCATTTTAGACAGGGGGCCAAAAAATAACAGTTTTTCAGCGCGCTCTAGTGTCTTAAACCTTTCGTCGTTAGATCAAAGTTTTATAAAAAAAAATGTATTTTGTAGGAAATATTGCTTGCTTCATTTTGTATATTAACGTTTTTTTCCAGAAAGTGCATTGTTTTCAAGATACACGTGAATAACTGAAAAATAATTTTTTTCTTTATACATTTTTTCAATGAAGCTCACATTTTTCGAGATAGCAATCCTTGTATTCGAATTTATCACTCAAAAACATTAAAATCAGCGGGAAAAACTTTTTTTCCTGAATCGGCTCCTCTTGAATACCTATAGACTGGGCTATTACGCAAGAGCGGAGATTACGACAGTCTGTTAAACTTTCCTTTCATGTAAAGACGTGGTGCGCGACTCCTGAGAACATTAATATTCTTGTACAAACATTATTATCAACAAGTTCATCTTCCATTAATCTAATGAGTGGTTAAAAAACGTGGGCTCGTCCGGGATTTGAACCCGGGACCTCTCGCACCCAAAGCGAGAATCATACCCCTAGACCAACGAGCCGCTGTTGTCTTCCTTGTAGTGACTCATTACCACACTATTACCGGGCGTACATATTAGGCAATGCGGCCAGGAACTCGATGTCAGTCAGTGGATTACGATTCACTCAATAACTCGTGCTAACGTATATTCTCGGGCCAAAACGTGCTACACGAAAAACCAAGATTACACAGGCAAAAAAAAAAAAAAAAAAAAATTGTTCTTGGGCCTATATTGCATTAATGCATCGGATTATCGTCGGACCCCCCCCCCCCCCCGCATAAGAATGTTCCTTCCATATCACAAATTTTTCAAATTTCTTTCGTGTACAGCCAGTGTTTCGTTTTGAATGAAGTCAAATGCAATTTGTTTTTAAATGTTTCACCCCACTAAGTTGAAATACAGTTTCCTACACTTTTCGAATTACGGGAAGAAAAATCTCAGGAAATCTGTGCTCTACTAATCCTATTTAGTAGAACAATAAGATGTTATGAAATATTAAGTATGCCACGTCTTCTCAAATCGACAGACTATTATAGTGTTTTAAACTCCAGTTTTGAACTAAATGGAACCAGAAAGTGAAGATATTGCCTAGTAATTTTTAAAATGTAACTCTGGTTGTCGCCACATAACGCTTGTTTAATTATGTGCCGATGTTATTGTTCAATTAAAAATCAACTGCTTTATAACACGTTTATCTCGTTACACTTTCATGAAAATGCTTTTATGCGCTGTAATGATTTTATTAAATTACACTCTTTCTTAAGCAAAAGAAAGTCGTTATTTCAACAATAGAGCTTCTTTACTTGGTAAACAAATATTAAATAACTGAGCGTTCTTCTTAATTATACTTAATATATTGCAATATTATTTTACAGGATGTATTTGCTTTACATCTCTAGGATATGAATCTAACTAAAAAAATTAATTTATATCAGAGATTTTGTGAAGACCTTCTTCGAAAATTATCTACGCTTTCAAATAAGCTCTCGACCATCTCCTTGGTCTTCTAGATTAAGATTCTCTACCAAGAGATATGCACTTAGCTGTTTATATAATATTATTATTTTATAGACAAGATAGATTTAGATTTATTTAGTCAAAAAAGAGTAAAAACTGTATGTGACGTATGGGGAAGATCATCCGCGCACGTTTTCTTGAGTTCCAGAATCCCTTCCCGCCATTTTAACTATATATTGTTGAAAGACAAGTAAAAGTTTAAAATAAATAAATAAAAATAAATTTAAAAAAATCGCGAGATTAGCAATATTTGAAAAAAATAGCCATTTTCATTTCCGAGTTATAGAAAACTTATTTGCATTGGTAAACGAATTGCAAGTATGATTTTTCTGCATTGTTAACAAAATAGTTACATGCCCTTACCTCTTCTACCGCTATAAGCAAAAGGAGAGAGTTCAACAAAATGTGCGCATAGTGAAGCTACATTTACGTCCAGAAGCAAAACAAAGGGCCATCTCAGCTTATAATCTTCTATAAACTTGTATTATTGCAGCATTTCTCGCACTGGAATTGATCAGAAAACTATCGTTTATTTAGGGCAACGTCTTTGCGGTGCTACTTGTTGACTTGTTCTAGGACCTAGGGGAAGGTTGGGCAAACTGGATCTTTAAGAAATTATCTTATTATCCTTATAGCTTTGTTGTCTCAGTGTCAGCCACAAGTGAAGGGCAAAAGATTGCATAAAACAACTAGCGGCATCTGGTTATCGTTTACGCAGGTAAAGCTAAAGAGAAAGTTCTCTGTAGTAGCAGTAGTAAACTGTTTTGGGCCTCTGAGCGTACATCTGATCAGCGGCTCGTTGGTCTAGGGGTATGATTCTCGCTTAGGGTGCGAGAGGTCCCGGGTTCAAATCCCGGGCGAGCCCGTAATTTTTCTACAGAAAGGTTTATTTCAACAGGATACTACGCCATAACTCACAATGACATAATGAGGAATATTAAGAAACCACTTTTCGATTGATACTGATATTTTTTCTTATATTCAAGATGTAAGGATTGAAAGTAAGAAAAATATATTGTAACGTTTCTCCGTGGTGAATTAAAACCAACAAATATTTACAACAAAGAAGGTTTTATTCGGGAACAACTATACACTAAAATTTACTTACACTTAAAACTACTTTGTCTATTTACAGATATATTACACTTAATTATTTACACTGTTACACACGACTCCGTTCTCTTGATTTATTTACACAGTTCGCTTCTTACACCCTATTTATTTAAACAGTTCTCTTCTTACACCCTATTTATTTAAACAGTTCTCTTCTTACACCCTATTTATTTAAACAGTTCTCTTCTTACACCCTATTTATTTAAACAGTTCTCTTCTTCTACAGTATCAGTCAGTCCATGCACTGTCCACGGTCCACTACACTTGACCCTAATTCCCTGCACAGACCACAATTCCCCTGCGCAGACCACAATTCCTGGCGCAGACCACACTTCACTGCGCACACCAGGGTCCACTGCACTGCTGTTTACCGCGATGCCCACTTCACAGCTCAGCTTCCACTGCAGACTTCAAACTGCTGACTGCTGTTTCCCCACTGCACCACTGCTTACCGCGATGCACCCTTCACAGCTCAGCTTCCACTGCAGACTTCAGACTGCTGACTGCTGTTCAACCACTGCACCACTCTTCACCGCAATGCACACTTCCCAGCACAGCTTCCACTTCGGACACACTGACGGACTGACGTCTTACTGCTCACTACTGACTTCTGCTAAACTTCTCACCTGTTAACTAACTTCTACTGACTCGCGGCCGCCGGCAGCGCGTATTTATACCTGCCCGGCGCTTGTCTCGAGGCACCTGGCTCATTCTCGGCATTTCTCCGCGGCTCGCGGATTGTCCGGAACCGTCTAGTTCGGGGGGGGACGGGGAGGGGCGGCGGCCGATGACGCAATCCACGCGCAGCGACTTCGGCAGGTGATGCAATATTCGTTACATTGCCCCCTCCTTAGATGCGATCCGTCCCGGATCGCGTTTAGTGAAATAATGCAGATATTGTTGGCGTAATTCAAGCAAAGTTTTCCCAAGGTTCTGAAGGTGGCCTTGCGATGCGACTTTCTTTTTGTGGTAACAAAATGCACATCTTTACTCACGTCGCGGAGAAGAAGGTCATTCCCAATATCCGGTCGCAGGTTCTCCAATTCTTCCATTCTCTTGTATTTTCTTCCGAATACAGCAGCAACACCTCTGGTCATATCCAGATCCTGGGCAACACAATGCGCTAATGAATATTTCTGGAGTACCGTAAACAGATCCTGTGGCACCTCCATTGCCACACCACAACGCGCCATATCATTTCCGCCATGGTGAGACATAAACTCGTCAAAAGTGAACATTTTCATGCCCAACTCACAAACTCCTGTGGTGTCTTCTCTGTCATTTTCATTACCTCCCGCACACGGGGCCAGCCGACTGGAATAGATGACCCGCGTGTTTTCATACTGGAACCTTTCAATTCGGTAGACAAAATCATTTCTCCTCTTTTGAGAGCCATCTTTATTTTCTACAACTCGTTTAAAAACTTCTTTTTCTACTGCTGCTTCTTCTTCTTTTGCTGCTGCTTCTTCTTCTTTCGCTGCCGCTTCTTCTCCTTTCGCTGCCGCATCTTCTTCTTTCGCTGCCGCATCTTCTTCTTTCGCTGCCGCATCTTCTTCTTTCGCTGCCGCATCTTCTTCTTTCGCTGCTGCATCTTCTTCTTTCGCTGCCGCATCTTCTTCTTTCGCTGCCGCTTCTTCTTCTTTCGCTGCCGCTTCTTCTTCTTTCGCTGCCGCTTCTTCTCTAACCAATCTATTATTCGGCGTTATCTGTTGTTCCAGGTTTTCTGACACCTTTTCTTCCGAAATTCTGGAATTTTCTGTCAGTTTTTCTTCTGACGTTGTGTCATCTATCTCGAATATTTTTCGCACTTCTGCTACGAATGCTCGGACACAGACACCGTTGCAATATATGTCGAAGCGAAAACTCTCTGGATCCTCTCCTGCTGCCTTCAACGCGTTAGCAAGACGTTCTTGTAATGTTGCTTTCGTTCCGGTGGTCTCCAGATCCCTGTCTTCTAACTCCATCTTCAACTCGGTTACTTTCAGTTCCCGTAAGGTTTTTGTGAACTCCATTTTCATTAAGGTTTTAATTCACCACACGTTATTCTGAGTTAAACACACACAAACCCCACACACCTGACACCAATTGTAACGTTTTTCCTGGTGAATTAAAACCAACGAAATATTATTTAAACAATTACGTTTATTCGTGAATAATTATACAGTCTAAAATCTACTTACACTAAAAACTACTTTGTCTATTTACAGATATATTACACTTAATTATTTACACTGTTACACACGACTCCGTTCTCTTGATTTATTTACACAGTTCGCTTCTTACACCCTATTTATTTAAACAGTTCTCTTCTTACACCCTATTTATTTAAACAGTTCTCTTCTTACACCCTATTTATTTAAACAGTTCTCTTCTTCTACAGTATCAGTCAGTCCATGCACTGTCCACGGTCCACTACACTTGACCCTAATTCCCTGCACAGACCACAATTCCCCTGCGCAGACCACAATTCCTGGCGCAGACCACACTTCACTGCGCACACCAGGGTCCACTGCACTGCTGTTTACCGCGATGCCCACTTCACAGCTCAGCTTCCACTGCAGACTTCAAACTGCTGACTGCTGTTTCCCCACTGCACCACTGCTTACCGCGATGCACCCTTCACAGCTCAGCTTCCACTGCAGACTTCAGACTGCTGACTGCTGTTCAACCACTGCACCACTCTTCACCGCAATGCACACTTCCCAGCACAGCTTCCACTTCGGACACACTGACGGACTGACGTCTTACTGCTCACTACTGACTTCTGCTAAACTTCTCACCTGTTAACTAACTTCTACTGACTCGCGGCCGCCGGCAGCGCGTATTTATACCTGCCCGGCGCTTGTCTCGAGGCACCTGGCTCATTCTCGGCATTTCTCCGCGGCTCGCGGATTGTCCGGAACCGTCTAGTTCGGGGGGGACGGGGAGGGGCGGCGGCCGATGACGCAATCCACGCGCAGCGACTTCGGCAGGTGATGCAATATTCGTTACAATATATTTCTACTTGTTTCTGCAAATTGGTTATAGAAAATGAAACAGTTGCATCTGAACGCGTATGATGTACTTGTCCTTTCCCGCAATATCAATTTTTCACGAGAAAAATGAATTTTGTGAATATAGCAGAATATAATGGTTGGATTTGTGCACCATTGAAAAGGTGAAGTAGATCCCCCATTTTATTAACAACAAAACATTATCAGTGCTTGTGACTCATATTACGGAGGTGAAGAAATCATGATAACACGCGTTTACGTTGTCTACCTGATATCAATTCGTTTCCTCTATCAAATGGATATCACGATGACATCAGTTAAGTGACATTCGTGAACACATGTAATAACAACAGGAAGCGTATGAATATCAGCGCCTTTTACATATAAAGAGATGCACTAAACGTAGAAGCTGCGACGCACAATAATATAAATATATGGTATGCAAATACTGTTGTAGTTCTCAACATGCAAATTAAAAATGAGCTTGCAATGAGAAGCGTTGACCACGGACTTCTACCGTGTTCAAGACATCTTACGCGTGTCCGTCTGCCTGTCTGTCTGTCTGACTCTCTCTCTCTCTCTCTCTCTCTCTCTCTCTCTCTCTCTCTCTCTCCAAGAACGTCCAGCACTGCATCAGAAATGTTATCACGCTTTTGAGAGGGGATCGCCCAAATGTATCCAGCGTTTTGTTTGCCTCGTGAGGGAGTGAAAAGCTCACTGAGACATCAGTATATGTGCGGGATGTGACAGTTGAAAAGTTCTAAATATTTTCTATTGAAAAATTAGGAAAATTAGAAAAATATTATTTCATATCGTTCAATATAAAATATCGGAGACTAATGAAATAAGCAGTGGCGGCTCTGGGATTAGGCAACAGGGAGGGCACACAAAGTTACAGGATCAAACAATGTTAGGCATTTGAAAAATTGTTATATTTGGATTGTTTAAGTGACATAAGTAATATTTACAATCGAATTATCTGCCCGGAAGAGAGGCTAAACACATGATCTATAAATTAAATTGAGTCTTCTGTTGTTACATTCTGTAAATCTATTACTAATTCTTCAAAATTAAATGAGTCTCGTAACGAAACTCTTTATAATGAAAACATACAAAGTCCATTCAATCTCTCTTCCAACATGGTCTTTCTTAAAAATGTCTATAATCTTTTCAAAGTGAAAACGCTCTCTCAGATTCTTTTATATAGCACATCCAGCTCAGATTTCAGTTTGCTAGCTCACGAACGGAGAGTACTGTGAAACGCGATCAACCTTTTGTAGGGGGAAATTTTCTTGATATTGTTGGAACGTTTTGCAATCAAAGAGAGAAAACAAGGCTAAATTCCCCCTAAAATTACGATGGCCATTTACCCCCTTTGAAATTTCCGTACAAAAGAACGATTGCCATTTCTATCAGACTGTAATTTTTTTATATCAGGCCGAGGTGGCCCAATTCTCTTTATGCACAGCCTTGTATCATAACCACATTGACTGTTTTCAGGCATTTTGCAGAATTGGAAACCATTCTCAATCTCAATGCACAATACTAATTGGACGCAAAGATCGGAATACAGCATTCACATAGTTTGTCTACGGATCGGAAAGATGATGCCGATTGCACACTACTGCACTGAATGATTGTGATAGGGGAGATCAGTTAAACAGAATACCAGCAGATAGTACTGTCCTGCACGTAAATCAAGCGAAAGGAATATTGTAAGTTTAAAAATCGATCAATAGATAGCGTCGGGCAACGAGGTTGCTACCTCCCCTGTCAGGCAGCTGGGCGGCGGCCGTCATAAGACGCTATTTGCCGAACCCATGTTGCCATTTCAACACTCATTGGCAGCGATTTCTAGGTCTGTAACAACACTGAGTTAGGACACAGAAGCGAGTGTCCGCAGCCAATGAAAATCGTTCTACGGAACAAGCGGGAGTTTGAAAGCTAAATAAGTTTTCGATTCGAAAACAACCCTACAGACCCACAGAGGTTATTTTGGACAGCGCAAGGGGAGAAATACTGATCTCAGTAGGGGGGGGGGCAGTGTCCCTATCGCCTCCCTGCCGCAGCCGCCACTGGAAATAAGGTTAGTTTACACATTCTGGAATAATACAATCACAAATCGCTGTTATCTCATTATCATTGCCCGTTATTATAACATATAAATGTCACCATCCTGTGACCTCTTTGGACACGTTGGTATTCTTTACGTCCGCAGAACTAACTTCAGAGCGCAAGCACATCCAAAAAGGTGACAAGGTTGTGACATTTGTACAAATTTTAACCGAAATATTCAAGTAATTTCAAAGTGTGTATACTACTTACAATCAACATAATTTGTGTTGTTGAAGAAATGATGAATATGCTTGGTTACTCAGCATTAACATATTCTTAGCGTTTTATTAGGAATCCTATTTTTCTTTCATTTGTATTTATAGAGTAAAATTTAACTTGTTCTAATCTCTCGGTGCCCGTGCATTATTACACACCTTACCAGATGTCATTAAACGATTAAATTCGATACAAAAGCTCAAGTCCCAAGTAAAATCTTTTCTATTGCACAACTGTTTCTATACAATTAGAGACTATACCGAGCATCCAAAAGGAAAGTAATATTAATTTTAACGACATTTAGTGTATTATTTACCATTTGGATTGTATAATTCTAAAGAACCTGTAACAAGTATTGTACTTCAGCTTCTGGGTCAATGACCCCCATTTCGATCAGGTTTTAGTCCAGTTTCCCTGACCCTTGAGTAAATGCTGAGATTGCCCCTTATTTTGCTTCTGGGCATAAATGTAACTTCAAGTTAACTTCTCCACATAGCACGTCACACACAGTTTTTAATTGTTTTTGACGTAAATAAATAAACACAATATTGCTGGACACTAAAAAAAATGTTCTTCAAACAAAATACAGCAAACAATCGTTCTAAACTACATTTTGATTGAGTTTATTATACGTAAGCAAAGTAAATGAAACAAATCATTTTACAACATTATGAACTTTTTAATCACCTAGTACAAAGAAGCCTTGCCCGTTACAAATAAATGCTCCGCAAAATTGACATCAGAGCACAATATCCCATACAAATAACCCATTCTATTACATTTAAAAGACAAAAAGTTAAATTTGTCGACGGGTGTTATTGGTTATTTCGAGCTCGCAGGATAATCGAAAACACATTTGAGATTTTGGCATCCCGATTTCGGTATTGTACACCCCAATTGATATAATGTTGAGCGGGCCGTTTTAGCTTGTACTTTCTTGACGGGAAAAATCGCCAAAGTACACGTCCCCTGAATCTTTCGATTGTGAAAAATCAAAGGTGACCGTCGTGACTTAGAGAGGATACATCAACTTCAACGGCGTTCATTAGGACAAACTTAAAAAGTAACAAATATAATTAGACATGAATTTTGTGACTGTTTCAACGGCGAGGTATCAGTACTTTGGTGGGAGAAATGCGCATTGAACGTGAATTGAAGTTTAGGAACAGAAATTTCATCTTATTTAGCTAGAAGTCATGTAATGTAAAAGCATCTAAATTGTTAGCTTTTTCATTTGTTAAATATACAAAAATCTAAAATAAATTTATAAAAAAGATTTTATTGAAAATAAAATTATAAATCGTATAATGTAGTTTACTTGCATCAATCACGGTTTTCTAATCATTGTCATCAAGAGTTCTTCTACGTTTCCTTGGCGGTTCAACGTCATTCAAAAATTGAAGATCAAAATTCCATAGCTTATATTTGTAAACTTAGTCGGTGGCTGCTCCTGATTTCTGGGATTTGTTACCGTAAGTCATTTCCTTCTTGACCACTGTTCTTGAGTTTATTTTCTTCATAACAGTATCCCTGTCTGCAGACTGATCAAATCATTGGTATGTAGCAACCAATTCGACACAAGCTACATCTTTTTTATTTCTGTCTGAATAGTTTTTGCATGAGCAGCTTCTGAACATTTCAATAAATTCGAACAAAAACTCGGACTGGTATACCCGAGTTGGTGGGTTCAAACCCGATCGAAGCAGTGGATTTTTAAGGCCAAAAAATCCTTTGTACGCTTTCCTTCGGAGGGGAAGTAAAGCCGGCTGTCCCATGTTAGATTTACTTGCGTGTAAAAGATCCTCAAGCCTAAATGACGCCTCTGAGCTAAATTCAAATTCCTGTTTCTCGCCCAAGAAATACCTCCTTCCTCTGCTAGTTAGTGAAAGGAGCGTAGCGAAATTTGCGTGGTCAGACGGAAGAGCGAGCCTGATGGCCCGAGTCTCGCCACGTAAAATAAGGGATTAATTCAATTATTTTTAATTAGGGAAGGGACAACTTCTACAATTTTATAAAAACCCATTGACACATTTTGTAAACGAAGAGCGCTCTCATTTTTCTATTTACCAAAAAACTTATGAGATATTTTTGAAAAATGTCATGTTCCTTACCATAAGTGTTGAACGCATATTTCGTAATATTTTTTCTTCGATTTCCCCGAACGCTCAGTAATGTCACTAACAGACACCATTTCTACAACTCAGAATTATTCGATGTGGGATAATATTTTCCTAACTGAACACTTTATTTCATGGCGCCTGATGGCTTGCCTTCTCGATGGTATTTCTTACGGCATTTCGGGTCTTTCTCGGTCGTCCAGCTAAATGTCGCATCTTCGCGACCGTATCGAGCAGTGCTGGCGATCATGCGACATCTAGCGGCACGATCGAGGAAGACGCGAAATGCCGTAAGAAATACCATCGTGAAGACAAGACCTCGCGCGTCAAGGAATAAAAACCAAAGTATAAATAGCAAAATGTTTCACATACAGAAAGAACACATCCTGGCCTTTTTCGTGGTCAGCAGCTGGCTCATTCTCTAAAATAAGCAGTTTTGGATAATTCAGGAAATTCGACCGCGACTGCTTGAAATGTTGCAAGTGAGAATTAGATAAAATACCTGAAAATGTGCGCATTGTTTCTCTTCAGTAGCAGGGAAAATCTGCAGACCCATGAAAATGTAGCTTCACTATGAGTACGTTTTGTTGAACTCTCTTTTGCATGTAGTGAGTAGAGGTAAGTGCGAGTTACTATTTAGTTAGCAATGCAGAAAAATCTGTAGCTTTTACTCATCTTTCAACTATTTATAGTTAAAATGATGGTAAGGGATTCCGGAACTCAAGAAAACGTGTGCAGATGATCTTCTCCCCCATACGTCACATAGTTATTGCTTTTTTTTTTACTAAATAAATGAACCCCAAAACCCATTGGAACGCAAGGTAGGACGTTTGAGCCAATGCTTTGGAAACCTAAGGTAGTGAAATGACTTTCCTTTATACAAATGAAGTGTAGGTACCTTTCCCTCCACTTAAACAGTAAATGACTCCTTATTTGCTACTAACATGGTAAATAGCAATAAAATCATAAAAAAGAGGGAAGATTGACATGTTACGTTTTGTATGAAATACAAGTATGGCACCAGCAGTAGCGAAGGGACATATCAGGTTATGGATGAAAATGCTACGAAATTATTGTACAAATTTCAATGTGACCATGTCCGGCCAATAGAGGGCGCTTATTAACGGAGGATTACTCCAGTGCGCGCAACGCTCCTTGAAAGCGAAGACGCGTTGCGTCGAGATAAAACGAAACCAATTTTTTTAAAATATCCGCGGAATCTTTGTGAGGTTGCTTCTGATCAGTGTAGTGAATGTTTTCTCGTTGGAGTTTTTTTTAGCTCGACAGCGAAATCGGCGGTACCAGCCTTCACACCGCCTTACGGGGGTACCGTTTCAGACGGGACTCTCAGCTCGCAACACGTAGAGTAGTGGGTGCCTGTGTAGGCAAGGTCCAAGAGAAGAGAGGGCAAGAGAAGAGAGGGCAAGGTCCAAGAGAAAACCGCGCACGCTCCTTTCGCCTCTTGTTAGGATCTGAACAAGCCTGACAGTGATTGGAGACACCCATCAGAGCAGCCGACCGCTAGGATTCCTTCGACACAACTGTTGAATCCAATCGCTTCCAAGCTAGGGAGGAAAATTCGACTGTCCTGACTCGAAACAGACTTCTCGGAGTGACATGTTGGCTGAGATAACTTACCAGGTTTTGGTGTTAGTGATGAAATTCTGGTTGTCAGTACTAGCAAATGAAATTTATATTTTGTCATATTCCTGTTTTGACTTTTTGTAGATTCTTTTGTTAGCATTTGTTATAAATGAATACGCGTTTTCGATTAATATGTATTTTATTTGAAAGCATTTGGGGGGTGGACATAAATTAGAAACACTGATTATAATCAAAATAAAGTGATCGATACTTAACAAGGACATGCAATAACTCCAATCTTTCAAAAGCTGTCAATAACAAGGACTGCATGAAAGGAAATGTTGGAACAAGATTTTCTGATTAACAGTTTTTATTCAATTTTGTTATCACATCACAAAATATTTCTACAGGCAAAAGTAGTGAATTTACGCACGGAGTAGCGCACAGCAATCGACTGAATATCTGCTTATGTGGCAACTCGAAATCGCACAATTAGTTAGAGCAGAGCCCTGCTATCCAATCACTCGGTAATGCTATACCCAATTTGTTCAGAATTATGGCGGCATTAATTTGTACATATATAATTATCCACGTATGTAGCATTTGTTATATTAATTTAATAACATAATTATAATATTCTTATATGTACCGATCAGTGGTCCCTGGGCAGCGCTAGTCTAATCGAATCAATGCGTGTCGTGTGAATGCGAATCTACATGCACTACATTATAGGGATTTAGCGCAAACTTGCTGCGAAGCTGGGAATCTTTTCAATTTCACTCCAAACATCGTCAAAAACTTCTTCCTCTCGACTTCACCAACAATCTTCACATAGCTCTGGTTTGATGTACGCACCGCGTATGATGTAAAATATATGGGTGGGCCTTTGCGCGTTATACCCGACTTCAGCCACCAATTTGCACAATATTAGTGAGAATTTTAAATGCACTGAGATACCAAATTTAGCACCTCGCTATAAATATTGAAACATATATGAAGCACTTTTTACATTGTACACCGTGTAATGTTTGGTTGGTCACCCTAGAAAATCATTATCACTTTATGTTCGTTTCAAAATGTTTCTCAACCTTTCTCGATCTCCACGCGACATGGTGGCCAGCGTCCGAACTAGCTTTTCAAAAGAAGTTCCCGTGCTGTGATCACGTGACAATACTGGTACTTCGCAGTACACGCAAAACTCGGTGCGTTGTGGTAGCCCGCCCATCTCCTATACTCATTACGTCAATAATAATATAAGCACTTCACAACACTGTCCCATACCACGAGGTCTATCGGCTTGTTATCCTCATACACACCGTTCCAAACGCTCAGGCGGTTGTTGGCGCCGGCATACCTCAGCGATCTGATGACCACCTCGTCGTTATTCTACGCGACATGGCGGAAGCGTAGTCGCCTATGCGTAGTATCTCTGTGCGTTGGGGTTGCCCGCCCTTCGCCTATACTCATTAAGTCAAAAATAATATAAGCACTTCACAACACTGTCACGTACCGTGAGGTCGATCGGCTTGTTATCCTCATATACACAGCTCCAACCTCTAAGGCGGTTGTTGGCGCCGGCATACCTCAGCGATCTGATGACCACCTCGTCGTTATTCTACGCGACATGGCGGAAGCGTAGTCGCCTATGCGTAGTATCTCTGTGCGTTGGGGTTGCCCGCCCTTCGCCTATACTCATTAAGTCAAAAATAATATAAGCACTTCACAACACTGTCACGTACCGTGAGGTCGATCGGCTTGTTATCCTCATATACACAGCTCCAACCTCTAAGGCGGTTGTTGGCGCCGGCATACCTCAGCGATCTGATGACCACCTCGTCGTTATTCTACGCGACATGGCGGAAGCGTAGTCGCCTATGCGTAGTATCTCTGTGCGTTGGGGTTGCCCGCCCTTCGCCTATACTCATTAAGTCAAAAATAATATAAGCACTTCACAACACTGTCACGTACCGTGAGGTCGATCGGCTTGTTATCCTTATATACACCGCTCTAACCTCTAAGGCGGTTGTTGGCGCCGGCATACCTCAGCGATCTGATGACCACCTCGTCGTTATTCTACGCGACATGGCGGCCAGTGTCCGATCTAGCTTTTCAAACGAAGTTCTCGTGCTGTGGTCACGTGACACAAACTGGCGTTGCGTGTTCGCAGAACACGCAAATCTCTGTGCGTTGGGGTTGCCCGCCCTTCGCCTATACTCATTAAGTCAAAAATAATATAAGCACTTCACAACACTGTCACGTACCGTGAGGTCGATCGGCTTGTTATCCTTATATACACCGCTCTAACCTCTAAGGCGGTTGTTGGCGCCGGCATACCTCAGCGATCTGATGACCACCTCGTCGTTATTCTACGCGACATGGCGGCCAGTGTCCGATCTAGCTTTTCAAACGAAGTTCTCGTGCTGTGGTCACGTGACACAAACTGGCGTTGCGTGTTCGCAGAACACGCAAATCTCTGTGCGTTGGGGTTGCCCGCCCTTCGCCTATACTCATTAAGTCAAAAATAATATAAGCACTTCACAACACTGTCACGTACCGTGAGGTCGATCGGCTTGTTATCCTCATATACACAGCTCCAACCTCTAAGGCGGTTGTTGGCGCCGGCATACCTCAGCGATCTGATGACCACCTCGTCGTTATTCTACGCGACATGGCGGAAGCGTAGTCGCCTATGCGTAGTATCTCTGTGCGTTGGGGTTGCCCGCCCTTCGCCTATACTCATTAAGTCAAAAATAATATAAGCACTTCACAACACTGTCACGTACCGTGAGGTCGATCGGCTTGTTATCCTCATATACACAGCTCTAACCTCTAAGGCGGTTGTTGGCGCCGGCATACCTCAGCGATCTGATGACCACCTCGTCGTTATTCTACGCGACATGGCGGCCAGTGTCCGATCTAGCTTTTCAAACGAAGTTCTCGTGCTGTGGTCACGTGACACAAACTGGCGTTGCGTGTTCGCAGAACACGCAAATCTCTGTGCGTTGGGGTTGCCCGCCCTTCGCCTATACTCATTAAGTCAAAAATAATATAAGCACTTCACAACACTCTCACGTACCGTGAGGTCTACCGGCTTCTTAGCCTTATATACACTGCTCCAACCTCTAAGGCGGTTGTTGGCGCCGGCAGACATCAGCGATCGGACGACCATCACGTCGTTATTCTCCACAGCCAAGTGCAATGGCGTCGCCCCGTCGAAATTTCGTGCGTTTAAGTCGGCCCCAGCGTTGATCAGCAGATCCACGCACCGACGGTCACGAAAATATTCGTCACTAAAATCGCCAACAGAATCGTCACTAAACTCTTCGTCGTTTTCCCTTACCCGTCCGTTAATGGCCAAATGCAGCGCAGACATGCCATCCAAGTCGATCGAGTTCGCGTCGGCGCCCCTAGCCAGGAGGAGCGACACGATCCCTGACACATCGTTACCCGAATGGCCGCAGGACAACAGCGCGATAGCCGATATCAACGGGCACTTTCCATTGGCGCTCGTGTAATTGACGTCAGCCCCGGAATTTAGAAGGCCACGGACCTCGTCAACACTGGTCGCTTTACACAAGGCCTCCCCCAAATCGGAAGGGGCCGCTCGAGATATCAGCATCCGCCTCTCGACTTCTTTCACACGACGGTCCAGCGCGACCCATTCTCGACGCCGTCGATGCCTCCGGCGATGTCCCACGACAGCCGCTTCCTCTTCTGCCACCGACGCTCCGGGGGCGACCCTGGCGGCGGCGGGCTGAGGCGCGGAGGAAGTTGAGGCAGAGGCGGCCGTGGGGGAAAGGGGCGCCCCTGGCGGCGAGGTCTCCAACCGCTCCACGAGAGCCTCTACGCGCGGGAAAACAGTCGCGAGCGCTCTCTGCACGGACTCCTCCAACTTCCCCATCCTACCCTCCAGCCGCTCCAACGCCCCCTCGCTTCCTCTCCTCGCCGAGGATGGTCTCCTCGTCTCCTCCACAGGCTCTATCTGGCGAGTACGAGCAGCGTAATCATGTTCCTGCAATTCCACCTGCCCTCGAGCCCCCTCGCTTTCTGTCCTCGCCGAGGACGATCTCACTCGCTCTTCTACCGCAGCCACCCTGACCTCCAGCCTCAGCACTCGCTCGTCCAGGGAGCGTCGCAGGGCGCTGATGACGTTGTCCCGCTGCCGCAGCTGCTGCTCCATCTGGCGCAACGCCGCCGCCGCCCTCTCCTCCTGCAGGCGCAGGGCATCCTGCAGCCTGCGCTGGGCCTCCTGCTCCTGCAGGCGGAGGGCCTCCTGAACGCGCGCCAGCCCCTGCGCCACCTGGTGGAAGGCGTCGCCGACGGCGCCAGCGCCCCCGCTTCGGTCCTGCGTCGCCATTTCTTGAGGCTGAAGGTTCCTGGAAACAAAACACAGAATACTTCCAGTACATTGCGTAAATTATTTGTTTTAAGATACAATTTGGTAACGTCCGTGTAGTGGTGAATATATCGGACTGTCAAACCTAAGTTTGCGAGTTGAAATCTAATCGAAACCACTATGTTTAAGGGCAAAAGTAAGGTCCGTATGCTTCACTCGAAAGGAAAGTAAAGGCGCTAGTCCCATGCTATAGATCTAGTGCGTGTAGATCCTCAAACCTAAAAGGTCACCGAGATAAAATATAACGGACTGCTTCGTCGCCCTACGGACGCCCTATCTTCTTTCGCAGCTAGAAAGCGAAAAGAGCGAAGAAAAATTCGCCTCGTGAGAAGAAAGAGCATGCCTAATAGCCTTTGCTTCACAAGTTATATAAGCGCCGGACGGCCAATGACGTAGCCGCCCTTTGGACCGTTCTTTTTTCGATATTATCGCCATTCCCCACCACAAAGATGCATCTTCCAGGTGTCTCTCCTCTTCAGTTTACTATTTTCTATCTTTCCGCCCCGCTCCCCCATCTCATCTGGTCACCCGCCACCGCCCTTTCCCTTCTCCGCCAATCACGGGACACCCACCCTCCTGCTAATGGTCGCCGATGCACCCAGTAGGCCCAAGCGCCTTTCCTATAAGATGCGACACGCCAATCTCTTGGCAGCAGAAGAAAGCCACAGCAAGATGGCCGAAACGTAAGCACAACTGACCGAGACGCGGCTCAACCCGGATAGCCAAGAATGCATTAGTATATTGTGATGGAGATCTCAGTTGCCTTCGAAGGACTGTGGGAAATACCAGTTTTCTGTGTTGATCTAAATACAACTGCAGCTAATAAATTAAACAACAGTCGAAAACTGTAGATATGTTGTATCATCTAGTTTTAAAATATTGTATTAAACAACATCAACTATTGTTTCAAGAATGACTATTGTCAGAAGAAGAGGCTCAATCTAAGTGGAAGAACCTGAGGGACACGTATCACAAAGAATTAAATAAAGTGAACAACTGTACTTCTGGTGATGCTGGAGTTAAACCGAAGACCTCCACATGGACATTTTCCGTTATGCTATACGTTTGAAAAGAAGAAATGACTTTCAACCAAACCTCGTCCAATCTAAATGCGGGAGGGAGAGAAATGGGAACAATACTTGTTTCACAGGGCAGTGAATGAGGCAAAAATATTATTTCTTTATTTCATATGTAGACTGGAACTCTCAGTATACAGTACATCTATAATTTTAAAGTCATTAATTTGGGGTTTTAAATGTTCAAACATTGCAGAAGACTCCTGCAAGTAGTTTCTTTTTTAACTAATGATATTCACATTTGCAAAATTAACAATTAGTTAATTAGCAAGAAATTAATAATGCTGATGATAATATAATAACAATAATAATAAATATCAAAATGTGTTTTATGATATGTCCAATTACAATGAAATATTTAATCATACAAAAAAAAGGCCACTCAAGACGAAGTGGCAAGAAAGATATTGTTTCTGGAAGAGCACAAGTTCTAGATTATTAAACTCAATCTCTAATAAGCATATTGCCACACCTCACTGACAGAAATTGTCAGCAAGACACAAAATTGTTAAAGTGATTATTGATGAAAAAATTGATAATAGTAATAATAAAGTAATTTATAATACATTAAATTAATAATACTTAATTTCTTTTATATTGTTAAATACTTTAAATTTTTTCTAATATTTTTTCTTTTTGTCAATAATAATTTTAAAGACGTCGATTTTGGGCATAGACGAGATTTGGCTAAAGGGTTATTTCTTCTTTTAAAAAAACAAGTATACCAAAAATTGCCATTGCCATCCAGAATCCTATTTAGTTTCTTTTATATTGGAAATCAATATGTTAACTTTATCAACTTGAGATCTAATTAGTTCTGCAACACAACACATGCATCAAATAGGTTAGCAGTAGTAAATTTGGATACAGCACCTGCAGGGCTTCTGCTGCTTGCACATGAACGGAGCTGCAGTAGTACCAGAAGGAAGACCTTATTATGTTTATCTCATTCACGCCACAAAAATTCCCTTGTATCATTAAACAGTTTTGTAATAATTTGATGGTTGCATTTGGGTAACATTTCACAAGTTAACAAAATAGACTTACACTTTTAACTCTTCATTAAACCTATTACAGCGTTCTGAGTATGACATCCTTCCACATCAGGGCCACATCGTGACCATGTCAGATTTTCAACCCAAAGAGACAATTTACAAAACAAAAACAGTAGAGGCTTGTGTGTGACAATCTGTGAAAGAACATTTGTTAACAGCCCTTCCTGAGCAGGTGCATGTAGTTCTAGCGAAAGGTTCCAAGGCCAAGGGAGACCTCTGAAAGATGCAAAGTGGGTGCATGATATCACATGATAAAAACATCAATTTCACAAACCAATCTTCCTTTCTGTTCTCTGTGATACTCATGCTGAAAACACCAGAAGCTATGCACTACATTTTTGTCTTTGCCTTTTGTTTCCAATACCATTGGCATTCATGAATAAACTCATTTCAAAGTGATGCAATAGTGGCATTTTAGAGAGGAGGCTTAAAACAAAATGTTTAAAAATGCTGAATTGTTTGTCTGGGTGATTTCTTATCTAAAACATACAGGTAAAAAAAACAATTAAATTTTAAGAAATGTATGAAAATGGAAAAATTGAGTAATATGTAAAAAATATGTTATTTTGGTTAAAATAAGTGAAAATATGTACTTTTGAGTAAAATATGTAAATATATATACTAAAAACTCAAAATTTTTTGGCACTAACAGATATGGAATGTGAATGTATCTTTGATTCGACTTGACAGGAATGTGAGAAAAATATACTACATAATATTCCGGAACTTAGTAATAATACACATACAGGATGAAACCTTTCTTTGAAACATGGGTCCCCCAAGGAATATCTTCCGCCTCTTGTATTGTCTAGGTGTCCCTGCTTTTTACACACATCCTAGAAGCAATACCTAAGACCATGATGAACAATTGACCACGATTGGCAGGAAAAAATGGTATTCAATACTATTTTCCACATCTTTGCTGGAATTTGATCCATTTCTAACAGCAATTAATTCATTGTTTCTCTGATGCTCTCATTTCTTGCAGTCTGATCTATTTGCGTCAATAATTTCAAATGAAAAGTATGTATGATGATTGGCATTAGCTAAGTGGCAGTAAAGAGTTAAGTTTAAAATCTAGTGACTACCTTTTGAGATGGCTGGCATCAAAACCTAACATTTTTTGTCAACAATGTTTTCTCTCTGAAGTGAAAAATTTGAAACTAAAATTCTGCAGCCGTAAGGCAACTCTATGCAACTTGTTTCTTTTAATTATTTGTTGCAGATAAAACCTCTTTAGGTGATCATTCATTTATTATACTTTAACTTTTATACATTTTAAGTTCTAGCAATACAGATAAAACACATTTAACTCATTTGGCCCCTAAAACTATTTTACATTGTCAACAATACAGGCAAAATACTTTAAATTTAGTATTTAAAAGCATCGCTGAAATACTTTGGAAATAAGTACTTAATAACATACTTAAAATACATTAGGATTTGAATTGCTAAATACATGTGTATTTAAAATATTTCAAATACTCAAAATACAGTAAATACAAAAATTTTGCATTATATCTTTTTTATTGCAACAATACATTGTGATTGTTAATTACAATAAATTACTAATTGACAGTCATAAATTTCCTAACAATTACTAAAAAGCTTTGAAATATAAAACACTTTCACTTATATTTATACTTCCACAAAAACAATTTCAAATATACACAAATGATATCAAAAATATGTCGCAAACAAACAGAATTTCCTTTTAAAGCAACTAGTTTTCAAACAAATCATCAGACAACAAACCCATAGTTGGCAAATGTATAAAACTCGCAAAGGAAAACAGTTGTTGAAGTGACCCTGAACATAAACTAGTTGTAAAAGGAATAAATGCTTTTTTTTTTAAATTGTTAGATAAATATCCAGAAGTTTTTACAATTCAGATTTATCACATAAAAATGAAGAGAATTCAAGTTCAACAGCTGAAAGGAATTTTATTTGTTTGAATGAGGTTTGTTTCACTGGCAGAATCAAATAAAAAGAAACTATTCTAGTGATCTTCTTGATCTATATTTAAAATTATTTCTCTTTTTTTTATATATACATTATTTTATGTATTTAAATACATATCTAAACTACATGTCCAAAGAAAGCCAAAATAATGGTTTTCAAATACCAAATGTATGTAACATAGAAGTATTGAAATACTGCCCAACCCTGCAGGTAACATGAATTTCATGCAGGTAACATCAATTCCCTACTTTTCTTGGTACGATTTTCAGAACAAAACTAAACTCAAACTTCTCTTATGTTTATTAAACACTCTTTCATTTAAATTCTTGTTCAATTAATTTGCTTCAAGTTCAGATGATTTTATATAATGCTGCTTGATATTTTTATTTTCTTGTTGATCTTTAACAAAATAATTTTTTATTTGAAAATGTTTGTTTCTTGCATTTACTCTCTGATTTGTTATCCAATCTATAACTACAAGCTTACTAGTTCCAACTTCATTGTCAACAAAGTAACTACTTTTTGCTTACTACCCTTCCAACTGTTGGTCCAGTTGCAAATGTTGAATTTCCAATTGTTATATTATACCTGCCAAAAGATTTTGAATCTTAAGTTGTACTCCACTGGCATCAGAATTGACAAATATCACATTAAAATCATTTCCAATTTTCAGTTTCAATTCTTTGGTGCCCTTTATGTACTTTAAAACGTATTTTAAAGCTTTCAAATAAATATACCTTGGATCTTTACTATACTAAGAAATTTTTACTGCAAGTGAAAGCTAGTTCTACTCACAAGATAACCAATGTTTCCTAATATTTCTTGACATAACGATTGGTGAATCTTTTTTGAAATTATGATAGTTATCCAATTTCTGTCCTACAACTCCAGGTGTCTTCACAGGTTGACAATTATTGCAATAATATTTCTGTAAAATTTCTCCTTTCAATTCCCAAAAGAATAATTTTATTCTTAAATTCCTTATTTGCAATCTCTTCCTTCAATTTTATTAAAAATCAGTAACTATCTTATCTTTTCTGACAATTTTTGCATTTTCACATTTTGTTGCTTGCAGTCCACCTTTCTTCAAAATTTCTGTTACTTTTAAAAAACATTTTCCTGCTTCAGGGAGACCATAAATACCCTTCTTTATAAAAATCACCTTTCCCTCTCCAATATTAACTTTCAATATTCAATATTTAATTTTCCATTTAAATGTCATTTACATCAATAAAACAAACTTTATACTTTTTCATTTTTGAAATAGCTAAAAGCATTGTGAAAAGCATTGTGAAGGATTGTAACTGCTTAACAGGATTATAAGAACTTTCATAACCTTACCTAATTTCTGTCTCGAACCGTCAGCCACTAAACAAGTTTAAGATTTACATTCGCCACCATTTATTTTCTTAGGAAATCCCCATTTGTTATTTATTATACTCACATTTTCAGATTTCTCAACTATTTCCCAAGTTTTAAATTTTTTATAATTAAACAATTCATTATTTATATCTTTTTTCCACAATTTTTTTTCTTCAGAATTCATAGCTTCATTGTATGTCTATATTTTCATGTGACATACGAGTAACAATATACATATCTTGAAACAGGCTTCACAACCAGCAAAATATCTAAGCAGGAAACACATATTTCATTCTCTTCTAGATCTTCTTAAATTTACTTCAGTTTTATCAGAACTTATTTTAACTTCAGCTTCACTGACATCACATTAAATTTACTTCAGCTTCAATGGCATTTAAATTCTCAACATTACTTTCTATAATTTTCCTATGATCTTTTCTTTCTTCTTTTTCTTCTTCACTTCTTTTATTTAAATGCCAATTACGAAATATTTGAACATTTTTGTCAATTATTTCTTCAGCTATCTCAACATTTCTATCATCAATATTTATTTCTACATTTTTAGATGTTCCTTTATTATTAGAAATTGCAAACCAATTGACATTTTCTAAATGAAAATATTTTATTAATTCTAATTTTCTAAGAATATTACACCTCAACTCACATGAATTCTTTTATCTTCTACATCAAAGAGACGACACACTTTTCTTTATATCGAGTAACCAAGAAATACAAATTCTTTTGCTCGCTTATCAATTATTTTTCCTCGATAGATCATTACTATAATATGCTTTACACCTAAATACTCTAGAATGTAGAGTTGATGGATTCCTTTTCATCCTTATTGCCATTGGTACCTTCATGTTACTTTTTGTATGAGTAACGTTCTGTACATATCATTAGTTGAAATAGTTTCAGATCTTTTTGATAGTCCCACATCTATTAGCATTGTTCTTGTGATATCCAATTACCTTGTGTTTGCTCTTTCAGCAATCCCATTCTTTCCAGGAGTGAGTATTGTAGTTCTCTTACTTTTATTCCCCTTCTTCATAGTAATCCGGTAACAGTTTATTTATAAATTCGAGCCCATTAACTGAATGAATATATTTTACCTTCTTCCCTGTTTCCATTTTTATAAATTGTTTCAATTGATTTCCAGTTTCATTTTAATGTTTTCAAGATTCTAAGAAGTATCTTCTACTAAATTAGTCCACAATTACCATTATAAATCTATTTCATCCAAGTGAATTTACAGGTATTTACAGCATTACCTATACCACGACATGTCATCACTTGATCAGCGGATAATGTTAATATCTAGTCCATACTTCACGTCTCTTATTCTGTTGGTTCCATATCTTCATTGAATTTTCGTCTAGTCCTTTCTTCGTTGGTTCATCATCTACTAATAATAATACAAATGTTTTGACTTAATAAGAGTCATCATTCTCATACTCCATAAAGCATAATTAGTACTTGTCAACAATTCTATTACTCGGGAAGAATAAAATTTTTTTTCTGACTCTTTTTAAATTCAAACTGAATGCTGCATGCTCGGCCGCCTAAGTTGTGTAAGTAGATAAAAACTCTTCCAGTATATCATTAGTTTATTATACTTTAACTTTTATACATTTTAAGTTAAAAAAATGTATATAACAAATTAAATTTATTCGACCATTGAAACAATAGTACACCATCAACCTGTAACACTTTACTTTATAACTTGTTTTTATCTATATGAGTATCATGAATTACATCATTACCTGTTATACTTTTTTAAGACTACATGGTTAAAGTTATAGTTATTTTCAAAATGTATGTATTGGATTGCTTAACTATGAGCACATCCGTTTTTATGGATAATATGTAGTAATCACAAAGAGAAAATTTCAATTTTCAACGTTTTACATTACATTCATATTTAGACGAACTGGATATTTGGGCTCCAAAAACATTGGTTCTATGAGCATAAAAAGACATTAAATAAAAAAAAATTGACAGTGAAAATTATTAAAAAATCCAAAATTTACAAGAAAAAAAAATACTTTTTTGCACTATCTATAATTAATACCACATCCAAATTTACAAGGGGAAAAACAAAAAAGAATTAAAATATGAATTAAGTATTGCCCCTTGGGCAAATTAAAAACCCATACATAATTTTCATGCTGTATATAACAGGCTAAGGAAAACTCATGATTTTCACAATTATATAATACCATCCACACATCACTCTGTGGGTGTATGACTGCAAGACAGAGAAATATCCCAAATGGAAGAAATGTAGAATGAAAAACTTAAGACAAGGACTTTGCAGTATATTTGGAAAATCTGACACACATGAAACCCGCAACACTGAACATTACTACTTGGAAACAGCACATCCAAGATCCTTCAAACCAGATTTTACTGCTGTCTGCAGGAATACGAATTTATGTTTTACAGGTCACACTCTTCAAATTGACTATTTCATTGTAGTATCCGGTTTTTTAAAGCATCTCTCTCTCTCCCAGAAACCCAGTTCGGTTCTAGTGTGAAGCTACATTCACATTAAAAACAATAGTAAAAATGTGCTTTGCATTTTCTGCCACGATTATTGGAGGGTTGTACTTTCCTGGGTACTGCAACTAATTATAACATTCTATTTCATCTAAAGGGTAATCAGAGTACTATCCATGTGTACAATTGTTTCCAATACCCTTTCTAATTTCCTTAAGTGTTGGCATGTACACTAGTTTGAAACCGTTGCTAGAGCAATGTCAACTTAGAAGGAATATTTTGAATACAATGCTTTTGCGCATTAATTGACCACGCAAAGACTCATGGCAATATATCTAGGCCTTACAAGAGTGACAAACATTTTAATTTTTTGAGTTTACACAGCCTTTCAAACCTTCCAGGAAGAAAAAGTAAGATTTGAGCTTAAAAATTAAGGATGATTTGTAAATGCAACATCTCCAGTCCACACAAGAAAATATAAGTTACTTACCTGAAGGCAGCTATTTGAACAAGTAAAACTGAAAAGGTTAAAGTTTAGTATACGGTACACCCTTAGAGAAGCGTAGCGGCGGGGCTTAAGCCCTAATTACTGTACGTGCTCTAATAGAAATAGGTAAAACTTACGAATAGGAGATTTTCGTTGTTCGCCCTTTATATGCTTTGTCCCCGCCGTATTGTAACGCCAATTTACTTTCAAAGGCAAGTTTTCTCGCTTCGCCCAACCGGATCCCAGTCACGGTGAGGCTCGGGCCTTCAGCCCTCACGTTAACAATAAACATCCTTGAGTCTATCCAACGCATAATTACCAATTCACTTTTATAAGAAAGCCTCCAGAATTCTAACTGCCTAGTTAACGCCGGAACGGCGCGAAGTGCCGGTTTAAACGACTTCCTTAGGTTGTACCGTATACTACATTTCAGCCACTGAAAATTTATTTTCTCTCATTTTCAAGTCAGCCCAACGGGATATACAAACATACTTAAAAAAAAAAAAAACACATAAAAAGATATACTTGTCAAAAACGAAAGCAAGTTTAAAAAATAATCAAGCCAGTTCTATTTTTCATAATTCATGCTCATATACAAAAAGCCATGAAATATTTACATTAGAATAAACTAGGAGTTTTATTAAACATCATACATCTGTTCCAATGAAGACGAAACAAACATTTGGCGAGAAGTGAAAAAATTCTAGACCATGCATTATTCACTACTCAATGCAATTATTTTAAACATGTTACAACCTGTGTTTGATAGACTCCTTTTTAAAGATATCATCTGGACCTAATTTCAAGAGAAAGTCATCGCTAAAGATATCAGAAAAGAAAATATATTGTATATTTTGAAAGACGAGTTCACTGAAATTCAAGTAGAACTACTGACAAAAATCATTTTCTATTAAAATAATATACCTTCACTGGCACATTTATTTGATTCTCCTGCAAAATTGTCCCAACTGTGTTTGTGATATATAACCTCGAGGTTCCGAATATTCAAGAAAATCGACTTGCTACAACACCCAGACCGTATCATGCACACTAGACAATTTCACAAACTTCAGCCACAGTGACTTTTTTAGAATCACGCACTAGTTATTACTTACTTTGAAACAATTAACCAATATCTTTATATCCAAAATAGCTCACACTTCTTCAAAGATGACCAAGATGGATGTACAAACACTAAAACCACGAGCACACACATCACCAGAACCGATACGAACAATCTAACCGAAAACTATCGCCCCGCGCAAAATGAAAACTGTTTGCAGGCCCGCCACGAGCATTGCACCACACTGCACGCACTCATAGCTGTCAGAGCTGCCAAACCACGTGTTGATTCTCACTATAGTGCTGCGCTCAAACGGGCGGCTTAGATACTACTCTGTGCGGTGGCGGGAACCATGGTAGACGTTCTTTCATTTGTAATTCATGGTGGGGTGATGTATGATATCTCCACTAACTAGATTAATGCCGTAATTTACAACTTATTTTTGAGTTCTGCGGGAAATGTAGGATACCCTGACATGGAGATAGATGACTCAGGATGACAAACAACAATATAAGATAAAGTGGCAGATTTATTAAAATGAAATCCGAAAAAACAATGGCACATTACTTGCTTTTAAGTGAATAAATAAAAATTCTCTAAGGCCTAAAATTTGTCAAATATGTATTTTATAAAAAAAATACAAACAAAACATCACGCATTCATAACATGCATGTATTATATCGGCAAGTTTTCTTGAGCCTCGGAATATCTATCCCCACTCCTTTCCCAATATTAGTTGCGTTAAGAATAAATTATAGAAATGAGAGTTGTAGACGAAACCTGGTGACGAGGAACGTTCGCTTCCGTGTATTTAAAACTATTTTGCATGAAAAAATGAACCACAAATTCGACGTAAAATTTCCTTCGCGGAGAGTATATATATCTGAGACGGCGCTCAATGTTAAGCGGAGAGCCCTTATTTTCGTGGAGGAGAGAAATTCGAAACTCCCACCCCAACAGAATCAACGAATCAGAAAGAAGCAACCATTTTCGCCCACCGCCAGCCAATAAGTGACGAATAGCAGTCTACCAATTGAAATAGAGGACGGAAGTGAACCGGGCCATTTGAAATTACATTATCTAATTTCAATATTGCGGACAAAGTTATATACTAAATATAATATAATGTACGTATAAATTAATGCACAAAGCAATGTAGAATATATATATATATATATATATATATATATATATATATTCTCTCTGATGTGCAAGCTAATAATTAAAAGGATTTTGAATTCGAAGTCAGTAAAGGAAATTTTGGAAGGTCAGAATAAAAAAAATTATTTCATATACGCTATTTATTTCTAAATTATGTAAATATACAGCACACAATAAACATATAAGGACACACTGCAATTTTATACTTTTCAGTTAACACAATAACAATGTGTGTCGAAAGGAGCACACTGCTCTGCAATTAAATACAGCAATAATGAAGAAAAGAAGAGTTATGTTGTTTTTTACTTGTCCAATATATCTAGAAAAGAGAGACGGGAATTTGTTTTTACCTCTTAATCAGAACTCTTATTAGGAGACCACCTAGATGAAGGTTACCAGACGTCCCATAGTAGCCGTAAGTCCCTTATTTCCAGTCCCTATCTCGTATTTTTTGACAGGAAAACTGGACGCTCAAACGGCCCTTCTTGTGATAACCTCTCAGCATACAATGACGTCAACAATATTAAAATTTCTAATATATTCAGTTAGCTGTGCATTTATTTATAAAAAATTAAGTGCGACAATTCTGGGTCCATTTCTGTAATTACCTCTGCAGTTTGACACAGAACGGAGGCATGGAAAATCTTCACGATTTGTCGAGAGAACTACGTAAACTGACCCAAAATAAATTTCACAATGATTGTTCTAAGTAAAGAGAATTCATAAAATGTTTCGTAATACTTTGTAGCTCTTCGAACCAACTTCTAAAATTGTTACATCACCTAGAATATTAAGCACACCTAAGCATTTACGAGTCATATAAGATTTCATTCATGTTTCTTAAGATAATGTTATTTGACAAGCTAATAAGATATGATATATTAAACCATTTTGCTGTCATTAATTCAATCACTTATGTTGTTAGTAATTAAATCCTACTCAATTTCTATTTTGAAATGTGTTTCAAAAAACGTAACTAATTTTTTACCGAAAACTGCAACCATCACTGAAAAATATGAGGCCTAGAAACGGTACTAGAGTTACAGTAACTACACTGAAAAGCTAAAAATAGGCTCAGCAGCTATAAGCATACATGTGCTAACTACAATTTCGTAGTTGGGCCGCATTTAACTCTGTGTAGACGAATTTACGGATTGTACGGATTTGTTTTAAATAATTGGATTGAGTAGTGTATAATAGAGGGTCTAGAATGTTTTCATCTTCTCGCCAAAAGCATGCTTCATCTTCAATGGAACATGAATGGACATAATATGTTTAATAAAATACCTATTTTATTCTAAGATAAATATTTGATTGCTTTTGTGTATGAGCATGAATATTATTAAAAATGGAACTGTGTTGGTGATTTTTTTAGATTACTTCCCTTTCAGACATTTCTCTTTTTACATGCTTTTTTTTAAGTATGTTAGTATATACTCTTGGACTGTATTACAAATGAGAGAGTGAATAAATTTTCAGTTTTACTCATTCAAATAGTTGCCTTCATGTTTACTATTTTCTTGTGAGGGCTGGAGATGTTATTGCATTTACACATCACATTCTGTATTTTTGAAGCTCAAAAACTCGCTTTTTTGGTTTGAGATTGCTCTTCCTCCCACAGAGAAATGAAACCTTGACTATATAAGAAGTATCAGGTCTTGTAGGGGAGCGCGAGGTTCAGCTTAGTGCATCAGTGAAAATGCTAATGGGGTCAAGTTGATAACTCTGACTTCAAATATTCAGATCCTGACAGATATTCTTCCAGGAAGATTTAAAAATCAGTGTTATATTAAAAAAATTGTAATAATAATAAAATTAATAATAATAATAATAATAATAATAATAATATAATAATAACAACAACAACATTAATAATAAATTTGTCACATAAATACAGCATACGCCATGTATGACAAGTCAGTATATGTATATAATCATACAATGTACAATACAAGTATTTCTTAAAATTAAATGCAAGACAAATTAAAATTCAATTCAATTGTTGTACTAGATACTATATAATGGACTGCCAATTAATTTTATAGATGGTAGTTTAAGAAGACTAAAATATTTAATTTATAAATAATATGTTTGTCTCTCTCATAGGGCTTAGCCATATTGCCACTAGCCTTTGCTTTGTAGGTTTATGTTCAAATATCATTGTATGCAAGTCATTCCTTCCAAGTTGACATTGGTCCATCAGTCTCCATCAACGATTTCAAACTAGTGAACCAGGGAACACTGAAGTAAATTAGAGTGGATATTGATGACAATTGTACATGTGGATAGTACTGTGGTTCCCATGCTAGATGAAACCTGGATGTTCTGATTAGTTGGAGTACCCAGAAAAGTATGACCCACAAATAAGTTTGGCAAAAATTGCCTAATTTTTTTATCATTCACACTGGTCCCCAACCTTCAGTTTCTGGCAACCTGTGTTTCAGGGGAGAGGGAACCCTTTCAAAAATGAAATAGAACTTCCGAAGTGTTAATTTAAAGAGTGTGTTACATGAAAAACAACTCACATCCCTGCTGATAGCACTAAAATCTGCTTTGAATGATCTGGGATGTGCTGCTTCCAAATAACGTTTGGATATTTCCCTCTCTAGCAGTCATACACCCACAGAGTGATGTATGGATGGTAACCAAAAGTTATTTGGAATTTTTGCCAAACACATTTGCGGGTCGTACTTTTCTTACTATTATAATGTGTGAAAACGATGTGTTTTCCTTACCTTACTATATATAGAGTGAAAATTATGTATGGTCTTTAATTTGCCCAAGAGGATGTATTTCCTTTCTCCTCAGACCATTTTTAAATTTGAATGTAATGTTAACTATAGGTAGGGCAAAAACGATAACAAAGTACCATATTTCTCATTGAATTTTTGTCATCTTCACTGCCAATTTTTTATTATTTAGTGTCTTTTATGCTCCTAGAACAATTTTTTTTGGTGCCATGACATCCATTGTGTTTAATCATGAATGTAATGTGAAAGGTTAAAAATGAAGATTTCACCCTACGATTACTACTGATTAGGCTGAAAACTTGATGTGCTCCCAGTTAAGTAATGCAATATGTGTTTTGAAAATAACTAAAACTATAAATAACTATGAATTCTTAAAAAGTATAACAAGTAATGAAGTAATAAATAATAGTGTATAGAGCTGACAGGTTTTTGCTTTAAAACAAAATATACTTTTTTATTTTGGAGAGGAAGTGTTATGTCGACAGAAAATATGAGGTGATAATGCCAGCAATCCCAAAAGCTGTTATCAGTAAGTTTTAATCTTAACTCTTTACTTCCACATAGCTAATGCCGATCATCACTTTACATTAGAAATCATTTTAGTGAACCAATTAGATTAACAAATCAAGGAAGTTTTGACATGATGGAAATCTTAACATAAATAATGGTTCTGATTATTTTTTATAATCAGAATGGCTTTCACTGTTTCTCCAAAGAAACTTTGTTTTGAATTAACATAATGTGTTTGCATTGAAGAAAACCCATGACATCATCATGACATGTGGTTGCCACAAAGAAGTTAAATAATTAATTAGTTAAGTAGTCTACAGGTAGTAAACGCATTTTCTACTTACCAAGAAATAGAATTTAGTACTTTTTTTTGTAAATAACCTTATACATTGACCAAGATGGAAAAACGGTGAAATGGATAAAGCTTGGTGGACAATGCTGGGAGAACTAGATTCACTTCATGGAAAGAAAGGGTTTCTCTGATAAAACTACTAGGAAAGACAATTATGTTCCCAATGTGGTTTTGAAAATCCTTGAAAATCACAAAATCAGTGCCTTACTAGAGGCCAGCAGTTGCAAAATTATTGAACAATGCTACACAAAATGATTTTCCAAAAACAGGCATGCACACTACTAGGAAAAAGCAAATAATTAATAAATTTAAAAAAAAGCAAATTGATAACCAGTGATAAATTAAATGTTTTAACAAAAATTATCTTAATGACTACTGCAATAATATAGTAAAGTACACAACAGTTCTTTACATACCAAGAGAATAAATATCGTTTCTGTTCTATACCACAACACCTGAATAGTAAATGTTTATTGGCAGGTGGCTTCTTCAGACGAACTGTTCTGATGCATGATGTCAGCTGTGTCATAGTGGTGATGCACTGAGTATGGCCAGTCAGTCAGTACATTCAGTATGAGAATGAGCTAAAAAGCACTATCAAAAATTTGGATTTTTTGGTGTGTGATGCAGCAATCGCCCCTTTCTTCCGGGGAGCAGCCAGATTCACCTTGTGAGAACATGTTGATCGGTAACTCTAAGGACTGTCAAGCTTGTGTTCTTATACAAAAATACGAACCCTAAAGATATCTGTGAAAGTTTATCAATGTTTTCATCTTCAAATATAGTTTGTTTTATTATAATTGTTTTGAATAATATTTTTAGTTACATATCTGTATTTACACAGATTTCATAATATGTTCATAATTCTTAGTTCTGTGAAAGAAACATCAAATTAAATAATTAGTTTAACATAATTTTAAAATCATTTAAATAAGTGATTTAAACAAATTTATTTAATTCTAATCATCAAAACCTTATTTATAAATTATAATGAATAAACTTTTTATTTAATTTAGAATTTGATGCTTAAATCTTCATCTGAACTCTCATTAACGGTTAGTTTATATTGGTGTTAAAGGCATTTTTATGCTCTTAATGAGAGAAAAAACTGAGTACTTATGTAATTACAGCAGCGTGGGGCAAGTGGTCCGAGGTGCCCCTCCTCAGTACAAACTAGATGCTACTGGTAAAACATTTTGGTGTTAAAAACCTATCTTACAAGTATTTTTGTAGAGAAGTTGTCTGTGTAATTCAATTATAAAGGTTAAAGCCCAAAAATAGATCAAAAAATTCACCTAAATTTATCAGTCACCATTTCATTTCTAAATTTTTTTTAGGCTTCTATATTGACGAACTGACTTCAGATTCTATGCAGATTCTTGACACTATCTTCAGATTCACCCCTGCAGATTGCAAACACACGTATTATGAATATGAATTTCTTACTCCAGTTATTCAGCCACCGAAGTGTCATACAACAATCACTATAACCAGAAGATGCCGACATAGACGTAGATTCTGATCTCGCGGACAATGAAGTTACTGGGAACTTCAACAAATTCCAACTCTTATTTGAGTTCTGGAGAAAGTTTATCTTATATTGACTGAGATTCTGAGGATGATATACCTTTGAATGTACTATGAAATGTATGAGTACTGGAAAGACTACCTCAATAATTTTATACAGTAAAATTACTAGAATGAAATTCTTTAATTAACTGTTGCAAATTTTGAAGAAACTTTTAAACTAGACTCAGAGGACTTATTGAAAGAGATGGTTAAAGATCCAATTTATGCTTTTTCAATCTGTTTCGCCAATAGTTTAATTCAACATCTAGTTCTTCAAACTAAATTATATGCTTTTCAGAAAGGGATTCATTCCCTAAACATTAAAACAGATAAAATGCTTTTGTTTTGTAGGCATCTTGCAATTTTCTTCAAAGATGACTTATACTTAAGCATCTTGGGATTGATATGTCTCTCCTCCAGCTCTGATGTCTTGTCACACTATCACTTCTGCAGACCTATGGGACACTAAAGTGTAGATCAGGGCCAAGCACTTCTCCGTTATTCGCATCCATTGCCGGCATTGCATTCGATGGAAGAGATCCTGTACTAATCAAAGGAGACCAGGCTTTAAAAGATGCACGGTATGTCGGGGCAGAACATGCTTTTTATGGCTGTCTTGCAAGAAATGTAAGAGAGCTCTCCATCCCAAGTGTTTTGAAATATTTCATTCCTAAATATCTTACTTGCAGAGTAAACATTCAAAGAGTTTGTAAAATCACAATTTTTAATTTTCTACATTCACATAATAAATATAAAATTTTTTAATAAATAATAACATAAAAAAGTGTAAATCATTGTCTAAACTACTAGTATAATCAAATGGAACAGAATGGAAGCATGTTTAAAAATGTAAATGGCATTGGAATTTTACGTGTAAGTGCTTGGTGGCAAAAAAATATAGATGATTCATTATCTTGAAATCTAGAAGTAAACAATGGAAAGTTCACAAATAAATGCTGATTTTTAACTAACTGTTGTACAATGCAGTCGAAAAAAAACTTTTTTGAAACAAAAAACTTTTTTGAAACAAAAAAGTTCTGAGCTTTAATGGGTTAAAAGACAGTCCGGAGATTTGAGAGAAGTCATATTTTTGTTGCAAATCCTATATTTTGTTACTTTGTGAAATGTACATTACCTGCATCTCACCTTATTTCCCTAAAAAATGAGTGCTTCAAAAGTAAGCCCTTTACTAAATGTTTGTCGCTAGTAACAATTTGTATGATTTCTGTTTCTGTTTTGCTATAATCATATTTTTCACATTACTCTTTATTTATTTTTACACTTACACATAACACTATTTCACATATTTTTCTTTTTTAATTGCTTATAGTACCAAATATATTTACATGTGTGTGCACATATTTTGCTGTTTTTATTGCATATAAATCACAGCCCTAGGAATAAGTCTTTATGGAAGGCTGAGGAACTGAAATGATATTAACACCAGTATTTCATGCAAGAATTTATCATTAGGTACTTAGCGCTATTTTCAGTCATCTCTCAAACTAAGTGAAATAGTAATGAACATTTTTAAAGTTCACATGTGGATATTTTCCTACTAATAGACAACATCACAAACCAGGTGATTCCACATCATTTCATATTCATTTTGAAAATCTTAGTTAATTCATCTAGTGATAATTAGAGCTTATAAGTTTGACAAAACACCTTTTGTTATTGTTAAAATTTTATGAATTTTAACAATAAGATTCACTTCATTATCCCAGAGTTATTTTAGTAGATTTTCAATTTGCCCATTTTTAATAGTTTGCTTTATTTTTGCATTTTTCTTTTTTTCATCATTGTTTTCCCTTTTTGTGTTCTAGCAACAAAATCAAACAAGCTGAAAACATATCTGCAAACTTGGCAACATAAAGGCACTGTCTTATTTTGTCTTTCTGTGCAAGGGGAGGATCCAAGGCCAGGTCATTTTGAAAATGTAAATGAGAAAGGAAGACGTAGTAATAATATATATAGTGTACTCAGCGTTTTCTCTGTATTGATGCAACATTTTTTTAGTGAATGTTTACCATGCAGTTATATTGACTTAGTTGAACATTGAATAAAGTAAATCTTGAAATATGATCTTTGAAATTTGTGATTCATAGGTGGCAACTAAATTTCAGTCACTTATGAAAATTAAATTAATTTTAATAAAAGCTTTTCTCAGAGTTGGCAATAATACAATCCTTCCAAGTTTGTAAACTTTGTAGTAGAAAAACATAAATTTCACGTTCATTATAAGGCAGTGTTTTTTTTCATATTCTGCTGTAGATACCCTCTTCAATTCTTGAGAGGGGTCTCTACATGAAACACAACGAAAAGATCATTTGTATTAATGATAATGTGGTCAAGAACTTTAATGAAAATAACTTAAAGAAGTGCCTAGTGACCTTACACCCTTGTTTGCTTCACATCTAGTTTACAGTTAAGAATGAGTTAGCACAACTGATGAACGCAGTGAAGGCAGAGTGATTATGAAATCCAGAGGAGGAGAATAATTGCAGAATTCTTGCTCCATTTTAGTTTTCAGATCTCTTCCTAACCCACTGCATTTTTATAAATCAAATATCCTCACTATTAAATTACTAAATGACTTACAATGATGCCATTTTACATAATTTCATTAGGGTGCTATTGATAGTACATCATTATTCAAAGAATTTATGTTCAAGAGTTCATACAAGGGTTTCTGTGTGTGTTTACTGTGAAATTATGTCACATACACGTGAATAATTAAATAAGATAATGTGCAGTTCATTAAATACGTATGTTCTTAATCTCCCCATAAGTGGTCTTTTCTTTAATTAGAAACTGAGATTGTTGAATTTATATGATTGAAGTAATTCTTTTTGTTTGTTTCAATAGAAATGGGAACTTTTGTATAATATATTAATAGGAATTTTGACAACCTGAACTGAATGAAGGCACATAGCATGATGATAAATGGTGAGGCTACTAGAAACTATTTAATTGGGATGATATGCAGGGGATCATGGTTGACATAATCCTGGAATGAGAAAGCAAGCGTGAGCGGAAGGCAAGGAAGTCCCGAACCACTGGCAAGGTAAATGAGAATTTTTAATTTACCAATTTTCTATTTGGAAATGAAAATGTTTACTTATATTGTGACAATTGTGGCAATCAACATTGTAAAACCTAATGAGACTGTCGATACACATGTAAAAACTTAAAGTGATTGTGTATAGCAAAGAAAATTATATTTTTACTACAAAGTAAAATTCAGGCATATGGATCAGTGGCAATAATTGAAGGGTTCTGTAGAAAACAATTTTGAAGAAAGAACTAGGGAAATATTGAATATAAGTTGTTATATATTGTAAACCGACAAAAGAAATGAAAACGTAATATATTAAATTGAACCTGTTCTGATTTTGTGGTCAGATTTCGATGAAAGTTAAAGCTATGTGTTACGCTCAAAGGCAGTACCATCAATTCAAATTCTAACATCAGCACTGAATACCCTAAGAAGCATTTTCCGCGAGTTCAATCCCAGAATTGTGCACAATGCTTAATCTTGCATGATAAACCCTTCTTTAGGTAGCTAGCATCTCTAAGAATCAACACACGCAATTTGAAGGTCATCTACCGTTTCAAACGGGAGAATTTTGCAAAATTATAAGCTTAAATCAGTCCAAAGGCGCGCTTTCCAGCGGGTCGGGACTGTGACCCGCAACTCGGCAACACAGCGCGCGCAGTGCGCTTCATTTAAATCAATTGACAAGCCCTCGGCAAGAGTTCATACACTCCTGTAGATCTTCTGGAAGCAATGAAAATATTCTTACTCCTGGAGAACATTGCGTTTGAAAGTAACCAGATATTCAGAAAACCTGGAATTTGATGGATACAATGATTAGTGCGATCTGAACGAAAATCTTAATTCAATTGTTATTCCCAATGACTCACTTTTATACTACTTCCTATGAGAAAATGGGTGATAGTGAGTTCATAGAATTTTTTGAACGTTCAGTACAGTATTATTATTTTGCATTGAGCCGTACGCCAGTTTTTTGATCCTGAACAATGATTATTTATTCAATTATTCGTAAATTATTAATTTTCTCCTTTTTATTACGGAGAGGCCTGTGGATTGCCATTGCCTTCTGCGCCACAGTTGCTTACAGAGGACTCAAAGCAGCAATCTTTAGCATAGATCAGCACCTCAATCTGTAGAGCTACTGAGTGGGCATTCAACTCAGGAAGAAACAGACTTTTTAGTGGCCTCTATTGTGTTGCAATGATAAAATACTATTTTGCTGGTGTTAATTTCAACCATTAAGGTATAGGTGAAAGCAGAGCTGGATTTCCTTCTAGCAAAATTAGGCTTGGGACTCCCATCTCCGTGCCCGGATTTTTTAAAATAAATATTAAAAACTTCATAAAATGTTTTTACTTGAATAATCATTAATCAAATAGTTAACTGAACAACAATGTTTGATTTTAAAAATAAACTGAATGGAACAATAAGAAACCAAACGTGTATTTTTAAATGGGAAATTTAAAAAGAAAATTCTACTTTGTAAGCAATTTGTTAATTTACATCTGTATGAAACAATGATGTATTCTATTATAATTAGTGTTTTGTAGATTTATTCATAATTCGTTTTTTTTAATTTTAAAGATGTTTCTAAAGGAGTGCCCAGTATAGTTTTATGCTTGAAGGCCTACAGTGTCTAAATCCGTCCAAAGGCAAATTTAATAATTACATTTGTAATTAATAAGTACATTTTATTGAACTTGTAAGAGGAATGATATACTCAGCCTTTGGTAGTTTTAGTATTTTAAAATAAACCCCTTTTTCTCTCCAGTACTATATTTTATCTAATTGTTTGCATGTCCTGAAAAGTAGTAATGCATTTTGAATGGTTCTCATGTCTTATTTTCAAAACATTTAAAACTTTTTTCATTTTCATGCTTCATGCAACATCAAGACAAACGATTACAAAAGACTATGCCACTTGGAAATCTCTCCAACAATGTTATATTTTTATTATTGAAGGTCTCAATACAGCTCACAGAATTATATGTTGCAGTAATTTTATTTTATCAGCTTTAGTTTCATATGTACTTCACACAATAATCTGCATCTAAATTATTAATATAAGATGATATAAAATTATACTGAAAACTAGCAAATACTTGCAAAATTTCCATGAAAACTATTAAAACATTAAAGATTGATCATGCAGTTTAATTAACTTAGCAAAAATAAAACAGAAGAAAAGAAAACAAAAAAATATATATTGTGATTAGAAGGAAAATAAGGAGCAGTAAGAATCAATGATTACGATTTATGTCAAGTTAAATATAAAGTTTTATACAATGTTGAAGAGAACTGTTGATATTTTTAAGCAATCGAATAATACAAGGTTTGACCTAACATTGGCTCAGGTAATTCAAGAAATAAAAATTAGAGAGAAACAAGACATTGACATCAACATTGAAGAAGTATTTGAAAATGTTTTATTACGTCAATTCTCGCAATATTGGGAGATTTATTTCCTTATCTCTCAAATTCCGCTTTGAAAATAAACCTCTGCCAAATCGCTCAGATTGTGATACTTACAGCATGTCGACCAGGCATCAAACAGTATTCAAAGTGATTCAAAACAACGTAACTTTGAAGAAGCATGAGCTTCGAGCAGTCATGTCAATCCCAAGGACATTACGGCGTTGCCCAATTTACTAAAGACTTTTCGACCCACTCAAACATGGAAATGTTTGCCATTATTAGCGATCACTGTACAAAAATATGTAGATATGTGTGTATCATGTTACTTTTTATGATTTTGCTCGTACTAATAGTGTAATAGTGCTATTTTATTTTCAATCTTATTATTCAATTTTTCATTCCGTGGCCACGCGATCTATTGGTACTAGTTAAGAAACTAGTCAACGGTAATTCTGTATGTGGTATTAAAATATTTTTATTTTACATCTATGAAACAATTAATTTGAACTAATAAATAAAACAGCATAAAAGTCCCTATTTTGTAGATGTAGGTCTCACAATACCCACTCATCTCGCAAATAAATATTTTTGAACGTAATGTGGACACTATCTACTAGGGAATATCTCGTCGTAACCACCTTAACGTGTCAGACTGTAATACCCAAGTTCGCGGGTTCAAATCTGATTTGAGCAAATAAATCCTTCGTACGCCTTCCTTTAAAGGGGTAGTAAAGCCGGCTGTCCCATGTTTGTAGATTTACTGGATGTTAAAAAAGATCAAGCAAAAATGAAGCCTCTGAGCTAAATTCAAAATCGCCCGTTTCGTCGCTCAAGAAGTACCTCCTTTATCCGCTAGTGGGTGAAAGGAGCGTACCGAAATTTGCGTGGTTAGACGGAAGAGCAGGCCTCATGGCCTGAGTTTCGCCACGTTAAATAAGCCACCAATTCAATAACGCACACCTACACACAAGTGCCCGATCAAACCCGATCGAAGCCGTGGATTTTTAAGGGCGAAAATATCCTTCGTACGCCTTCCTTCGGGGGGGGGGGCAGTAAAGCCGGCGGTCCCATGTTAGTAGATTTACTTGCATGTAAAAGATCCTCAAGCCTAAATGACGCCTCTGAGCTAAATTCAAATCGCCTGTTTCTTGCCCAAGAAATACCTCCTTCCTCTGCAAGTTAGTGAAAGGAGCGCAGCGAAATTTGCGTGGTCAGACGGAAGAGCGGGCCTGATGGCCCGAGTCTCGCCACGTAAAATAAGGGATTAATTCAATTATTTTTAATTAGGGAAAGGTCAACTTGTACAATTTTATAAAAACCCATTGACACGTTTGGTAAACAAAGAGCGCTCTCATTTTTCTATTTACCAAAAAACTTATTTATAAGATATTTTTGAAAAATGTCATGTTCCTTACCATAAGTTTTGAACGCATATTTCGTAATATTTTTTCTTCCATTTTCCCGAACGCTCAGTAATGTCACTAACAGACACCATTTCTACGACTCAGAATTATTCGATGTGGGATAATATTTTCCTCTAACTGAACACTATACTTGGGCATTTATTTCATGGCGCCTGATGGCTTGCCTTCTCGATGGTATTTCTTACGGCATTTCGGGTCTTTCTCGGTCGTCCAGCTAGATGTCGCATAATCGCGACCGTATCGAGCAGTGCTGGCGATCATGCGACATCTAGCGGCACGATCGAGGAAGACGCGAAATGCCATTCCATTCCATCGTGAAGACAAGACCTCGCGCGTCAAGGAATAAAAACCAAAGTATAAATAGCAAAATGTTTCACATACAGAAAGAACACATCCTGGTCTTTTTCGTGGTCAGCAGCTGACTCATTCTCTAAAATAAGCAGTTTTGGATAATTCAGGAAATTCGACCGCGACTGCTTGAAATGTTGCAAGTGAGAATTAGATAAAATACCTGAAAATGTGCGCATTGTTTCTCTTCAGTAGCAGGGAAAATCTGCAGACCCATGAAAATGTAGCTTCACTATGAGTACGTTTTGTTGAACTCTCTTTTGCATGTAGTGAGTAGAGGTAAGTGCGAGTTACTATTTAGTTAGCAATGCAGAAAAATCTGTAGCTTTTACTCATCTTTCAACTATTTATAGTTAAAATGATGGTAAGGGATTCCGGAACTCAAGAAAACGTGTGCAGATGATCTTCTCCCCCATACGTCACATAGTTATTGCTTTTTTTTTTACTAAATAAATGAACCCCAAAACCCATTGGAACGCAAGGTAGGACGTTTGAGCCAATGCTTTGGAAACCTAAGGTAGTGAAATGACTTTCCTTTATACAAATGAAGTGTAGGTACCTTTCCCTCCACTTAAACAGTAAATGACTCCTTATTTGCTACTAACATGGTAAATAGCAATAAAATCATAAAAAAGAGGGAAGATTGACATGTTACGTTTTGTATGAAACACAAGTATGGCACCAGCAGTAGCGAAGGGACATATCAGGTTATGGATGAAAATGCTACGAAATTATTGTACAAATTTCAATGTGACCATGTCCGGCCCATAGAGGGCGCTTATTAACGGAGGATTACTCCAGTGCGCGCAACGCTCCTTGAAAGCGAAGACGCGTTGCGTCGAGATAAAACGAAACCAATTTTTTTTTAAATATCCGCGGAATCTTTGTGAGGTTGCTTCCTATCAGTGTAGTGAATGTTTTCTCGTTGGAGTTTTTTTTTTTAATTTTTTTTAGCTCGACGGCAAAATCGGCGGTACCAGCCTTCACACCGCCTTACGGGGGTACCGTTCCAGACGGGACTCTCAGCTCGCAACACGTAGAGTAGTGAGTGCCTGTGTAAGGAGAGAAGAGAGGACAAGGTCCAAGAGAAAACCGCGCACGCTCCTTTCGCCTCTTGTTAGGGTCTGAACACGCCTGACAGTGATTGGAGACACCCATCAGGGCAGCCGACCGCTAGGATTCCTTCGACACAACTGTTGAATCCAATCGCTTCCAAGGTAGGGAGGAAAATTCGACCGTCCTGACTCGAAACAGACTTCTCGGAGTGACAAAGGTCATGTTGGCTGAGATAACTTACAGCTTTTGGTGTTAGTGATGAAATTCTGGTTGTCAGTACTAGCAAATGAAATTTATATTTTGTCATATTCCTGTTTTGACCTTTTGTAGATTCTTTTGTTAGCATTTGTTATAAATGAATACGCGTTTTCGATTAATATGTATTTTATTTGAAAGCATTTGGGGGGGTTGGACATAAATTAGAAACCCTGATTATAATCAAAATAAAGTGATCGATACTTAACAACGACATGCAATAACTCCAATCTTTCAAAAGCTGTCAAAAACAAGGACTGCATGAAAGGAAATGTTGGAACAAGATTTTCTGATTAACAGTTTTTATTCAATTTTGTTATCACATCACAAAATATTTCTACAAGCAAAAATAGTGAATTTACGCACGGAGTAGCGCACAGCAATCGACAATCTCTGTGTATGTAGCAACTCGAAATCGCACTATTAGTTATAGCAGAGCCCTGCTATTATATCTCTCGGTAATGCTATACCCAATTTGTTCAGAATTATGGCGGCATTAATTTGTACATATATAATTATCCACGTATGTAGTATTTGTTATATTAATTTAATAACAATTATAATATACTTATATGTACCGATCAGTGGTCCCTGGGCAGCGCTAATCTAATCGAATCTATGCGTGTCGTGTGAATGCGAATCTATATGCAGTACATTATAGGGATTTAGCGCAAACTTGCTACAGCTGGGAACCTTTTCAATTTCGCTCCAAACATCGTGAAAAACTTCTTCCTTGACTTCACCCACTATCGATCTTCACATTGCTCTGGATTGCTGTACGCACCGCGTATGATGTAAAATATATGGGTGAGCCTTTGCGCATCATACCCGACTTCAGCCACCAGTTTGCATCACAATATTAGTGAGAATTTTAAATGCACTGAAATACCAAATTTAGCACACCGCTATAAATATTGAAACATATGTATGAAGCACTTTTTACATTTTACACCGTGTAATGTTTGGTTGGTCACCCTAGAAAAATCATTATCACTTCATGTTCGTTTCAAAATGTTTCTCAACCTTTCTCGATCTCCACGCGACATGGTGGCCAGCGTCCGAACTAGCTTTTCAAAAGAAGTTCCCGTGCTGTGGTCACGTAACACAAACTGGTACTTCGCAGTACACGCAAAACTCGGTCCGTTGTGGTAGCCCGCCCACCGCCTATACTCATTACATCAATAATAATATAACCTCTTCACAACAGTCGCATACCTTGAGGTCTATCGGCTTGTTATCCTTATATACACTGCTCCAACCTCTAAGGCGGTTGTTGGCGCCGGCATACCTCAGCGATCTGATGACCATCTCGTCGTTATTCTCCGCAGCCAAGTGCAATGGTGTCGCCCCGTCGAAATTCCGTGCGTTTAAGTCGGCCCCCGCGTCGATCAGCAGATCCACGCACCGACGGTCACGAAAATATTCGTCACTAAAATCGCCAACAGAATCATCGTCACTAAACTCTTCGTTGTTTTCCCTTACCCGTCCGTAAATGGCCAAATGCAGCGCAGACATGCCTTCCAAGTCGATCGAGTTCGCGTCGGCGCCCCTAGCCAGGAGGAGCGACACGATCCCTGACACATCGTTACCCGAATGGCCGCAGGACAACAGCGCGATAGCCGATATCAACGGGCACTTTCCATTGGCGCTCGTGTAATTGACGTCAGCCCCGGAATCTAGAAGGCCACGGACCTCATCAACACTGGTCGCTTTACACAAGGCCTCCCCCAAATCGGAAGGGGCCGCTCGAGATATCAGCATCCGCCTCTCGACTTCTTTCACACGACGGTCCAGCGCGACCCATTCTCGACGCCGTCGATGTCCGACGACAGCCGCTTCCTCTTCTGCCACCGACGCTCCGGGGGCGACCCTGGCGGCGGCGGGCTGAGGCGCGGAGGAAGTTGAGGCAGAGGCGGCCGTGGGGGAAAGGGGCGCCCCTGGGGGCGAGGTCTCCAACCGCTCCACGAGAGCCTCCACGCGCGGGAAAACAGTCGCGAGCGCTCTCTGCACGGACTCCTCCAACTTCCCCATCCTACCCTCCAGCCGCTCCAACGCCCCCTGTTCCGCAGCCCCCTCGCTTTCTCTCCTGGCCGAGGACGATCTCACTCGCTCTTCTACCGCAGCCACCCTGACCTCCACCCTCAGCACTCGCTCGTCCAGGGAGCGTCGCAGGGCGCTGATGACGTTGTCCCGCTGCCGCAGCTGCTGCTCCATCTGGCGCAACGCCGCCGCCGCCCTCTCCTCCTGCAGGCGCAGGGCATCCTGCAGCCTGCGCTGGGCCTCCTGCTCCTGCAGGCGGAGGGCCTCCTGAACGCGCGCCAGCCCCTGCGCCACCTGGTGGAAGGCGTCGCCGACGGCGCCAGCGCTCCTGCTTCGGTTCTGCGTCGCCATTTGCCGAGGTTGAAGGATCCTGGAAACAAATTACAGAATACTTCCAGTACATTGCGTAAATTATTTGTTTTAAGATACAATTTGGTAACGTCCGTTTAGTGGTGAATATATCGGACTGTCAAACCCAAGTTTGCGAGTTGAAATCTAATCGAAACCACTATGTTTAAGGGCAAAAGTATGGTCCGTATGCTTCACTCGAAAGGAAAGTGAAGGCGCTAGTCCCATGCTATAGATCTAGTGCGTGTAGATCCTCAAACCTAAAAGGTCACCGAGATAAAATATAACGGACTGCTTCGTCGCCCTACCTTCTTTCGCAGCTACAAAGCGAAAAGAGCGAAGAAAAATTCGCCTCGTGAGAAGAAAGAGCATGCCTAATAGCCTTTGCTTCACAAGTTATATAAGCGTCGGACGGCCAATGACGTAGCCGCCCTTTGGACCGTTCTTTTTTCGATATTTCCGCCGTTCCCCACCACAAAGATGCATCTTCCAGGTGTCTCTCCTCTTCAGTTTACTATTTTCTATCTTTCCGCCCCGCTCCCCCATCTCATCTGGTCACCCGCCAATGCCCTTTCCCTTCTCCGCCAATCACGGGACACCCACCCTCCTCCTATTGGTCACCGATGCACCCAGTAGGCCCACGCGCCTTTCCTATAAGATGCGACACGCCAATCTCTTGGCAGCAGTATAGCTCTGAAGAAAGCCACAGCAAGATGGCCGAAACGTCAGCACAACTGACCGAGACGCGGCTCAACCCGGATAGCCAAGAATGCATTAGTATATTGTGATGGAGATCTCAGTTGCCTTCGAAGGACTGTGGGAAATACCAGTTTTCTGTGTTGATCTAAATACAACTGCAGCTAATAAATTACACAGTCGAAAACTGTAGATATGTTGTATCATCTAGTTTTAAAATATTGTATTAAACAACATCAACTATTGTTTCAAGAATGACTATTGTCAGAAGAAGAGGCTCAATCTAAGTGGAAGAACCTGAGGGACACGTATCACAAAGAATTAAATAAAGTGAACAACTGTACTTCTGGTGATGCTGGAGTTAAACCGAAGACCTCCACATGGACATTTTCTGATATGCTATACATTTGAAAAGAAGAAATGACTTTCACCCAAACCTCGTCCAATCTAAATGCGGATGGGAGAGAAATGGGAACAATACTTGTTTCACAGGGCACTGAATGAGGCAAAAATATTATTTCTTTATTTCATATGTAGACTGGAACTCTCAGTATACAGTACAACTATAATTTTAAAGTCGTTAATTTGGGGTTTTAAATGTTGAAACATTGCAGAAGACTCCTGCAAGTAGTTTCTTTTTTTAACTAATGATATTCACATTTGCTAAATTAACATTTAGTTAATTATCAAGAAATTAATAATGCTGATGATAATATAATAACAATAATAATAAATATCAAAATGTGTTTTATGATATGTCCAATGACAATGAAATATTTAATCATACAAAAAAAAAGGCCACTCAAGACGAAGTGGCAAGAAAGATATTGTTTCTGGTAGAGCACAAGTTCTAGATTATTAAACTCAATCTTTAATAAGCCTATTGCCACACCTCACTGACAGAAATTATCAGCAAGACACAAAATTGTTAAAGTGATTATTGATGAAAAAATTGATAATAGTAATAATAAAGTAATTTATAATACATTAAATTAATAATACTTAATTTCTTTTATATTGTTAAATACTTTAAATTTTTTCTAATATTTTTTCTTTTTGTCAATAATAATTTTAAAGACGTCGATTTTGGGCATAGACGAGATTTGGCTAAAGGGTTATTTCTTCTTTTAAAAAAACAAGTATACCAAAAATTGCCATTGCCATCCAGAATCCTATTTAGTTTCTTTTATATTGGAAATCAATATGTTAACTTTATCAACTTGAGATCTAATTAGTTCTGCAACACAACACATGCATCAAATAGGTTAGCAGTAGTAAATTTGGATACAGCACCTGCAGGGCTTCTGCTGCTTGCACATGAACGGAGCTGCAGTAGTACCAGAAGGAAGACCTTATTATGTTTATCTCATTCACGCCACAAAAATTCCCTTGTATCATTAAACAGTTTTGTAATAATTTGATGGTTGCATTTGGGTAACATTTCACAAGTTAACAAAATAGACTTACACTTTTAACTCTTCATTAAACCTATTACAGCGTTCTGAGTATGACATCCTTCCACATCAGGGCCACATCGTGACCATGTCAGATTTTCAACCCAAAGAGACAATTTACAAAACAAAAACAGTAGAGGCTTGTGTGTGACAATCTGTGAAAGAACATTTGTTAACAGCCCTTCCTGAGCAGGTGCATGTAGTTCTAGCGAAAGGTTCCAAGGCCAAGGGAGACCTCTGAAAGATGCAAAGTGGGTGCATGATATCACATGATAAAAACATCAATTTCACAAACCAATCTTCCTTTCTGTTCTCTGTGATACTCATGCTGAAAACACCAGAAGCTATGCACTACATTGTTGTCTTTGCCTTTTGTTTCCAATACCATCGGCATTCATGAATAAACTCATTTCAAGTGATGCAATAGTGGCAGTAATATGTAATAAAATATGTTATTTTTGTTAAAATAAGTGAAAATGTGTACTTTTGAGTAAAATATGTAAATATATGTACTAAAAACTCAAAATTTTTTGGCACTAACAGATACGGAATGTGAATGTATCTTTGATTCGACTTGACAGGTATGTGAGAAAAATATACTACATAATATTCCGGGACTTAGTAATAATACTCATACAGGATGAAACCTTTCTTTGAAACATGGGTCCCCCAAGGAATATCTTCCGCCTCTTGTATTGTCTAGGTGTCCCTGCTTTTTACACACACCCAAGAAGCAATACCTAAGACCATGATGAACAATTGACAACGATTGGCAGGAAAAAATGGTATTCAATATTATTTTCCATGCTTCTTTGCTGGAATTTGATCCATTTCTAACAGCAATTAATTCATTGTTTCTCTGATGCTCTCATTTCTTGCAGTCTGATCTATTTGCATCAATAATTTCAAATGAAAAGTATGTATGATGATTGGCATTAGCTAAGTGGCAGTAAAGATTAAAGATTAAAATCTACTGACTACCTTTTGAGATGGCTGGCATCAATACCTAACATTTTTTGTCAACAATGTTTTCTCTCTGAAGTGAAAAATTTGAAACTAAAATTCTGCAGCCGTAAGGCAACTCTATGCAACTTGTTTCTTTTAATTATTTGTTGCAGATAAAACCTCTTTAGGTGATCATTCATTTATTATACTTCAACTTTTATACATTTTAAGTTCTAGCAAGACAGATAAAACACATTTAACTCATTTGGCCCCTAAAACTATTTTACATTGTCAACAATACAGGCAAAATACTTTAAATTTAGTATTTAAAAGCATCGCTGAAATACTTTGGAAATAAGTACTTAATGACATACTTAAAATACATTAGGATTTGAATTGCTAAATACATGTGTATTTAAAATATTTCAAATACTCAAAATACAGTAAATACAAAAATTTTGCATTATATCTTTTTTATTGCAACAATACATTGTGATTGTTAATTACAATAAATTACTAATTGACAGTCATAAATTTCCTAACAATTACTAAAAAGCTTTGAAATATAAAACACTTTCACTTATATTTATACTTTCACAAAAACAATTTCAAATATACACAAGTGATATCAAAAATATGTCGCAAACAAACAGAATTTCCTTTTAAAGCGACTAGTTTTCAAATAAGTCATCAGACAACAAACCCATAGTTGGCAAATGTATAAAACTCGCAAAGGAAAACAGTTGTTGAAGTGACCCTGAACATGAACTAGTTGTAAAAGGAATAAATGCTTTTTTTTTAAATTGTTAGATAAATATCCAAAAGTTTTTACGATTCAGATTTATCACATAAAAATGAAGAGAATTCAAGTTCAACAGCTGAAAGGAATTTTATTTGTTTGAATGAGGTTTGTTTCACTGGCAGAATCAAATAAAAAGAAACTATTCTAGTGATCTTCTTCATCTATATTTAAAATTATTCCTTTTATATATATATATATATATATATATATATATATATATATATATATATATATATATATATATATATATATATATATATATATATATATACACACACACACACATTATTTTATGTATTTAAATACATATCTAAACTACATGTCCAAAACAAGCCAAAATAATGGTTTTCAAATACCAAATGTATGTAACATAGAAGTATTGAAATACTGCCCAACCCTGCAGATAACATGAATTTCATGCAGGTAACATCAATTCCCTTCTGTTCTTGGTACGATTTTCAGAACAAAACTAAACTCAAACTTCTCTTATGTTTATTAAACACTCTTTCATTTAAATTCTTGTTCAATTAATTTGCTTCAAGTTCAGATGATTTTATATAATGCTGCTTGATATTTTTATTTTCTTGTTGATCTTTAACAAAATAATTTTTTATTTGAAAATGTTTGTTTCTTGCATTTACTCTCTGATTTGTTATCCAATCTATAACTACAAGCTTACTAGTTCCAACTTCATTGTCAACAAAGTAACTACTTTTTGCTTACTACCCTTCCAACTGTTGGTCCAGTTGCAAATGTTGAATTTCCAATTGTTATTTTATACCCACCAAAAGATTTTGAATCTTAAGTTGTACTCCACTGGCATCAGAATTGACAAATATCACATTAAATTCATTTCCAATTTTCAGTTTCAATTCTTCGGTGCCCTTTATGTACTTTAAAACGTGTTTTAAAGCTTTCAAATAAATATACCTTGAATCTTTACTATACTAAGAAATTTTTACTGCAAGTGAAAGCTAGTTCTACTCACAAGATAATCAATGTTTCCTAATATTTCTTGACATAACGATTGGTGAATCTTTTTTGAAATAATGATAGTTATCCAATTTCTGTCCTACAACTCCAGGTGTCTTCACAGGTTGACAATTATTGCAATAATATTTCTGTAAAATTTCTCCTTTGAATTCCCAAAAGAATAATTTTATTCTTAAATTCCTTATTTGCAATCTCTTCCTTCAATTTTATTAAAAATCAGTAACTATCTTATCTTTTCTGACAATTTTTGCATTTTCACATTTTGTTGCTTGCAGTCCACCTTTCTTCAAAATTTCTGTTACTTTTAAAAAACATTTTCCTGCTTCAGGGAGACCATAAATACCCTTCTTTATAAAAATCACCTTTCCCTCTCCAATATTAACTTTCAATATTCAATATTTCATTTTCCATTTAAATGTCATTTACATCAATAAAACAAACTTAATACTTTTTCATTTTTGAAATAGCTAAAAGCATTGTGAAGGATTGTAACTGCTTAACAGGATTATAAGAACTTTCATAACCTTACCTAATTTCTGTCTCGAACCGTCAGCCACTAAACAAGTTTAAGATTTACATTCGCCACCGTTTATTTTCTTAGGAAATCCCCATTTGTTATTTATTATACTCACATTTTCAGATTTCTCAACTATTTCCCAAGTTTTAAATTTTTTATAATTAAACAATTCATTATTTATATCTTTTTTCCACAATTTTTCTTCTTCAGAATTCATAGCTTCATTGTATGTCTATATTTTCATGTGACATACGAGTAACAATATACATATCTTGAAACAGGCTTCACAACCAGCAAAATATCTAAGCAGGAAACACATATTTCATTCTCTTCTAGATCTTCTTAAATTTACTTCAGTTTTATCAGAATTTATTTTAACTTCAGCTTCACTGACATCACATTAAATTTACTTCAGCTTCAATGGCATTTAAATTCTCAACATTACTTTCTATAATTTTCCTATGACCTTTTCTTTCTTCTTTTTCTTCTTCACTTCTTTTATTTAAACGCCAATTACGAAATATTTGAACATTTTTGTCAATTATTTCTTCAGCTACCTCAACATTTCTATCATCAATATTTATTTCTACATTTTTAGATGTTCCTTTATTATTAGAAATTGCAAACCAATTGACATTTTCTAAATGAAAATATTTTATTAATTCTAATTTTCTAAGAATATTACACCTCAACTCACATGAATTCTTTTATCTTCTACATCAAAAAGACGACACACTTTTCTTTATATCAAGTAACCAAGAAATACGAATTCTTTTGCTCGCTTATCAATTATTTTTCCTCGATAGATCATTACTCTAATATGCTCTACACCTAAATACTCTAGAATGTAGAGTTGATGGATTCCTTTTCATCCTTATTGCCATTGGTACCTTCATGTTACTTTTTGTATGAGTAACGTTCTGTACGTATCATTAGTTGAAATAGTTTCAGATCTTGGTGATAGTCCCACATCTATTAGCATTGTTCTTGTGATATCCAATTACCTTGTGTTTGCTCTTTCAGCAATCCCATTCTTTCCAGGAGTGAGTATTGTAGTTCTCTTACTTTTTATTCCCCTTCTTCATAGTAATCCGGTAACACATTATTTATAAATTCGAGCCCATTAACTGAATGAATATATTTTACCTTCTTCCCTGTTTCCATTTTTATAATTTGTTTCAATTGATTTCCAGTTTCATTTTAATGTTTTAAAGATTCTAAGAAGTATCTTCTACTAAATTAGTCAGCAATTACCATTATAAATCTATTTCATCTAAGTGAATTTACAGGCATTTACAGCATTACCTATACCACGACATGTCATCACTTGATCAGCGGATAATGTTAATATCTAGTCCATACTTCACGTCTCTTATTCTGTTGGTTCCATATCTTCATTGAATTTTCGTCTCCTCCTTTCTTCGTTGGTTCATCATCTACTAATAATAATACAAATGTTTTGACTTAATAAGAGTCATCATTCTCATTCTCCATAAAGCATAATTAGTACTTGTCAACAATTCTATTACTCTGGAAGAATAACATTTTTTTTCTGACTCTTTTTAAATTCAAACTGAATGCTGCATGCTCGGCTGCCTAAGTTGTGTAAGTAGATAATAACTCTTCCAGTATATCATTAGTTTATTATACTTTAACTTTTATACATTTTAAGTTAAAAAAAATGTATATAACACATTAAATTTATTCGACCATTGAAACAATAGTACACCATCAACCTGTAACACTTTACTTTATAACTTGTTTTTATTTGAATTACATCATTACCTGTTATACTTTTTTAAGACTACATGGTTAAAGTTATAGTTATTTTCAAAATGTATGTATTGGATTGCTTAACTGTGAGCACATCCATTTTTATGGATAATATGTAGTAATCACGAAGAGAAAATTTCAATTTTCAACGTTTTACATTACATTCATATTTAGACGAACTGGATATTTGGGCTCCAAAAACATTGGTTCTATGAGCATAAAAAGACATTAAATAAACAAAATTGACAGTGAAAATTATTAAAAAATCCAAAATTTACAAGAAAAAAAAAACTTTTTTGCACTATCTATAATTAATACCACATCCAAATTTACAAGGGGAAAAACAAAAAAGAATTAAAATATGAATTAAGTATTGCCCCTTTGGCAAATTAAAAACCCATACATAATTTTCATGCTGTATATAACAGGCTAAGGAAAACTCATGATTTTCACAATTATATAATACCATCCACACATCACTCTGTGGGTGTATGACTGCAAGACAGGGAAATATCCCAAATGGAAGAAATGTAGAATGAAAAACTTAAGACAAGGACGTTGCAGTATATTTGGAAAATCTGATACGCATGAAACCCGCAACACTGAACATTACTACTTGGAAACAGCACATCCAAGATCCTTCAAACCAGATTTTACTGCTGTCTGCAGGAATACGAATTTATGTTTTACAGGCCACACTCTTCAAATTCACTATTTCATTGTTGTATCCGTTTTTTTTTAAAGCATCTCTCTCTCTCTCTCTCTCTCTCTCTCCCAGAAACCCAGTTGGGTTCTAGTGTGAAGCTACATTCACATTAAAAACAATACTAAAAATGTGCTTTGCATTTTCTGCTACGATTATTGGAGGTTTGTACTTTCCTGGGTACTGCAACTAATTAGAACATTCTATTTCATCTAGAAGGGTAATCAGAGTACTATCCATGTGTACAATTGTCTCCAATACCCTTTCTAATTTCCTTAAGTGTTGCCAGGTACACTAGTTTGAAACAGTTGCTAGAGCAATGTCAACTTAGAAGGAATATTTTGAATACAATGCTTTTGCACATTAATTGACCTCGCAAAGACTCATGGCAATATATCTAGGCCTTACAAGAGTGACAAACATTTTAATTTTTTGAGTTTACACAGACTTTCAAACCTTCCAGGAAGAATAAGTAAGATTTGAGCTTAAAAATTAAGGATGATGTGTAAATGCAACATCTCCAGTCCACACAAGAAAATATAAGTTACTTACCTGAAGGCAGCTATTTGAACAAGTAAAAATGAAAAGGTTAAAGTTTAGTATACGGTACACCCTTAGAGAAGCGTAGCGGCGGGGCTTAAGCCCTAATTACTGTACGTGCTCTAATAGAAATAGGTAAAACTTACGAATAGGAGAATTTCGTTGTTCGCCCTTTATATGCTTTGTCCCCGCCGTATTGTAACGCCAATTTACTTTCAAAGGTAAGTTTTCTCGCTTCGCCCGAACGGATCCCAGTCACGGTGAGGCTCGGGTCTTCAGCCCTCGCGTTAACAATAAACATCCTTGAGTCTATCCAACGCATAATTACCAATTCACTTTTATAAGAAAGCCTCCAGAATTCTAACTGCCTAGTTAACGCCGGAACGTCACGAAGTGTCGGTTTAAACGACTTCCTTAGGTTGTACCGTATACTACATTTCAGCCACTGAAAATTTATTTTCTCTCATTTTCAAGTCAGCCCAACGGGATATACAAACATACTTGGGGGAAAAAAACAACACATAAAAAGATATACTTGTCAAAAACGAAAGCAAGTTTAAAAAATAATCAAGTCAGTTCTATTTTCCATAATTCATGCTCATATACAAAAAGCCATGAATTATTTACATTAGAATAAACTAGGAGTTTTATTAAACATCATACATCTGTTCCAATGAAGATGAAACAAACATTTGGCGAGAAGTGTAAAAATTCTAGACCATGCATTATTCACTACTCAATGCAATTATTTTAAACATGTTACAACCTGTGTTTGATAGACTCCTTTTTAAAGATATCATCTGGACCTAATTTCAAGAGAAAGTCATCGCTAAAGATATCAGAAAAGAAAATATATTGTATATTTTGAAAGACGAGTTCACTGAAATTCAAGTAGAACTACTGACAAAAATCATTTTCTATTAAAATAATATACCTTCACTGGCACATTTATTTGATTCTCCTGCAAAATTTTCCCATCTGTGTTAGTGATATATAACCTCGAGGTTCCGAATATACAAGAAAATCGACTTGCTACAACACCCAGACCGTATCATGCACACTAGACAATTTCACAAACTTCAGCCACAGTGACTTTTTTAGAATCACGCACTAGTTATTACTTACTTTGAAACAATTAACCAATATCTTTATATCCAAAATAGCTCACACTTCTTCAAAGATGACCAAGATGGATGTACAAACACTAAAACCACGAGCACACAACACCAGAACCGATACGAACAATCTAACCGAAAACTATCGCCCCGCGCAAAATGAAAACTGTTTGCAGGCCCGCCACGTGCATTGCACCACACTGCACGCACTCATAGTCCTTGTCAGAGCTGCCAAACCACGTGTTGATTCTCACTATAGTGCTGCGCTCAAACGGGCGGCTTAGATACTACTCTGTGCGGTGGCGGGAACCATGGTGGACATTCTTTCATTTGTAATTCATGGTAGGGTGATGACGTATGATATCTCCACTAACTAGATTAATGGCGTAATTTACAACTTATTTTTGGGTTCTGTGGGAAATGTAGGATACCCTGACATGGAGATAGATGAATCAGGATGACAAACAACAATATAAGATAAAGTGGCAGATTTATTAAAATGAAATCCGAAAAAACAATGGCACATTACTTTCTTTTAAGTGAATAAATAAAAATTCTCTAAGGCCTAAAATTTGTCAAATATGTATTTTATAAAAAAAATACAAACAAAACATCACGCATTCATAACATGCATGTATTATATCGGCAAGTTTTCTTGAGCCTCGGAATATCTATCCCCACTCCTTTCCCAACATTAGTTGCGTTAAGAATAAATTATAGAAATGAGAGTTGTAGACGAAACCTGGTGACGAGGAACGTTCGCTTCCGTGTATTAAAAACTATTTTGCATGAAAAAATGAACCACAAATTCGACGTAAAATTTCCTTTGCGGAGAGTATATATATCTGAGACGGCGCTCAATGTTAAGCGGAGAGCCCTAATTTTCGTGGAGGAGAGAAATTCGAAACTCCCACCCCAACAGAATCAACGAATCAGAAAGAAGCAACCATTTTCGCCCACCGCCAGCCAATAAGTGACGAATAGCAGTCTACCAATTGAAATAGATGACGGAAGTGAACCGGGCCATTTGAAATTACATTATCTAATTTCAATATTGCGGACATAGTTATATACTAAATATAATATGATGTACGTATAAATTAATGCGCAAAGCAATGTAGAATATATATATATATATATATATATATATATATATATATATATATATATATATATATACAGATATACCTTTCAGTTAACACAATAACAATGTGTGTCGAAAGGAGCGCACTGCTCTGCAATTAAATACAGCAATAATGAAGAAAAGAAGAGTTACGTTGTTTTTTACTTGTCCAATATATCTAGAAAAGAGAGACGGGAATTTGTTTTTACCTCTTAATCAGAACTCTTATTAGGAGACCACCTAGATGAAGGTTACCAGACGTCCCATAGTAGCCGTAAGTCCCTTATTTCCAGTCCCTATCTCGTATTTTTTGACAGGAAAACTGGACGCTCAAACGGCCCTTCTGGTGATAACCTCTCAGCATACAATGTCGTCAACAATATTAAAATTTCTAATATATTCAGTTAGCTGTGCATTTATTTATAAAAAATTAAGTGCGACAATTCTGGGTCCATTTCTGTAATTACCTCTGCAGTTTGACACAGAACGGAGGCATGGAAAATCTTCACGATTTGTCGAGAGAACTACGTAAACTGGCTCAAAATAAATTTCACGATGATTGTTCTAAGTAAAGAGAATTCATAAAATGTTTCGTAATACTTTGTAGCTCTTCAAACCAACTTCTAAAATTGTTACATCACCTAGAATATTAAGCACACCTAAGCATTTACGAGTCATATAAGATTTCATTCATGTTTCTTAAGATAATGTTATTTGACAAGCTAATAAGATATGATATAATAAACCATTTTGCTGTCATTAGTTCAATCGCTTATGCTGTTAGTAATTAAATCCCACTCAATTTCTCTTTTGAAATGTGTTTCAAAAAACGTAACTAATTTATTACCGAAAACTGCAACCATCACTGAAAAATCTGAGGCCTAGAAACGGTACTAGAGTTACAGTAACTACACTGAAAAGCTAAAAATAGGCTCAGCAGCTATAAGCATACATGTGCTAACTACAATTTCGTAGTTGGGCCGCATTTAACTCTGTGTAGACGAATTTACGGATTGTACGGATTTGTTTTAAATAATTGGATTGAGTAGTGTATAATAGAGGGTCTAGAATGTTTTCACCTTCTCGCCAAAAGCATGTTTCATCTTCAATGGAACATGAATGGACATAATATGTTTAATAAAATACCTATTTTATTCTAAGATAAATATTTGATTGCTTTTTGTGTATGAGCATGAATATTATTAAAAATGGAACTGTGTTGGTGATTTTTTTTAGCTTACTTCCCTTTCAGACATTTCTCTTTTTACATGCTTTTCTTAAGTATGTTAGTATATACTCTTGGACTGTATTACAAATGAGAGAGTAAATAAATTTTCAGTTTTACTCATTCAAGTAGTTGCCTTCAGGTTTACTATTTTTTTGTGTGGGCTGGAGATGTTATTGCATTTACACATCACATTCTGTATTTTTTGAAGCTCAAAATCTCGCTTTTTTGGTTTGAGATTGCTCTTCCTCCCACAGAGAAATGAAACCTTGACTTTATAAGAAGTATCAGGTCTTGTAGGGGAGCGCGAGGTTCAGCTTTGTGCATCAGTGAAAATGCTAAAGGGTCAAGTTGATAACTCTGACTTCAAATATTCAGATCCTGACAGATATTCTTCCAGGAAGATTTAAAAATCTGTGTTATATAAAAAAAAATAGTAATAATAATAATAATAATAATAATAATAATAATAATAATATAATAACAACAACAATAATAATAAATTTGTCACATAAATACAGCATACGCCATGTATGACAAGTCAGTATATGTATATAATCATGCAATGTACAATACAAGTATTTCTTAAAATTAAATGCAAGACAAATTAAAATTCAATTCAATTGTTGTACTAGATACTATATAATGGAATGCCAATTAATTTTATAGATGGTAGTTTAAGAAGACTAAAATATTTAATTTATAAATAATATGTTTGTCTCTCTCATAGGGCTTAGCCATATTGCCACTAGCCTTTGCTTTGTAGGTTTATGTTCAAATATCATTGTATGCAAGTCATTCCTTCCAAGTTGACATTGGTCCATCAGTCTCCACCAACGATTTCAAACTAGTGAACCAGGGAACACAAGTAAATTAGAGTGGATATTGATGACAATTGTACATGTGGATAGTACTGTGGTTCCCATGCTAGATGAAACCTGGATGTTCTGATTAGTTGGAGTACCCAGAAAAGTATGACCCACAAATAAGTTTGGCAAAAATTGCCTAATTTTTTTATCATTCACACAGGTCCCCAACCTTCAGTTTCTGGCAACCTGTGTTTCAGGGGAGAGGGAACCCTTTCAAAAATGAAATAGAACTTCCGAAGTGTTAATTTAAAGAGTGTGTTACATGAAAAACAACTTACATCCCTGCTGCTAGCACTAAAATCTGCTTTGAATGATCTGGGATGTGCTGCTTCCAAGTAACGTTTGGATATTTCCCTCTCTAGCAGTCATACACCCACAGAGTGATGTATGGATGGTAACCAAAAGTTATTTGCAATTTTTGCCAAACACATTTGCAGGTCGTACTTTTCTTACTATTATAATGTGTGAAAACCATGCGTTTTCCTTACCATATTATATATAGAGTGAAAATTATGTATGGTCTTTAATTTGCCCAAGAGGATGTATTTCCTTTCTCCTCAGACCATTTTTAAATTTGAATTAATGTTAACCATAGGTAGGGCAAAAACAATAACAAAGTACCATATTTCTCATTGAATTTTTGTCATCTTCACTGCCAATTTTTTATTATTTAGTGTCTTTTATGCTCCTAGAACAAATTTTTGGTGCCATGACATCCATTGTGTTTAATCATGAATGTAATGTGAAAGGTTAAAAATGAAGATTTCACCCTATGATTACTACTGATTATGCTTAAAAGTTGATGTGCTCCCAGTTAAGTAATGCAATATGTGTTTTGAAAATAACTAAAACTATAAATAACTATGAATTCTTAAAAAGTATAACAAGTAATGAAGTAATAAATAATAGTGTATAGAGCTGACAGGTTTTTGCTTTAAAACAAATCGATACTTTTTTATTTTGGAGAGGAAGTGTTATGTCGACAGAAAATATGAGGTGATAATGCCAGCAATCCCAAAAGCTGTTATCAGTAAGTTTTAATCTTAACTCTTTACTTCCACATAGCTAATGCCGATCATCACTTTACATTAGAAATCATTTTAGTGAACCAATTAGATTAACAAATCAAGGAAGTTTTGACATGATGGAAATCTTAACATAAATAATGGTTCTGATTATTTTTTATAATCAGAATGGCTTTCACTGTTTCTCCAAAGAAACTTTGTTTTGAATTAATATAATGTGTTTGCATTGAAGAAAACCCATGACATCATCATGACATGTGGTTGCCACAAAGAAGTTAATTAATTAATTAGTTAAGTAGTCTACAGGTAGTAAACGCATTTTCTACTTACCAAGAAATAGAATTTAGTACTTTTTTTGTAAATAACCTTATACATTGACCAAGATGGAAATACGGTGAAATGGATAAAGCTTGGTGGACAATGCTGGGAGAACTAGATTCACTTCATGGAAAGAAAGGGTTTCTCTGATAAAACTACTAGGAAAGACAATTATGTTTCAAATGTGGTTTTGAAAATCTTTGAAAATCACAATATCAGTGCCTTACTAGAGGCCAGCAGTTGCAAAATTATTGAACAATGCTACACAAAATGATTTTTCAAAAACAGGCATGCACACTACTAGGAAAAAGCAAATAATTAATAAATTTTAAAAAAAGCAAATTGATAACCTGTGATAAATTAAATGTTTTAACAAAAATTATCTTAATGACTACTGCAATATTATAGTAAAGTACACAACAGTTCTTTACATACCAAGAGAATAAATATCTTTTCTGTTCTATACCGCAACACCTGAATAGTAAATGTTTATTGGCAGGTGGCTTCTTCAGAGGAACTGTTCTGATGCATGATGTCAGCTGTGTCATAGTGGTGATGCACTGAGTATGGCCAGTCAGTCAGTACATTCAGTATGAGAATGAGCTAAAAAGCACTATCAAAAATTTGGATTTTTCGGTGTGTGAGGCAGCAATCGCCCCCTTCTTCCGGGGAGCAGCCAGATTCACCTAGGGGGAACGTGTTGTTCGGGAACTCTAAAGACTGCCAAGCTTGTGTTTTTATACAAAAATATGAACCCTAAAGATATCTGTGAAAGTTTATCATTGTTTTCATCTTTAAATATAGTTTGTTTTATTATAATTGTTTTGAATAATATTTTTAGTTACATATCTGTATTTACACAGATTGCAGAATATGTTTCATAATTCTTAGTTCTGCGAAAGAAACATCAAATTAAATATTTAGTTTAACATAATGTTAAAATGATTTAAATAAGTGATTTAAACAAATTTATTTAATTCTAATCATCAAAACCTTATTTATAAATTATAATGAATAAACTTTTTATTTAATTTAGAATTTGATGCTTAAAAATTAATCTGAACTCTCATTAACGGTTAGTTTTTATTGGTGTTAAAGGCATTTTTATGCTCTTAATGAGAAAAAAAATTGAGTACTTATGTAATTACAGCAGCCTGGGGCAAGTGGTCCCAGCTGCTCCTCCTCAGTACCCACTAGATGCTACTGGTAAAAATGCTGCTTTGGTGTTCGAAACCTATCTTACAAGTATTTTTGTAGAGAATTTGTCTGTGTAATTCAATTATAAAGGTTAAAGCCCAAAAATAGATTAAAAAATTCACCTAAATTTATCAGTCACCATTTCATTTCTAAATTTTCTTTTAGACTTCTATATTGACGAACCGACTTCTGATTCTATGCAGATTCTTGACACTATCTTCAGATTGCCCCCTGCAGATTGCAAACACACTTATTATGAATATGAATTTCTTATTCCAGTTATTCAGCCACCGAAGTGTCATACAACAATCACTATAAGCAGAAGATGCCAACATAGACGTAGATTCTGATCTCGCGGACAATGAAGTTACTGGGAACTTCAACAAATTCCAACTCTTATTTGAGTTCAGGAGAAAGTTTATCTTATATTGACTGAGATTCTGAGGATGATATACCTTTGAATGTACTATGAAATGTATGAGTACTGGAAAGACTACCTCAATAATTTTATACAGTAAAATTACTAGAATGAAATTCTTTAATTAACTGTTGCAAATTTTGAAGAAACTTTTAAACTAGACTCAGAGGACTTATTGAAAGAGATGGTTAAAGATCCAATTTATGCTTTTTCAATCTGTTTCGCCAATAGTTTAATTCAACATCTAGTTCTTCAAACTAAATTATATGCTTTTCAGAAAGGGATTCATTCCCTAAACATTAAAACAGATAAAATGCTTTTGTTTTGTAGGCATCTTGCAATTTTCTTCAAAGATGACTTATACTTAAGCATCTTGGGATTGATATGTCTCTCCTCCAGCTCTGATGTCTTGTCACGCTATCACTTCTGCAGACCTATGGGACACTAAAGTGTAGATCAGGGCCAAGCACTTCTCCGTTATTCGCATCCATTGCCGGCATTGCATTCGATGGAAGAGATCCTGTACTAATCAAAGGAGACCAGGCTTTAAAAGATGCACAGTATGTCGGGGCAGAACATGCTTTTTATGGCTGTCTTGCAAGAAATGTAAGAGAGCTCTCCATCCCAAGTGTTTTGAAATATTCCATTCCTAAATATCTTACTTGCAGAGTAAACATTCAAAGAGTTTGTAAAATCACAATTTTTAATTTTCTACATTCACATAATAAATATAAAATTTTTTAATAAATAATAACATAAAAAAGTGTAAATCATTGTCTAAACTACTAGTATAATCAAATGGAACAGAATGGAAGCATGTTTAAAAATGTAAATGGCATTGGAATTTTACATGTAAGTGCTTGGTGGCAAAAAAATATAGATGATTCATTATCTTGAAATCTAGAAGTAAACAATGGAAAGTTCACAAATAAATGCTGATTTTTAACTAACTGTTGTACAATGCAGTCGAAAAAAAACTTTTTTGAAACAAAAAACTTTTTTGAAACAAAAAAGTTCTGAGCTTTAATGGGTTAAAAGACAGACCGGAGAATTGAGAGAAGTCATATTTTTGTTGCAAATCCTATATTTTGTTACTTTGTGAAATGTACATTACCTGCATCTCACCTTATTTCCCTAAAAAATGAGTGCTTCAAAAGTAAGCCCTTTACTTAATGTTTGTCGCTAGTAACAATATGTATGATTTCTGTTTCTGTTTTGCTAAAATCATATTTTCCACATTACTCTTTATTTATTTTTACACTTACACATAACACTATTTCACATATTTTTCTTTTTTAATTGCTTATAGTACCGAATATATTTACATGTGTGTGCACATATTTTGCTGTTTTTATTGCATATAAATCACAGCCCTAGGAATAAGTCTTTATGGAAGGCTGAGGAACTGAAATGATTTTAACACCAGTATTTCATGCAAGAATTTATCATTAGGTACTTAGCGCTATTTTCAGTCATCTCTCAAACTAAGTGAAATAGTAATGAACATTTTTAAAGTTCACATGTGGATATTTTCCTACTAATAGACAACATCACAAACAAGGTGATTCCACATCATTTCATATTCATTTTGAAAATCTTAGTTAATTCATCTAGTGATAATTAGAGCTTATAAGTTTGACAAAACAACTTTTGTTATTGTTAAAATTTTATGAACTTTAACAATAAGATTCACTTCATTGTCCCAGAGTTATTTTAGTAGATTTTCAATTTGCCCATTTTTAATAGTTTGCTTTATTTTTGCATTTTTCTTTTTTTCATCATTGTTTTCCCTTTTTGTGTTCTAGCAACAAAATCAAACAAGCTGAAAACATATCTGCAAACTTGGCAACATAAAGGCACTGTCTTATTTTGTCTTTCTGTGCAAGGGGAGGATCCAAGGCCAGGTCATTTTGAAAATGTAAATGAGAAAGGAAGACGTAGTAATAATATATATAGTGTACTCAGCGTTTTCTCTGTATTGATGCAACATTTTTTTAGTGAATGTTTACCATGCAGTTATATTGACTTAGTTGAACATTGAATAAAGTAAATCTTGAAATATGATCTTTGAAATTTGTGATTCATAGGTGGCAACTAAATTTCAGTCACTTATGAAAATTAAATTAATTTTAATAAAAGCTTTTCTCAGAGTTGGCAATAATACAATCCTTCCAAGTTTGTAAACTTTGTAGTAGAAAAAAATAAATTTCACGTTCATTATAAGGCAGTGTTTTTTGTCATATTCTGCTGTAGATACCCTCTTCAATTCTTGAGAGGGGTCTCTACATGAAACACAACGAAAAGATCATTTGTTTTAATGATAATGTGGTCAAGAACTTTAATGAAAATAACTTAAAGAAGTGCCTAGTGACCTTACACCCTTGTTTGCTTCACATCTAGTTTACAGTTAAGAAAGAGTTAAGCACAACTGATGTATGCAGTGAAGGCAGAGTGATTATGGAATCCAGCGAAGGAGGATAAAAATTGTAGAGTTCTTGCACCATTTTAGTTTTCAGATCTCTTCCTAACCCACTGCACTTTTATAAATCAAAGATCCTCACTATTAAATTACTAAATGACTTTCAATGATGCCATTTTACATAATTTCATTAGGGTGCTATTGATAGTACATCATTATTCAAAGAATTTATGTTCAAGAGTTCATACAAGGGTTTCTGTGTGTGTTTACTGTGAAATTATGTCACATACACGTGAATAATTAAATAAGATAATGTGCAGTTCATTAAATACGTATGTTCTTAATCTCCTCATAAGTGGTCTTTTCTTTAATTAGAAACTGAGATTGTTGAATTTATATGATTGAAGTAATTCTTTTTGTTTGCTTCAATAGAAATGGGAACTTTTGTATAATATTTAATAGGAATTTTGACAACCTGAACTGAATGAAGGCACATAGCATGATGATAAATGGTGAGGCTACTAGAAACTATTTAATTGGGATGATATGCAGGGGATCATGGTTGACATAATCCTGGAATGAAAAAGCAAGCGTGAGCTGAAGGCAAGGAAGTCCCGAACCACTGGCAAGGTAAATGAGAATTTTTAATTTACCAATTTTCTATTTGGAAATGAAAATGTTTACTTATATTGTGACAATTGTGGCAATCAACATTGTAAAACCTAATGAGACTGTCGATACACAAGTAAAAAATTAAAGTGATTGTGTATAGCAAAGAAAATTATATTTTTACTACAAAGTAAAATTCAGGCATATGGATCAGTGGCAATAATTGAAGGGTTCTGTAGAAAACAATTTTGAAGAAAGAACTAGGGAAATATTGAATATAAGTTGTTATATATTGTAAACCGACAAAAGAAATGAAAATGTAATATATTAAATTGAACCTGTTCTGATTTTGTGGTCAGATTTCGATGAAAGTTAAAGCTATGTGTTACGCTCAAAGGCAGTACCATCAATTCAAATTCTAACATCAGCACTGAATACCCTAAGAAGCATTTTCCGCGAGTTCAATCCCAGAATTGTGCACAATGCTTAATCTTGCATGATAAACCCTTCTTTAGGTAGCTAGCATCTCTAAGAATCAACACACGCAATTTGAAGGTCATCTACCGTTTCAAACGGGAGAATTTTGCAAAATTATAAGCTTAAATCAGTCCAAAGGCGCGCTTTCCAGCGGGTCGGGACTGTGACCCGCAACTCGGCAACACAGCGCGCGCAGTGCGCTTCATTCAAATCAATTGACAAGCCCTCGGCAAGAGTTCATACACTCCTGTAGATCTTCTGGAAGCAATGAAAATATTCTTACTCCTGGAGAACATTGCGTTTGAAAGTAACCAGATATTCAGAAAACCTGGAATTTGATGGATACAATGATTAGTGCGATCTGAACGAAAATCTTAATTCAATTGTTATTCCCAATGACTCACTTTTATACTACTTCCTATGAGAAAATGGGTGATAGTGAGTTCATAGAATTTTTTGAACGTTCAGTACAGTATTATTATTTTGCATTGAGCCGTACGCCAGTTTTTTGATCCTGAACAATGATTATTTATTCAATTATTCGTAAATTATTAATTTTCTCCTTTTTATTACGGAGAGGCCTGTGGATTGCCATTGCCTTCTGCGCCACAGTTGCTTACAGAGGACTCAAAGCAGCAATCTTTAGCATAGATCAGCACCTCAATCTGTAGAGCTACTGAGTGGGCATTCAACTCAGCAAGAAATAGACTTTTTAGTGGCCTCTATTGTGCTGCAACGATAAACTACTGTTTTGCTGGTGTTAATATCAACCATTAAGGTATAGGTGAAAGCAGAGCTGGATTTCCTCCTAGCAAAATTAGGTTTGGGACTCCCATTTCCGTGCCCGGATTTTTTAAAATAAATATTAAAAACTTCATAAAATGTTTTCACCTGAATAATCATTAATCAAATAGTTAACTGAACAACAATGTTTGATTTTAAAAATATACTGAATGGAACAATAAGAAACCAAACCTGTATTTGTAAATGGGAAATTTAAAAAGAAAATTCTACTTTGTAAGCAATTTGTTAATTTACATCTGTATGAAACAATGATGTATTCTATCATAATTAGTTTTGTAGATTTATTCATAATTAGTTTTTTTTAATTTTAAAGATTTTTCTAAAAGAGTGCCCAGTTTAGTTTTATGCTTGAAGGCCTACAGTGTCTAAATCCGCTCAAAGGCAAATTTAATAATTACATTTGTAATTAATAAGTACATTTTATTGAACTTGTAAGAGAAATTATATATTCAGCCTTTGGTAGTTTTAGTACTTTAATATAAACCCCTTTTCTCTCCAGCACGATATTTGATCTAATTGTTTGCATGTCCTGAAAAGTAGTAATGCATTTTGAATGGTTCTCATGTCTTATTTTCAAAACATTTATAACTTTTTTTAATTTTCAGTGCAACATCAAGACAAACGATTACAAAAGACTATAACACTTGGAAATCTCTCCAACAATGTTATATTTTTATTATTGAAGGTCTTAATACAGCTCTCTGAATTATATGTTGCAGTAATCAGAGGGCTGCGTTGCACCAGATGGAGCAGCGAGAATGTTCCCTGTGCGGAGCACCGCTCTACCCTGAGACCATCTAGATGTCTCGCAAGTCACGACAATGAATTGCCGGCCCCTTGCCTTCGTGCACCTACTCGCACAAACTCACGCACCACCTGCCGCCGACGCTGCTGGGAAACAAGAAGATCGGGGCATTGTTCTCGTGGCCTTATGTAGGCCCTTGGGCGCTACCTGCCGCTCCCATTGCCTCCACCCTACAACCGCCTTACCACGCCACGTCCACGGAAAGTCCCAGTGCGTCATCACTCCGCCCTTTGTTAAACATCCGGCGGTGCCTGCCGTCTGCTACGTGCTTGACTCCGTGTTTTAGCGCGACACGACGGTACAATACGATATTTTTGTTGAATTATGTTTTAAAGGTTACAGGTTCTAAAAATGACTTCCAGAACAATTCCATTACTTGTAGTTTTTTTCAAATTTAAATGTGTAATAAAACCTTTTTTTACCGTGAACTATATATTTTATTACAAGTAATCAAAAAAATTGTTTCTGATACACACAATTTTAGGTCTACTCCTTTTTCTTGTGAAACCTTTTCCTTTGATGCTTCTTTGAACTAGTTTTGTGGTTTTTCCTTTTTGGTTCCTCGATTGAGCATCCAACAGTTGTCAGCTAACATATTGATATTCCATTTTCCTTGGAAATGTTTTTCAAAATCACAGACATCCTTGTGAAGTATTTCTCCGTCTGCGCTATAAGGTCCCAAGTTTTAAAAAAATAGTCAAGTTGGCAGTAAGAAATGGACTTTTAAGCTCAACTGACGTCCTTGTACTTCATACGCTGTCGGGTTCCTTAGTATTTCCCCAAAACTTGTACACTACATTATTTAAAGTCTCAAGCTTCTTTTCCCTTCCATTCCTCTCTTCAATAATTAAACTGTTTTTTCATATATTGCCAGGTTCAGCTATAATTGATACAATTAATATGCAAAATCTTAATTTTAAGGCCGTGTTTGAAAGAAGACAATACTATATTTTGTTAGACAATTTACGTTAATTACGAAGAAAAAATTGAGTGAATCAAAACAATACATGATGGACTTATTTGGTGTCGCTTTCATTTTTACCGAGTGGAAATCATTAGAAAATGAAAACATCCTATACAGTTTTTTTTTTACTTGCAGACCTGTGTATTTATATATACATATGGATGCAACCAAAGTGTTGTATCATGGGAATATATAGTTCGCAGCACACAGCCGCCATTTTTGGGAACGAATTCGGTATAGCATGGTATTTGATTAGCAGGCAATATAAGTCGACCGCCCAATATGGTGGAGTATCGGGCCCCACTATCATTTTGATTTCGAGTTAACACATACGCATGGGCTCCAAGTGTTGACTGCTGGACGCTTCTCCGTGCTTAAATTCCCTAGTTTGGCCTTATCGATTACCTTGTGCTCGGTAAATAAATTAAATGAAAATTATTTACTATTCTCATATGTTTTGCTTGTAAGGGTACGTCCATACCATGGGAATTTAGAAATTCACCAAAGAAATGTTATGAATAACAGCAATTATTTGCGAAATGTTAACAAAATTGAACAAAAATTATTAATAAGAAATTCTTGTTACCTACATTTATTTAACTAAATTCCTTTGTTGGCATCATTCAAAGATTAAGGTTACTAGATCGAGCTGTTTCATTTTATTTTTTGGTACTATAAGCACGGGTGGCTAAATTTTGCCCAGCCAAAAATTACCCGTTGTTAAAAAACAAAATAGAAACCCATTTATTATATGTTGATGATTTTTAATGCTTTCAAATAAAATAACTTATTGTATGTATATTAATAAAAAACCCATATGTTTTTCGCAACAAACGCATAGAAACAAGTACAATGATACAAATGTGTCAAGAAAATGCAAACTTCATGATCTAGTATTGACAACCACAATTTTATCACAAGAAAGAAAAAAAAGAAAAAAAAAAAACACCGACTGAGGGTGAGTTAGCTTCGAGCCAGCATGACCAACTCTCCCCCAACTGACCATGAAGTCACAGTTTGGAGTCACGAGTGTGAAATTTTCCTCTGTGGATTGAAAGAAAAGTCACGTTCTGTGGCTCTAAGGAGAAGAAATCTAGTATCCGGCTGCTCTGACGATTTTTATTGTGGTTTCTCTAATCACATTCGGGTGTATTCCGTGGAAGAGCCGTGTTAGTGATCAAAGAGCATTTTTTGATTTCATGTTGGTAAGACTGTAAGAACTGACCCAACAGCGCCCTCTCTGTGGCGAGTGTCTTTTGTCGTGAGGAGTGCAGATGGAGCAGTAGTGAAGTGCAGTTCAATGTATAATCATGTAGTAAAATAAAGTGCAAATGTTTAAGCAAAGTCAGTGTTAAATTGCATTTCAAAACATCATCATTAACATTTTGGCGCCCAACAGCGGGACTCTCGACGCCTGAGAGTATTGAACATTTCATAAAAGTCAAAACATCAAGTCGCGAACAAAAACGCGAACAGAGACGCCATTGCAAGCAGCGTCAAACAACAGTCAAAAAGGCAGACATCAGCAAGAGGTAGCAACAAAGACGCCATTGCAAGCAGCGTCAAACAACAGTCAAAAACGCAGACATCAGCAAGAGGTAGCAACAAAGACGCCAGTACAAGCAGCGTCACAGAAGGTTCCACAAAGTTCCAGAAGCAGTCTACAAACGCCTATTTTGATATCTCAACATCGACAACGCATCGGTGGGACATCGGACGGCGGCGTGGCAGAGAACATCGGCAGAAATTCAGGTTAGTGAGTCGCCAGAAAATCATTCTTTCGAATTCCTAAGTCCATCCTAACCTAAGTAAAGTTAAAAAATATTCAAGTGAACCTTCACATTCATATATTGTTCAAGTCAAAAACATTGGCTCAAATTTCAAATATACATATATTGGTCAAGTCAAAAACATTGGCTAAAATTTCAAATATACATATTGTTCAAGTCAAAAACATTGACGCTAATAGTTTTCGAATATTGTATCAATCAAACTGAAAACATTGACTCATTTTTAAATATTGTTTTCTTCAATACCGAAAACTATTAACCCATAACGTTCCAAACCCATTCGCAATTCAGGATGTCGCAATTAGCAAAATTGAAGCAAGGTCGTGCACGAGTAAGGTTTCTTGACTAGAACAGCCAATTCTATCACCGAAGCCTCTACAGCGGCCGAAGCAAAAGTGAAGTTAGAGAAGATTAGAGAATCATGGAAGAACTTCGAAGATATTCAGCAGGAGATCGAAGAATATACACCCGAAGATGAAGGTGCAATAGCGGCATTTGACTTGGAATGCGAGAGTGAACGTGCTTCATTTGAAAAGCAGTTCTTCGAAGTAACTACGAAGCTTCACACCATCATCGATTTGGCAACGGAGCCAAAACCTGCTACTGACAATCAACCCAATCTTCAAAATCAAAATAATCCTCAAGTTAATTCAGCCAATAGGAATGTTCCGAAGCTACCAGAAATAAAACTTCCAGAATTCAGCGGGGATTATGGAAAATGGTTGTTCTTCAAAAACAGTTTTGAAACCACAATTCACAACGAGGAAAGTATACCCAATGTTCAAAAACATCAGTACCTCGTTGGAGTATTGAAAGGAGAAGCACTAAATGTAATCGAAGGATTCACAATCAGCAATGAAAATTACATAAATGCTTGGAATCTTCTAAAGGCCACATATGACAATCAGATAATGATAATTGAGACACACATGGAAGAACTCTTGAAGTTTCCCGAAATTAGCAAAGACAACAAGGTCGATTCGATGAGAAAATTGAACTGGCACATTCAGACAAACATATCAGCCTTGAAATCTCTGAATCAGCCTGTAGATTACTGGGACTCATTAATAATACATTTAGCTAAGAAGAAGCTCGACTATGCGGAGCAACGCGATTGGCAAGAGAGAAACAAGAATCGGACACCAGAAAATATGCCAACGTTAACTGATTTCACAAAGTTTCTGGCAGAGAGATGTCAGTCATTGATGTTACTACGACAAAACAGTCCCAAATCTACAAATTTGAAGACATTTGAAGAATAGAGCGCAAAATAAAAAGCTAGTCCTGATAAATACATCGTCCAACTGCATTTTGTGTGGAAATGGAAATCATCTTCCTTTCAAGTGCGAGGAGTTATTGAAACTATCGCCAGATAACAGAAGAAAACTACTTATGGAAAAGAAATGTTGTGTAAACTGTTTGAAGTATGGGCATTTTTCTAAGGATTGTAGATCATCAAAATGTAGGAAGTGCGACATGCCACACAACACTTTACTTCACAAAGATGGTTATACTTTCAGCAACGCGGAGAAACCAGCAGTTTCGGAGACAACTCTCCAAGTACAAAACTCTGAGAGCACTCCAGCATCCCAACGACTAAATGTAGCTTTGGCCAGAAAGACAAAATCTCAAATTTTACTTTCGACCGCACTCGTCTACGCAGAAGACAATCAAGGGAAGAAAGTCAAATGTCGAGCGTTATTGGACCCAGGAGCACAGTTAAATTTAATGACAACAAATTTAAGCAAAAGGCTTAAATTAAAACACACAAATCAGAAGCTACAGTTCAGCGGAGTTCAGTGTGTCCAAGGGGAAGCGAAAGGAGTCGACCAAATACGCATTTCCTCAATGCAGAACCAGTTCGAGGTAGAATTGGAATGTCTTGTGGTACCTTCGATAACGGAACAATTACCTCAATCAAAGGTCAACGTGGACGAAGTACTTGTGCCAAGTCATATCAATCTTGCAGACCCATCTTTCAATGAGCCAGGAGATATTGACTTACTACTTGGAGCAGGCTTTTACTGGAAAATCGTGGTCGGCGAACCTAAGAATCACATCGATGGTCAGCCAGCTCTACAAAACACGCAACTAGGTTGGATTCTTGGAGGTGAAGTACAGAGTAAAGGAAATGGAAAAGCCACGTGTCTGACAGTCACCAATTATCAATTGTCACAGCAACTAGAAAGGTTCTGGAAACAAGAGGTTATACCAGAAGTAAAATATCAGACAAAGGAAGAACAACTTTGTGAGAAACTGTTTGCAGATACCACAACCAGAGATTCAACAGGCAGATTCATTGTCAGGTTGCCAACACGACCTGAGGTTGTTCTGGGTGAATCCAAAGAACAAGCCAAGAGGAGACTTGAAGGACTCGAGCGAAGATTTATCAGACAGCCAACTCTAAAACAAGCATATTGCGAGTTTATGGATACATATGAGGAGCTCGGTCACATGTCGCTTATCGAAGACACACCACTGGAGACAGGAGAGGCTTATTTCATACCTCATCACGCAGTTTTACGTCCGGACAGCAGCAGCACGAAACTGAGAGTAGTGTTTGATGCGTCTGCGGCAACCACAAACGGAAAGTCATTGAACAATAAATTAATGACTGGTCCAAATTTGCAAGCGGAGTTAGTCAATATCATGATTCGATTTCGTACTCACAAATATGTCATCACAGCAGACATCGAGAAGATGTTCAGGCAGATTACAGTACATCCTGAAGACAGATCACTGCAACAGATTTTGTGGAGAAGAGACGCTCATATGCCCATAAGAACATATCAATTAAATACGGTTACTTATGGCACGGTTTCTGCTCCGTTTCATGCGATGAGGTGTCTGCGAGAACTTGCTACTGTATACGATCAGCAGTATCCTTTAGCAGCAAAGGCGATACGTCAGGACTTTTACATGGATGATTGTATCACGGGTGGCGAGACCATAGACACTGTGATGCAGATGCAAGAAGAGCTGTTGCAGTTACTCGGGAGAGGAAACATGGTACTACGGAAATGGAGGTCCAATGACAAACGGATTCTACAAAACTTAAAAATTCAACAAAACGCCCACGACTTGATGGTAGTGGACAAAGCAGAAGCCTGTAAGACATTGGGACTTGTCTGGGATTCTCAGCGAGACACTTTGCAAGTTCAAGTCACCTTCTCACAGAAACCAGCAATCACAAAACGAGATGTTTTATCCAAGATTTCTCAAGTGTTCGACCCGCTTGGTGTTATAAGTCCAGTTCTCATCACAGGGAAGATTATAATGCACCGATTATGGGTAGATGGACTCGACTGGGACGAACCACTCAACCAGGAGCAGCTCGACATTTGGGACGAGTATTACTCTTCATTGGCACTGTTAAACAAGCTGACAATTACTCGAAATGTGCATCCACATAACCAAGAATTCAGGTTTGATGTCTACGGATTCTGTGATGCTTCTGAGAAAGCATTTGGAGCTTGCATTTACGCAGTTAGCAAAAATCATGATGGAGTTGTTACCTCCAGATTGATTAGTTCAAAATCGGCAGTCGCTCCCAACAGAACCATATCTTTACCTCGATTAGAATTAGAAGGAGCACTTCTTCTCGCAAAACTCCTGAGAGAGGTAATGGACGCAATCTCACACCGAATAAAAAATACCTTCCTTTGGAGTGATAGCACAATAGTGTTGGGTTGGATCAAGACTGAACCCCGACTACTGAAGTCATACGTTGCGAATAGAGTTACCAAAATTCAGGATGCAACTGAGCATGCAACATGGGACCACGTCCCTTCGAAAGACAACCCAGCAGACCTTATATCTCGTGGAATTTCGCCAGAAGAGATTGAACACAAGGAGCTTTGGTGGTCCGGACCTGAGTGGCTAGCTACAGCAACACCACGTCCAAGTTCTTCAATGGAACCAGAAACCGATCTGCCAGAGCTGAAGAATTTAAAGACGACTCTAACCATAACGAATACTTCCCAGATTTTGCATAAATATTCCTCCTTTTCAAAGTTACGTCGGTTGATTGCTTACTGGCATAGGTATCTTGGAAATATCCAATCCAGAATACATGTGAAGACTGGAAAGATGGCACCGAAAGAAACAATGACTGGCTACTTAAAGCCCGAGGAACTGCGTCAAGCAGAAATTAGCATCATTCGATGGACTCAGATGGAAGCATTATCCTCATTTCGAAAGAACTTGATAAAGAAAGAAAGGCAACCTAAGGGCAGTCCACTAAAATCACTCGATGCCTTCGTCGATGAAGACGGATTGATACGAGTAGGCGGAAGACTGAAATATTCCTCGCTCACGGAAGAGCAGAAATATCCTATCGTTTTGCCAGCCAACCATCATATCACAACATCAATTATGAGAAGAGAGCATGTTCGACTGCACCATTGTCCACCGGAGCAACTTCTGCATGCCATTCGTCAGAGGTATTGGCCGATTGCTGGTCGAAGAGAAGCTCAGAAAATTGTTCGAAGATGTTTGAACTGTTTTCGGTTCAACCCTTCCATTCCGGAAGTTCGTATGGGCGATTTACCAAAAGAAAGGGTCACTAAGGTCACCAGACCTTTTACTGTAACAGGGGTGGATTACGCCGGCCCGTTTCAACTTCGAGAGAGTAAGCGGAGAGGCAGGCTCCAGATTTTCAAATGCTACGTAGCAGTTTTCACTTGTTTCAGCATAAAGGCTGTACACCTAGAGCTTGTCTCGGACCTAACCACTGAAGCCTTTTTGGCAGCCTTACAGCGATTTACCGCACGTAGAGGAATCTGCTCGCAGATGTTTTCTGACAATGGAAGAAATTTCGTTGGCGCTGCGAATGCGTTAAAGGAGCTGAATTCATTCCTCACGAGGGAGTCATCAGACATCGCTTCGCACTTAGCAGAGCAACATATATCCTGGAAATTCATTCCTCCTCGATCGCCACATTTTGGAGGATTGTGTGAGGCGGCGGTAAAAGTAATGAAGCGACATTTGTACACAGTGTCTCAGGGACGCATATTCACCTTTGAAGAACTATCTACTTTGCTTTGCGACATTGAGGCAATCCTGAATTCGCGACCCCTGACCCCACTCACTAGCGATCCTAATGATTTGAGTGTCCTCACCCCCGCCCATTTCCTAATTGGCGACTCACTAGTTCAACCCATACAGTCAAGTTATATCCAAGAACCTGACAATCATTTGTCAAGGTGGCAGCACCTGAAAAAGGTTCGTCAGATCCTGTGGCAGCGATGGCAGCGAGAGTATCTGCAGGAGCTGCAGCGAAGAACGAAATGGAATACGACGGATCAACGCGTCGAGTTAGGCAATTTGGTTCTTCTTATTGAAGAAGGAGTACCGCCTTTGAGGTGGTCACGAGGGCGAGTAATCAAACTACATCCCGGACAAGACGGTGAAATTCGAGTAGTCACAGTGAAAACTCTTGAAGGTGTCTTCACAAGGAGCGTCAAAAGGCTGTGTCTACTGCCAATTGACAATTAAGATTGTACTCACGACGAATATTAAATCATTGTATAAAATCATATTAAAAGTAATTTTTTTGGTTTTGAAAGCGCACCTTTCAAGGAGGGGCAGAATATGTTAGTGATCAAAGAGCATTTTTTGATTTCATGTTGGTAAGACTGTAAGAACTGACCCAACAGCGCCCTCTCTGTGGCGAGTGTCTTTTGTCGTGAGGAGTGCAGATGGAGCAGTAGTGAAGTGCAGTTCAATGTATAATCATGTAGTAAAATAAAGTGCAAATGTTTAAGCAAAGTCAGTGTTAAATTGCATTTCAAAACATCATCATTAACAAGCCGTAATAAATAGAGGTTAGGCGGAACAGCAGGCCCTATGACCTGAGCCTCGCTGTTAATAAAGGCATTATTATTAATGAATGGGCTTAGTATTTGAAGATACGAAACAAACATATTCCAAATATTCAGAAAACTGTAGAAGTGTGTTTAGTTTCAAGATACCATTAATATCCTGTGGTATGACACCCTTTTAAATAAAGGTGAAATAAACAATCTTATTTCAATAGATGCTAATGACAAATCCGTCTTTTCAATCCTTAAGTAATACAAAGAATTTGAACATGCGGAAGGATGGAAAGCAAAATTCAGGGGAAAAAACCTGCAGCAGTTTTGTGCATATTTGGAATGTTTCATATCTTCAAATACTAAGATCCCTTCCCCGAGTGCGCACTATAACGGGAAGCACTTCATGGCCTTGCGTTACATTCAAAACATACGTTAAACACTAGTCGCGATTTTTGAGTGGGAGGTTCTCGCCCCTGGGAACACGTGAGCCATAAGTAAGGACGTTCGATTCCTGTAAAAGAATCGAAAAGTTAAAGTCGATACTAGAATCGAATTGAAAAAAAAGAATTGATTCCCTAAGGAATCGAATCAACTGAGAACAGTTCAATGAAAGTATATCGATTCCGGAATCGAGCAATTACTATTTAATAAAACACAACCAGGTGTCAATTAAATTTTAATAACAATAATTAACTACATGGCCGAAAATATTATTGATGGAATAATACAATTGGAATAAAGTAAGAGAATGTATCAATGAAACAACATATTAATAGAACATTAACGAAAAATTTAATACATTATGACATTAACATTAGTGTGAAGTAGTCAACGACATTGTTACGGATTCAAAGAAACACAAACTTCACACAACGCGTTCCCTACAGGACTTTTTTAAAAAAAATTGAGATGCTCAAAATGTAATTTAAACCAAGAGATTTGGTGTAAACGAAACGGAACGAAGAGGCATGTTGGGAGGTAGAATTCAAACACGACTTGGACTTCTATACAATGAGTAATATAGTAATAACTACATTAATAATATAGGCAAACGACAAAAACACTGAAAAATACAACAAAAGTTCAGAAATATTCTTTTAATCAAAGGTATTCATTTTTTTCGATTCCACCATTTTGGAATCGATTCCATCAAGAATCGAATACGAATTCCACAGGTATCGAACACGAATTCCACAGGAATCGAAAGAAAAGAATCGAATCGATAGAATCGGAAGGGAAAGATATATTTCTTTCGCCGTGTCATGAGCCGCGGGGCGCAGGCGACATGGCAGTCATCGGTGTGACGGGACAATAGGTTTAATTCTAATTGATTTGTACATACACGTGTGCGCTCATTGTAATTGTATTTGTACATTCACTTTTGGTTTTCTTTGAAGAATGCGTGTAACATTTTGGTTGTGAGCATTTTTATTGTTTTTCAAGTAAGTAATATCTTGAACCTGATTGTATAATTATAGATAAAAACTATAGAGAGTAAAGTTGATGAAATAATTTGTTTAGTGAGCGTGATACGACAGGGTGTTGCAGCAAGTCGATTTTCTTATATAGTTCGAACCTTGGAGGTATAGATCACTAATACACTTGGCGTAATGTTATGGGAGAATAGTATAATAATGTTTTGGTCATCTGAATGAACTAGGTGTTTTTTTTATTGCTACTAACTTTGCTAAAGACTTTTAACATCATTCACAGTGCTTGCAGAAAGGCAATGATGGATGAAAGTATCCAACTTTCTCAAGAAATGGTTGTGTGCCTGCACCTTTAAAATGTAGAATTTTATCGCAAGTTTCCGAGAAGTGTTGAAGACACTTCATTAGGGTTCTGATTACTGAAATGAAATTTTTTTTGCAAAGAAAAAAGTACCGATAATAACCAATTATATCAACTTCAAAAAGTAACTAATTGTTAATATAAATATCTATTTTCGTAGTAAACTAATTTTCAAAAACTAAAACTGATTTTACGAATTCAGAAGTTTAGATATAATTGATATGGATAATGTAGCTCATTTATTCAGAACAAATTTAGTTACAAATAAACTATATTTTCGAGATAAGTATAACAATATTGGCCGATCCAGGGTTTAAGGTGCACCTTAGCCTAGGCTTCCTAGATTACGTGATTCTGCTTGCGAAGGAATGTTGTCGTCCACAAGACATGAATCGTTTATATTATTTTGAGAAACATTTAATTGAGCGGAACACTTACATATACCCCCCCTCAATTATTTTTAAGATGAGTATTAGCAGAAACTGCGGTGGTAAGTATGCGTTGGACAAACTCAAGGATGTTTCATGTGAACGCCAGGGCCGAACGCCCGAGCCTAGTCCTCAACTTGGAGGCACAAAGTGAAGCGTCACATTTGTGCACGCGGAACCGGGACACCGCCAACTTCCGATTTACCTCTAAAACTAGTGTTTAATATTACCATGGTGTGTACTACGATTTATGCAATTCTGCAGGTATCAGCGCTTTCATCCAATTGGTAGATTAAACATCACCGTAGTGACGTCAGACCTAAGGTAACGTTCAAGCTCCCGATTGGATGAAATTCTCAACAGCTGATACCAGGGGCAGAGTTGCGAAAATCCTGGGTTACACCGTGATTGTACCACGTAAATGATGAATCATTCCTATCTATCGTTCACGACACACGAATCAGTTGTGAAAAATACTTACTCTAGTATTAAGGAGGCCGTCAAGATTAAGGTGCACCGTAATCCGGGATTAACCGCAATATTGAACTTATACCAATTATTCTTGGGGTATAATAGCATGTGTACAAATACGCGTTTGGCATCCTTATGAGTATATAAACCAGTTCTAAATTTTCAATGTATTCATCCAAAAATAGAAAGAAAAGAAAACACTACTGCTAAAGGATGCAACAGCCATTAAATACTGCATTATTAACAGGTCTTGCTTAGAAACGATGTTTTTTTTATTTCTTGAATGACTTTCCACCATTGTGCAGCGATCAATAATTCCATAAATTTTACTTCCATGAAGATGTCAGCAAAGGAATATTTTTGTAATTGATAAATAATGATTTCTGTCAATTGTTCTACTTGAATATAACTGGAGTGGTCTTTTAAATAATAAACAATTTTTGGTTTTCAGATGTCCTAAGGGATAATTTTATCTCTTCAAAATACTTTGGGTTCAGATAGCTTAAGAAAGGAGTCTTTACTCAGGTCATAACACATTTTAAATAATTGTATTGAGCAGTGGATAAAACAGAGATCAGTTGGTTTTCTTTTTCTGTATTCGAGCTGACATAAGAAATTTAATAAAATTTATTCTAATGCACATTTAACTGCCTTTTTCCTGAATTGTGGTAATGTCTCCTGTTAGACTTGCTTAAAAATGTGCGTATAAATCATTTTTCAGTTTTACTTGATCAAATACTGTACTTCAAGTAAGAGATTTACTATTTTCTTCGACTGGAGATGTTATTGCATTTATACATTTACATTACCGCAAAGCTCCCATTTGTGATTTGAGATTACTCTTCTTCCCACCGAGAAATGAAATATCTACTGGCTAGGTCTTGGAAGTGAGTGCTGGGCTAAAGTTCTGTGGGTCAGTTAAAATGCCAAGTTGATAATCCTACCTTCAGGAATTAAGACTCTGACAGATGTTCTTCCAGGAAGGTTTGGAGGGCTGTGTTTACTCAAAAAATTAATCTGTATTTTTCCCTCATATAGCCTATTTGGTATGGTCTAGCCACAGTCCCACTACTCAATTCCTGGCAATAATTGTTTGTGTGTTGTCAGTTAATGTACAAAAACAATGTATTAAAAACTTATTTTAAAGTTGACATTGCTCCTGTGACCACCATGAATTATCTTGAACTAGTGGACCACGCAACACTGAAGTAAATTAGAGGGGATAATGGTGATTAGTGTACATGTTGATAATATTGTGATTATCCATTCCATTGGTGTTAATGTGAAACGAGCTTTACACTGGATCCCAACATTCAAAGTTTCTAGCAATTTGTAAAATTGGGAGAGATGGATACTTTAGAAAATGGAATAGAACTTCCAAAGTGTCAATTTGAAGAGAGCGACATGAAAAACTTTCCTCCTTTCCCCTGCCAACAGCAGTACAATCTAGTTTGAAGGATCAGGGATGCGCAGTTCCTAAGTTACATTCAGTGGTAAAGTGTGTTGTGGGTTGCATGTGCACCTGATTTTCCAAATGTACTTCTACTATCTTTTCAATGTTTTTCATTCTACATTTCTTCCATTCAGGACAAGCGATAATTCCCTATCTAGCAGTCGTACACATACTGAGTAACGTGTAGATGATAACTTAAAATCTGTGAAAACCACCAGTGTCCCTGAGCATATTTCATATAGAGCGAATATTATGTTTGAGTCTTTAATTTACTCGACAGGGTATAATTCATTTTTCTTCAGATTATTTTAAATGTGAATATAGTATTAAATATAGGGAGTTCAAAGAAATATAAAGTACTTTTTTCCTGTAAATTTTGGGGTTTTATTTCCATTTCCCCTGTCAATTATTTATTATTTTGTGTCTTTTTAGGCTCTTAAAGCAAATGTTTTTTGTACAGTGACCTTCCTTGTCGAAACATGAATTTAATGTGAAATGTTGAAAATAAAAATCTTCATCCTATGATTACTACTTATTGTGCTTAATAATAGGGTGGTCATAGATACATAATGCAGTACATCTGTTTTGAAAATAACTATGTATTTTTTTAAAAAATGTTTAAAGTATAATGTAGTAATTTTGAAGAAACAACTTGTGTAGAGTCCACTTAAGGCTAAAAATCTCAGATTGAAAACAGAAAATACCTTTTCACTTCTGTGAGGAAACATCGACAAAATATGAGTTGATGATGCTAGCATTCTGAATAGCTGTTGTCAGTAGATTTGAATCTAAATTCTGCACTTCCTTTTTGGTTATGCCAATCCACACATACACTTTTCATTAGAGAATATTTTTGTGTACAAATTAGAAGACTGATCTCAGAAATCTTAAAACTGTATAGTTTTCTTTCAATAACTGCCCCCTTTGGGAATGAGTAATGCAGATATTTTTGTTTTCCCTAATTTCTGGGAATCTAATAAAGAAACTGAACCTGAGTACTTAGCCAAAGGCTTGGATAGTAGTCTTTCAATTTTTGCATGCATTGAAATTTACTAATTCACTTGAGAGGTGTTGGTTCAAATTTGAACTCTTTCCACTAGTAACAGTTTTAATGGTACTATTTCATTAATATTATTGATTTTAGGCCCTATCTGAGCTTGTTCATTCACTAAAGGCTATCACATTGTGAACATAATTTTATATTTTAATTTAATTTAATATTTTATTATTTTTATTAAAATTATTTTATTATTTTTATTAAAATTATTAAATTAATATTTATATATTACTTTAATAATTTTAATATTAGATGAAAGTGTACTACATTAATTCACATGCTAATATATTAAGAAGTCAGTGTATGATATTTTGTCAAACATTTATTTGAAATTGAACAAAATGCTGGTATTATTTTATATTGTTTAGAAATATTTTGGTAAAAAGAGGAAAAAATAAATGATAGATAAATTAAGAACTTCCATAAATAAGGACATCAGGGGAGAAATGGATTTTTGTTCTATGATACTGACCAAGTTCCTACATACATTTAGAAAATGGTTTTGAAGACTTTTGTTTTTTAACAAACTTGATCAATTCTTCATCATGGGTTTAGATACTGCTCCTGGTATGTGCCAATAAGTTGCAGGGTCATCCAGAAGTCTGGGGTATCCTTGACTCCTATCTCTCAATTCAAATGAAGGTTTTCCTCCATACATATTTTATACATATAATTTCAATTTTAACAGTTTACTTATATCAGTTAATTATTAATAAAAGTAGTAGTAGTAGTATTATTTAGATTGTGTGTAATCCTTAGGAATCCCTCTAAGGGGATGTTCAAAGCAGTTGGATGCCATCCTGAATTATGTGGTAATATGATGATAACTATGACCGAGGGTAACCAGGAAAATCTGGTCAGGGAGGAAATCTCGGGGATCAAATTGCCAAGTCAGGGCATTACGCCATCAGTCACTCTGCTGACTTGATAGATTATGCTCTCATTAATAGGTTTTCTGAAATTAATGATTTAAGAAAAACATTATTTTTTTAAAAATCCATACTGTAATATATTTTGAATTTTGGTAAGTTTTAATCTTTCCAGCGTATTATTGTATATGATCTCTTGTTAAGCAACATATTATTCCATTTATGGTCTCTTATTATGCAGTGTATTATTCTATAAATGGAATCTTTTATATTCCCAGTACATGTTTAAAGATAATTTACTTTTATAATAATTTTAAAATTTTTATCCCAAGGCTTGAATTTTTCGTTATTACTTTTTTTAAAGATAATCAATTATAGAAACCAATATGACTGTTCTTGATTTTATTAGCTGCAGTGATATTTAGTGTAAGACAGAAAACTGATATTCTCCAATGTCCCAAAAAAGAAGTCACTAGGACAGTATACTGATGGCCGATGGCACCTTGTATATTTTGTTGCAGTTGGGGATTCTAAAACCCTTTTTTTATTTAAAGAATTCAATTTAAATAATTTATGATTTATCATTATGAATTTTTAAATCTTAAATTGTGCAATTTTTGAGACTGAACTATGTTTTGACTTTATATTGCGGCTGTAAATATTATGTTAAGTGCTATTGCATGAAAATTGTGTTTCACATATCTGGAATCATGGTGAAAGTATTATCAAAAACTATTTTAAAGAAAGATGAAATACACTTGGAATGTAGAACAAATAAGCGGGAAATATGTGCAAGAAAAAACAGAGGACATTACTTAATCATAGCTGTCCTGTATGCTAAGTAAGAGGTTGGGCCTTAATTTAGGACTCATGGTACAGCAGCCAACCCGTGCTCAATGAGTTCAATCCACTATGAGCAACACATTGTTTGAGAACTGAAAAGGCTGCCAAGCTTGTGTTTTTATATAAAAATATGAACCCTTAGAATAATCTGTTAAAAGTATCATAATTGAATATTTTTCGAACTTATGATCATTCTGAATAATATTTGCAGATACCATACCTATCTGAATATATTTACACCCCTCACTGGAGAATACATTTCATAATTCATAATACTTTTTTTTAACCCATTTGATTTAAATCATGTGTTTTAAATCATCGAAGCCATAATTGTAAGTTTTAATAAAATAACAATAGTGTTTTAGAAGTTTATCCTAGATCTTCTGAGCTTTCATAAACAGTTAGTTTTAAATGGGGGCAAGTGCATTTTTATGTCTTGAATGAGGAAAATTTCAGGATCCTAATTAAGTGGGTTTGGGGCAAGTTGTCCCAGCTTCTCCCCTCCTACCAACCCTAGATGTCTTTTTTTTGGAAAAATATTTTTTACCCTCTCTTTTGCTTGTGAGGTGTCATTCTCATTTTATGTAATTTTATGAATTGTTAACATTGTTAGGTGTCTATGCTTAAAATATCATATATATTATAATCATTTCATTATGCATTTTCTATTAAAGGAGGCCATACATTGTTGGCCAAAACATTGAATCAGAAATAATAAGAAATACTGTTGTTTTGGTTCTTTTTGTCAGTGTATTCAGATGCTAATTTTTTTGACTGTCTAATATTTTACTTAAACGTTTGTATCATACAAATACTTTGATGGTAAGGATCCGTGAAAACTGACGTACTACGTCTTCACCAGATGGTTTATAAGATGAAAGAATCTGCTGAAATACAGGAGTACCCCAAAACTGATCTTTCTCACATTTGTAATCTGCAATATAATCCTGAAAAACACCACTTGATTTGCAAAAATCGAGTGAGTTATAAAGGTAATGGAATCAGAAACATCATATAATAGACATTATATATATGATTACCTATTTCTACTAATATTTGTTTAAAATTTTTGAGAGCAGATTGGACTAGAAAACACAGAATGCCCATTTTCTTTAGGTGATGTGAGTCTCTGAAGTTGGGCAAAATGACCTGTTTTATTGTTATGATTGTGTGACTTTTAACAATAGAATTCAATTGTTCTTCTAAAGTAATTTGAGTAGTCTTTCATTTTACATACAATAAGACAAGGTAATACACAATTGTGATGTACCAAAACTTATGTCTTTTCACTGGTGCCATCTCAAGATACCAAAGGGTGTTCACGAACGTAGTTCATAGAGGTATCATGAATGTAACAGAAACGTAGTGATAATACTAGGTGGCCATGAGCAAGAAAACATACTAAACTTGTTTTTTTCTAATGAGACCCATGACAGGAGGGCATTTTTACACCACCTGCCTTATAAAATGATTCTTTTTAACAGAGGTAAGCACATTTCTGTGGCCACGAACTCCATTGAGAAGGATGTTCATGAATTAATTAAAAATATTAATTTTATAAGGCTGGGGTGTAATAATACCTAGAATATCCAAATGTCATGGGCCACGTTAGAAAACGCTTAAACACTTAGTATAGTGTAAAGTTTAGAGTTAAATTAAAGATGTAAACCATTTTATTTATTAACTTTTTACAATAATTTCTATTTGGTGATTTATCATTCTTTACTTGCTTTTCCATACTTAGTAACAAACAAAATTTAGCTTCAATGTAGATATCGAGTTCAAAATGCTGAGTTCGCTAGCCGTACATTTTTCTTCTTCTTCTTTTTCTTCTTTTTCTTCTTCTTCTTCTTCTTCTTCTTCTTCTTCTTCTTTTTCTTCTTTTTCTTCTTTTTCTTCTTTTTCTTCTTTTTCTTCTTTTTCTTCTTTTTCTTCTTTTTCTTCTTTTTCTTCTTTTTCTTCTTTTTCTTCTTTTTCTTCTTCTTCTTCTTTTTCTTCTTTTTCTTCTTCTTCTTCTTTTTCTTCTTCTTCTTCTTTTTCTTCTTCTTCTTCTTCTTCTTCTTCTTCTTTTTCTTCCTTTTCTTCTTCTTCTTTTTCTTCCTTTTCTTCTTCTTTTTCTTTTTCTTCTTCTTTTTCTTTTTCTTCTTCTTTTTCTTCTTCTTCTTTTTCTTCTTCTTCTTTTTCTTCTTCTTCTTCTTTTTCTTCTTCTTCTTCTTTTTCTTCTTCTTCTTTTTCTTCTTCTTCTTTTTCTTCTTCTTCTTTTTCTTCTTCTTTTTCTTCTTCTTTTTCTTCTTCTTTTTCTTCTTCTTTTTCTTCTTCTTCTTCTTCTTTTTCTTCTTCTTTTTCTTCTTCTTTTTCTTCTTCTTCTTCTTCTTCTTCTTCTTCTTTTTCTTCTTCTTCTTCTTCTTCTTCTTTTTCTTCTTCTTTTTCTTCTTCTTCTTTTTCTTCTTTTTCTTCTTCTTTTTCTTCTTCTTATTTTTCTTCTTCTTTTTCTTCTTCTTCTTTTTCTTCTTCTTCTTCTTCTTCTTCTTCTTCTTCTTTTTCTTCTTCTTCTTCTTTTTCTTCTTCTTCTTCTTCTTCTTTTTCTTCTTCTTCTTCTTCTTCTTCTTCTTTTTCTTCTTCTTCTTCTTCTTCTTCTTCTTTTTCTTCTTCTTCTTTTTCTTCTTTTTCTTCTTCTTTTTCTTCTTCTTTTTCTTCTTCTTTTTCTTCTTCTTTTTCTTCTTCTTTTTCTTCATCTTTTTCTTCTTTTTCTCCTTCTTTTTCTTCATCTTCTTCTTCTTCTTTCTTTTTTTCTTTTTCTAATTGAAAATGTCTCAGCCGCTTCATGTGGACACCCAAATGCTAAGGAATGTTTTTCAAAATCTCAGAGCTTCTACTCGAGCCAAATCGAGCGGGGAATATTTTAACAAAATTATATGTATTGGTATTCACAGATGGACGGATATTATTCCCAAAAAAGTATCTGATGCCACAGAATGGCAATTCTCGTAGTAAAATTTTCTGATGTTCTTGGTACGGGCTAGAATTACGTTCTTGCCCGAACCTCTAGGTGGCTGCCACCCTAAATACATTTTTTTGAAATTTTCTCAGTTTTTCGCTTTACCGATAGAACCGAAATATTACTTTAAGGATATTAAAGAAATGTAAGACCTAGTTTTAGATATATATTTTCATTGATAAATTTGGAGCCGCTTTTAAGAAAATGGCATTTATGCGTTACCGTAATTGCTAAATTTGAAGCTCTTCTTCACAGAAATATTTTGATTTTTCGAAAAACTTTATCTGAAGTCATTCAATGTGTTTCATTTCGCAAATGCAATAAGGTTTACAAATCTCTGAAAATGTGCATATTAACAGCATGAGAGACATTTTATAAGATATATGTGTAATTTTTGAAAAAACAAAATAATTCAGCAAAATGAACTGTCATTTTTTAACGGTGCAATTTGCACTACCCGTTTGAAAAGTTTGAAGAACAAATTTGGGGGCACTTTTTAGAAAATGAGCGTTTCTGAAAATGCGAAATTTTGAGCGCAGCTCAACAGAAGACTCGAGTTTTCGATAAACTTTATTGGACATTATTTGAAGCACATGTACTCGTTAATTCAATAATTTGAATAAATTGCCGCAAATGAAACGACGTAAAAAACAAAAAAATCACATTTTTTTAATTAAAAAAAAATAGGATACTTCAATATGGGGATTGTCATCTAACAGAGTGCATTTATCACTACCCCTACCAATAGCTTAAAGAAAAAATGTGAAGCTGTTTTTAAGAAAATATTGTTTTGAAATTTTTCGAAATTGTAAATGTAGCCCACAAAATTGCGTGAAAACTAAATTTTCCAAAAATGTACATGACCATAATGATAGAAATTCTGGACTAAATTTCTTTTAAAGGAAAAATCTCAATTTTTAATTTTGTAGTTATAGGAAGTCACCGAAAACAATCACTTTTGGAAATTTCGAAAATTCAGAGTTAACCGAGAAAATCGGACCTATGACACTTTTATGAGTGTATTTTACTGTATTATTGCATGAAATTTAAAGCAAAAAATTGGAACCGATTTTGAGAAAACGTTCGGGGGCTTCACGTAAAGTACCCCCAAATTTTGAAGAAGGGTTTTCAAAATCGCCGTCCTTAGAGTCGAGCCAGATTAATCGGGAAATATCAATTTTGGAATAAAATCCTTCTTATGGTGTTTAAGTGTTAGTGGTGTTCATAAACGGACGAACGGTCATTTTGAAAAAACAAACACTTTTCGGTACCAGGATACCTCGAAACGTGTATTTCCGTTTAAATCTCGAAATCGATTTTCTACAGCACTTCAAAACTTTCTCTATACTCCGTATATGAGAAGGTAAAACATAACAGTATGTATTGTGAAGTATTCTAAAGTTTGAGTTTGTTTCCAGGAAGCTCCAACCTCGAGATATGGCGACGCAGAACCGAGTGGATGGCGCTGGCGCCCTCGGCGACGCCTTCCACCAGGTGGCGCAGGGGTTGGCGCGTGTTCAGGAGGCCCAGCGCAGGCTCCAGGAGGCCATGCGCCTGCAGGAGGAGGAGGCAGCCACGGCGTTGAGACAGATGGAGCAGCAGCTGCGGCAGCGGGACAACGTCATCAGCACCCTGCGACGCTCCCTGGACGAGCGCGTACTGCGGGTAGAGGTCAGGATGGCTGCGATAGAAGAGCGAGTGAGATCGGCCTCGGCCAGGAGAGAAAGCGAGGGGGCTCCAGGACAGGAACATGAAGCCGTGGACGAGCCAATGCCTGGGCTGGAGAACACGAAGACACCGTCCTCGGAGAGGACAGATAGCGAGGAGGCTGGAGAACAGGGGGCGTTGGGGCGGCTGGAGAGTAGAATGTGGAAGCTGGAGGGGGCCGTGCAGAGAGCGCTCGCGACTGTTTTCCCGCGCGTGGAGGCTCTCGTGGAGCGGTTGGAGACCTCGCCGCCAGGGGCGCCCCTTTCCCCCTCCTCTGCCTCTACTTCCTCCGCGCCTCAGCCAGCCGCCGCCAGGGGCGCCCCCGTCGCGACGGAAGGGGCAGCGGCGGACGACGTGGATCGCCTGCGGCAGCAGCTGGAGCGTCGCGTGGCAGAGGTCAGCAGGCGTGCGGTGAGATCTCGAGCGGCTCCTTCCCGCGTGGGGGAGGCCCTGTGTTTAGCGACGGGTCTTGTGGAGGTCCGCCGCCTGTTGGATGCCGGGGCCGACGTCAACTACACCGACGCCTTCGGCAGGTGCCCTCTGATATCGGCGCTGTGCATCCAGTGCATTTCCGGATTCGGCGACCCCGAGGTGGTGTCGCTGCTGCTCGCCAGGGGCGCTGATCCGAACTCGATCGACGACGACGGCAGCTCCGCGCTGCACCGCGCCGTGCTCTTCGGGGACCGCCACTGCGTGGATCTGCTGATCGCCGCCGGGGCCGACGTGGACGCGCGGGACGTGGAGGGCGCGACGCCGCTGCACGTGGCAGCGAGCTACAGCTACAAGCACGCCATACGCTCCCTGCTGGCGGCCGGCGCCAACAAGAGCCTCAGAGCGTGGAGTGGCTCGTACGAGAACAAGACGCCCTTCGACGCCGCCAGGACGGACGACGTCCGAAATCTCCTACGCCCTTGAGGGAGTTGCGGCGTACAGCAATCGACAGCAACGTCGAGATTAATGGCGGAGGTTTTGCGTCGAAATGGTAAACGTCCCACATGTGGCGTCAGGGTGGACTAAATTTCCAGAATGCCTCATCCAGATTATCATTGGTTCGACTCGAGCTGTCCAGTAGCGAGTGATCTCTTTATTTAAGTTTGTATTTAAATCATTATATATTATTAAATTATTTTAACCAATACAATGTGTTTCAAATATATGTATTATATTGTGGCGTCTTCGCCGGGTCAATAAATCACAGACGTGAACGGTTTGTAATATATTGAGTATTTATTTGAAATATGACCTGAATACTATGTACAATAATTACAATAAACAATATTGACCCGTTACTAGAAGGAATGTTCCTGGTCACCACCACCGCTGGCCTGATAATTAGGTATCTTATTCGGTATGATGCACCAGTAGCCTACGTTAGCATACAAGCGAGTATGCCGCACCTTCCGTCTCGACGTAGCAGGCCGGGTCAGTTCCTTGCCTCAGTAGCCTAAGCATTGAAATGCAGCGCCGCGCACAACCCACACGACTTCCTACCGACGCGCCCAAGAATCAGAAGGAGTTTAGGTCCAGGGTCCGTTTATATTACTTTCTGGGCCGACTGACGGAACTGCGCCATCTCGCTGTTTCCGCCGACGCGTATCCGCAGATAGCCCCTCTACGGGGTTCCCAAGTTTGCCCCAAGTGGTCTACGGGGTTCACAAGTGACCACCCACGACACGGCACTCCTTCCCTTTCTCTCCCTAGGTTTGCCAATGTTCAGCCTGGCGTCTCTTCCCGCCAGCGCTGTCCTGAGCATGAAATGCACGTGGCTAATATTTTGTCACGTCTGTACAAGGCGACTGATATGACGCCACAATATTTATATACAACGAGGCCAACCCGGTAGACGTTCTATCCTTTATCTCCTTCCCTTTACCTTTTCTCCCCGGCTCTCTCTTCGTCCCTTTCTCTTCGACCTTCTCTCTTCGTCCCTCTCTCTTCGTCCTTCTCCATCTCTCCCTTTCCGTGTCTCAATCTGCCTCTGCCTCTCTGAGTCCTTCTCCTTGTGTCTCCGTCCCTCTGTGCTTGTCCCTCTTTCTCCGTCTCTCTCCGTGACTTAGGCCTCCTAACCTCGGCCTCGCCCGGCGACACATGGCAACGCTCAGCAACAATGAACCCCATGTGGAGCGCAGTTTAAATGGAAATTGAACTGAAATGACGCACAATTTTTTTTCTGCAGCACCATCTAGTAGAGTTACAACAAAATTAACAGCACATAAACCTTCTGGGTGAAAAATTGGATGTGCCAACTTTTATGGTCATCGGTTACACGGTGTTCTGCTCTCATATACACCAACCTCCATCTTTATAGATTATATACACATTAATTCCGCCAATTTGTTGAATGAAGTTGAATACACAGTTCACATATTGCTGCCATTTTCTGAAACATTCGGTAGAGCATGTTCGATTAGCATGCTGTGTAAGTCGCAGGCTAAATTCTGTGCAGTGGTGGGCTCCGTGGTGGAAAGAGATAAGTAAGCTCTTTCGGTTAAGCGATTTTCGATCGTTCTGCGTAGCACCAATTTGCGTTACGAACCACGTGACCACAACACAGACCCTTCGTTTGAAAAGCCAGACAAGTTGATCACCTCCATGTTGCATGGAGAGCCGAAGTGTTGAGAAATATTTTGGAAGTGGCATAAATTGACAATTTTCAACATTGACCAACCAAAAATAAAAGATACATCTGTTTTTTGAATTTTAATGACTTATAACAAGGTGATAATGTTGGTATATGGCTGCATTTAAATTACCCGATAATATTGTGACGCAAACCGGTACCTGACACTCTTTGGCTGAAGTCGGATGCTTTGCACAAGAGACCCCAGGGCTGGGCTCCGCTATCACTTCGATTTCGAGTTGCGCATGCGCAGCGGCTCTGAAATGTAATCTATTTTCTCTTCGCTACGTCGCCCTTCAACACCCTGGTTTGCATTCTCGTTTAACTTGTACTCTAAAAGTAAATAAAATAATTGTGACTTAATAATTGTGATGTCTTATGACTCTCAGATGTTTTATTAATACAGACGATACGATTGGAATTTAGGGCATTAAAGAATTGTGAGGAATAACAGTAATTTTAGCGAAGTTTTATCAAAATTAAATAATAATTAATCCGAAATTATTAGTATGTTAATAGAATTTTTTACACACTAAATTGTGGAATATTGACAGCATGTTAGAAATGGAATTTCTTCAGGTTCGTGTTGAATTTATTCGCTTCATTTCTGTCATGGTTGGCTGAATTATGTGCGGTCAAAAATCGTTATTAAAAAACAAAAAAGTACTCAGAATTGTGTAAACGATTTTTGTAGATGCTTTCCAAAAAAATAAAACTTAATTATAAGTTTTATTTTATTTGAAAGCATCTACAAAAATCGTTAGGGCATTTCGGAGTTTTTGTGCATGATATTCATAAAAAACTCTTATTTAGTCACAACAAACGCATACAAACATGTACGAAAAAGAAATTAAGAGCAAAGTAATCTCACAAAATACAAACTTCTTTGCTGGTAATTACAATCCCAATTTTTTGTGACTAATGAACACTGAAAGCTGGTGAGTTATCTCAGATACATCGATCATAGCCTCCTTAGCGACTGACCTAGAAGTCCTAGTTTCTATCGATTTTGCTCTAACTTGAAAACTAGGCCAGCTGCTGGCGGGAGGTAAATTCCAGCTGTCATCTGCTCTGATTGGTAGTTTTCCGTGGTCTTCAGTCACTATGAGTTCCGTGGATGAACCCTCACAAGCGGCCCACGGAGCGCTCGACGTAGCCTTCATCTTTGTGACGTCCCTCCTTACACAGTCACATGCACCACTCTACCGTCGGGAGCTTAGAGCAGTTCCCAGCTGGAGTGGGGCCTCGGAAAGGACACGCCTGTAAGCCGATGTGCAGGTCAGCGCCGTATCTCACCAAGTGGCGAAAGTACACCGCCTCCCACTATAAATCATTCACTATACTAACGGAAACGGCGAGGAAAACATTTGCAGCCCCCACACACGTGCGTTGCGTTGAAGCACGGTAACGTGCGTCGCAGAATAACACTGTCTTATGCGAGAGCACACGAGCGCCAGTGTCGGCTGGTGCCCCAACGGACTGAATGTTGCACCTGCATCGAACGGTGGAAATGAAATTTCCAAAATTCAAAATACGAATATACAGGTGAGTCACGTAACTTTATTATTAATTAAGAAAATCGACTTGCTACAACATTCTGTCCATATCTTGCACACCACACATTTGTTTCAAGAACTACTACTTTCACAATAACGCGTTACTTACTTGAAAAGCAACAACAAATATATTTACAAACAAGTAGCTCATATTTCTCCTAAGATGATGAAGATGAATGTACAAATGCGAGCGCACACAATATCAGTACCAATCACCATAACCTGAACAATCCAAATGAACACTAATGTCCCGCCAAACTGTCTGTCTAATTTTTTGCCCGCTCAGGGTTGCCATCTGGCTTCGTACAAACATCCACCGTTAAATGGCTCCATAAGAAAAATTTAACTCTCCAAGCGTGAAATTTGAATTTGCATTAAAATAATTTTTGTTTTGGTAGTCACCCTACGAAATGCTTGATTAGTTTTATATTTTTTTGTGAACATTGTATTTAATAATTAAACTTTTTGTTATAATAAGTTATTATTTATGTCTATGATGTTTCGGAAGATATCGTTTTAATTTCTATTTGAGTCGACTAATTCTTCCCCTATAGTTCTATCGTTGGTAATAAATAGTCAACTTCCCTTACATCTTGAATATCACAATTTTGATTCTTGAGTCATCTTGGTCAGAATCAAAGAAACAGTCATTTGGTTTGCCCTCTCATTTTCAACCAATCGTGCCCAGCCTCGCTCAGCCCGAAGAATTCCGACTTGTGAGCTGTGTATCTGAATTTCATTAGTGTTAAATGGGAAAAATAAGTAAACTGGGAAGTTGCTACGAATATTAACGAGACAAAACCACTAATACAATCATATAAACTAACAGAAGTATTTACTAGGCATTTATTACCCCAAAATGTAATTTTGTATTGTTGTCTTTTATTAAATTAACGCAATTGGTCTGGCATAATTTCAAGCTGGCACAATCACATTTAAAAAGTGGGTACATCATACTAGTAGGAATAATTTGTAATCAATATTCTTCTTCTTCTTATTATTATTATTATTATTACTATTATTATTATATTACTAAAATAATTTTTTACTGTTGTTATTTACTATATAAATGCGGTTGCACTGGCTTGATAGTGAAGATGGCACAAACAATGTTGGATGTGTGCATGGGAGACAAGATATACTATGACCTTGACTGTTTGTATGCCTGTTATGACCCACAGGATAAGATGAAATAGCTCAGTCGGTTTGTATGATTTTTCATGTCCTGTGCCCTCTCTAGTCAGTATCACTAAAGCCGCCACTGCGGGAACTGAAAAAACAGCCATATGTAGGAGAGACGTGAAACTTCACATACCAACGCTGTAACTGTCTACCATTATTATCGGTTGAAAGACAAAACAATGTGCGGCATTATATTCTGACCGACCTTCGTAACTGCCCATCTTATCCATCAGTAAAATCTAAAACAATGTTTTAATATTCCTACCATAAATATAATTAAATTCTAGTGCATATGTTTGCTATAATACACAGTATGTGCATTGGGGGTCGCATTATAGGTTTTGGGAGGAATTTCACTCCTCATCCCTGCCTCTTGGTGTGTCTTCGCCCTCCCCCCCCCACTATATTATTTTCCCCAATGTAATTCCGCAGTGAAACTGTATACCAAATTTTCTTGAAATGAAATTGTTTTCGCATTGAAGAGTTAAGCTAAATCACGAACATATACCAGTGTTATTCAAACTGTGAGGCGTGCATTCCCAGAGAGGCACGACACTTTCAGAGGGGAGGCGTCACAATTTCAGATTTTCAGCTTTGGCAGTAATCAAGGCGAAATATAGATCAAGAATAGATCTGCAGAACAAGTTGCGTATTGCCATTTAATAGTGCCGAGATTCGATGAACTGTGTGACACCAAATAAGCCCATTCATCTCACTTACTTTTCTGAACTGTCAATGTGCTCGTTTTTTATAGATTTCCATACAGTTTTTATTTCATCGAACGTTAATTAAATTCAGTAATTACAACTGTCAATATTGCAAAACACTTGCAATAATTATATTATACACTATAAGTATATATAAAAGTATACAAGATAGCCTTACTTTCAGGGAAAGATAGTTATTAACAATTCAATTTCATTAAGGGGAGGCGTGAAGAGAATTTGTTACCTGGAGGGAGCAATGACTGCAAAAGATTGAAAACAACTGACATGCAATGGGTACATTTTGAAGCAATGTTTGCACCTACGGTAAAATAAATAATACGATTACTTGTCATAACAAATTTAATCCGTTATAAATTTATTATAATACCATACACATGTGAATTTGGCGTTGATTTTGAATGAATAAAAATAGGTTTTTTTTGAAAGCTATGGCACACATTGTTTTCAAAAATAAAGTTTGATACAAAACTTGTAGTAGAGTTTATCCTCTTTAAATTGATTGAATTAATTTTTTCCACAGTTCTTAATGTTAAAGAGTTATAGAGAAAAAACTGGAAAACAACAGAAAATGACGGTTTTCCGTCCCCTCCACCCCAGATTTAGGACAGGGTCCGGAAGGTTGGAAACTTTGAACTTGTGCCTGGTACGTACGACACACTCCCCAAAAAAGTTGGTCAACATACACAAAGGCAATTTTTATGACCTGTTTTAGATAAAATGTACCCTTCGACAGTTCTAATGGTAATTTAGGAAAGAGAGTAAATTGGAAGTGATTAGGTTGTGCAATTTACTTTCTTAGAACTTAATTTAGATAATAAAACATGCACTACTCTTTCGGGTCTAATGACCACAACAGTTGACGCTCTCAGAAACACCAATCAATTAATTAATCGTCGCCATTTAGTCAAGAAGCTTATCTTATCAAGAATCCTTTACAGCAGTATTTGTCGCGCTCCCCCGACGCTGCGTCAGTCGTCATGGTTACCAAAATTTCTTGAAAAAAGTTTCTTGGAATGGAAGGAGACCTCTATAGCATTATTATTTATTGTAATTATGTTTTTATACATTTTTACTAATTGATTAATATTATTTGAGTAATACAAATACTTTAAAACGTATGTGTCATTTTTATTAAAATGCATTACAACATTTCACAGAATTGTAAAAATTCATCAACCTCAAAATTAGCGGAGTGGGGGAGTAATTGTCTCTACCCCTAAATTGGCCACTCTTACTCTTTCTAAATCTGCATTTGCAGTTTCGATAATTTTGGCTCTTAACCAACGTATCCACTGGCGTGAGCACCTTATAACAAGTTGAGAGGCATCCTGTATTTCTGGGCTTCCGTTTACACTAATCATGTATTTATCTTGCAAATTAATAAAACATAATTCAAGGAGTATTAAGTTATAACTTTATCAATACAATTAGATTAAAACATTTGCACGGTTGCCAGAAGGCTTGGAAAGCCTCTTCTTCAAGTCATATAACAATTTCTCAAATTGTCAGGTTTGAAAAGGGGTAAATCAGGGATCGAACATATTAAGCGATATAAAATGCTTTATTATGTAAGGTTTCGAAGCCACTTTTAAAGTTTTCAAGGGAGAGACCACGCCTCCCTGCCCAGCTGCTTTTGGACGCATTTTAAATAATTGTGTGCCTGGTTATACCACAAACTGAATACGGTTTTTCTAAAGTAAAATCTTGCTTATGAGATGGGATTTAACGACGCTTTATTTATTATGACGAAATACTTTCCGCGCACCAACCTGCTCGGAAATTTCGTTCTCGTAAAGAAAACTATTTAAATCCCTTATTTGATACATTATTTTTTTGGTTATTAACAGTCACATATAATGGGGAGGATTAACCACGAAGAGTCATCTTCTACCTTTTTTAGTTTAGGTAAGGAGTTAAGAATTCATCTTCATTATTAGAGTCTTTCCAAACCCTAGTGATAGTTTGTATTTCAACGTTTATTGGAAGTTTACAATTGGATTCTCATAGAACCAGACCTGCCTTTAATCACGTTTTATTAATTATTTATTTATTTCATTAACTGCAAAAGCAGTTAAAAACTGTGTATGAAGGGCTATGGGAAAAAAAGTGTATTATATGCTGGTTTTCTTAATTTAAAATCTTATTTTGTGTCTGTGGATGTATATAACAGTTCAGTAATCGAAGCAACACAGTGAGTGTTCAAGTAGTTCTAAAAAACGGACAAGGCCATTCTGGCTCCGCCGAAAAGAGCGCAACAACAAATTTTCAAACATTCATGACCTTGCTTTAATTCAAAAACTGAAAAAAAATTCTCCCTAAATTTCAGAAAGGATTGTAATATATTGCTAATGACATGAATCATTAATTATTAAATATATGTATTAAATTGTTCTTCAATTATATTGCAATTTATTGTGGGGTCCAAAATTATCCCTCATTGGGGTCTCCGGGTATCGGAATGGCGATGGTCTCTTAATGGCGGCCGGTCCGACGGGTCGTGTAATTCACCAATGATGCACTACCGGAGCATGCAACACCGGGGTGGCCTTGATGATGGGAGCGTGAGCAATGACCGGAGCGTGCGCTATGACAGGAGCGTGCGCGATGACAGGAGCGTGGACGCGTCTGACTCGGACAGTGGAGTACGACAACTGGAACAGAAGAAAAAGACGCGGAAATAAACTTACGGACATCTAAACGGTAAAATAATTCTAAAGGCCAGGAGCGGATTAACAATTTTGTTGACCATAGGCCAACTAAATATTGCAGCCCTAGCACAATTACTATTTTCCATATTTTGCATATATTAAATAAAAATATCAATTATATCTATCTTATCAATTTGGATAATTGCCTTGAGTATGTTAGTAATATGCAAGTATAGTATGCGTTGCATCATGTTTTCAATTTAAAGATTATCTTGTCAATTATGACTAAAAAGATGTTAAGTAATTTCATGATTTATATTAAAATAATCGCAATTTATTCAAATATAATTACACTCCAGGAATCTTTACCAAGTTACAAATTTTTACGAGTTTTTTTCGAGCGAATTCATTAATAATTGTGTTCAAATCTATTCGTTCCAGAAAAATGCTTTTAATACAAAGATTGGCTAATGAGTTAAGTCGCCCTTCATTCATTGTCGATCTCAAGTAGTTTTTTATTCTTTTTCAGCAAGAAAATGAGCGTTTCGCTGTGTAATTTGAAGTCGGTGTACACAAAACCATAAGAAACATACTATGTCTATATTTCGGTGGACATTTTGTATTTCATCTTCCCGTAACCATATGATTAGAGATATGCCATTCCTTGGCTTTGATTTATGGATTGAGTGGTGTTAAATGAGATTTCAAACGATATAATTCGCTAACAATAGTTTCCTAAATTCCATCGAGAAATTTCGATTGCATATTTTCTGCAGCTGTTTGTAAATCAACACACACATAGCGCTGATGTTCGCGCACTCTTCTGAGGATTCTTATGTGTATATATTATAAACATTTCGTATTTCTCACAAGTTAGCCAATTTTTGAGGGTGAAAGTTGGTGCACCTGGCATCTGCAGCTGCACCCGGCGACACTAGCGCCCTCTATAGTAGCTCCGTCCAGCTTTGTCCCCGGTTTTGATGGATAGCTCAAACACCCTGGTGCGAATTGCGAGGAGGGGTGGGTGGGGGTGGGGTGGGGTGGGGTGAGGTGGGGTGGGGTGAGGTGGGGTGGGGTGGGGTGGGGTGGGGTGGGGGTGGGGTGGGGTGTGGTGTGGTGTGGTGTGGTGTGGTGTGGTGTGGTGTGGTGTGGTGTGGTGTGGTGTGGTGTGGTGTGGTGTGGTGTGGTGGGGTGGGGTGGGGTGTGGTGTGGGGTGGGGTGGGTTTGGGTTGAGGTGTGGACGGGGAAGGAGGGTGGGTGTGGTTGAGAGGGGCGTGTCGGGGTGGGCGGGGCCCGGCGGAAGTACTTACCGGAGCATGGGCGATGATGGGTGCTGGGTGAATTAGCATCACCCCCGGGGCAGCGTTGGTTTCTGGCGTCGCCGCCCACAGCGCCACACACGCCAACAGCAGCAACTATGGGCGAGTGATTTGGCTCAGCTTTATGGTCATCAACAGGCATTTTCTACTAAAGGCCGTGACACTGCGATTTGACAACGGAGTACTTGGTTCAACAGGAACGCTGCACCAGAAAAAAATTATTAAAAAAATTGTAGCGTCTCCAATTGACGCAACGCGTCTTCAATCTTCGGGGGGCGTAGAGCGCTTTGCGCTTTCGGAATTATCCATCATTAATATCAGCGCGGAAGTCCATTAATATTTCAATGTGTCATATCCATCACGTCTCGTCGCGGTCAGTTGTCAAAAGGACCGCCAGATAGCATCTCCGCGTACACGTCCCTGCGTCACTACTCAGCGGCCAGAATTGGGAAGGAATTACGTTTGGAGGGGGTTAGGACACTTTACAGGGGTTTGACACGCGCACACACACATATATATATATATATATATATATATATATATATATATATATATATATATATATGTGTGTGTGTGCGTGTGTGTGTGTGTGTGTGTGTGTGCGTGCGCGCGCGCGTGCGCGTGCGCGTGCGCGTGTGCGTGTGCGTGTGCGTGTGCGTGTGCGTGTGTGTGTGTGTGTGCTGTCCTTTTAGAGCAAAGATGCTGTTTCTATCTCGAGAACTGGTTTACAATTATCAATTTGTTCTGTGTGTTAAATATATATAATGTTAAATAGCCTGCCTTTAACTGGTTCTGTTCATTGTTCTTAAATTTATGCAATATAACATTGTTTCGTCATGTGATCATCAACAATCCTACAATTTACTTTTTTCTATAATGAGGAAGTTTCTTTCTTTCTTTTCTAATTGTAAAACGATGTCTTTACGTGTTGTGAATTAAAATTCAGAGTTAACATTGAATATATTTGTGTAAACCAACGTATTTTTTTCATATAACTATATTTCTTTCTATTGATGTTTGCTTTTAGATGCCACATTGTTGTGTGGTACTCTGCCGTGGTTTTTATACACAAAGTAAAGGTTATGTTTCAGTTTTTAAATTTGCGAAAGGTGGTGAGAGAAAGTCTCAATAAATAAAAAAAAAGAGCAAGCTTTACACAAACGCAGCATAGTCAGCAAAGCATAAAATATTTAAATATCTTTTCAAAATATGGAGGGAAGAAAAGAAAGAATGTTTTTAAATAAAATATATAGTACCTATCTTCCTTAATGTTATTTTTACCCTTTTTCCATTTAATAAACTCCCATTCTTATTTTCGAAGTTTACAAAAGCAGTTCAAAAACAATAATTTTTACAATATACGAGATATCTAATGGCTGGCAGTTTACAACTAATAGGAAAATGTATACATACAATTATACATAGAACATTTGGCTACAAAATGGAAGAAATGACATCCTGCAATATTCGCTCACGTTTTTTATCTCTGGAATCCTTATTCCCTGCCTTTTATGATCTAATTTTTCATTATCATGAGTAAAGGTAATCTAAACCTTCAAATAATCAATTATTTTATTTATTTCATCGTGACATTTCAAATTAACTATAAAAGTAATGTATATCATCTATTATATACGATGAAAGGATCAAAACATTAGGTCATTCAGATAAATTTAATACAAATTTCAATGACATCTGCAGAAATAGATCTAGTTCTTTGTCATTTCATTTATCATGTGTTTTCTAATTCTTTCTTCAATTCCACTGATCAGTTAAAAATTCATTCACAATCCAATTGATTATAAGATTCATGTAGTTATTCCACTCGAGAAATTAAAACCAATAGTGTATAACTACACATACATAATTCGCCAATCGGGGTGGTGTATCTCAAAACGTTTATTACGCTTTTTCAAACCGATTTTTCTTACCGTTTCTACCTGCTGGCCTGTAATACTACCTGCTGACATATAAATTGCGACTCGTCTATCTTAGGGGGTGGTATACTACATCGATCGCTATGTCGATATCCAATAAGCAGCGTATGTACTATAACACAACCTCTGATTTTAAGATACACTTTCAGTTATTTTCAATATTTGGCGCATTTTGGAACTCTGTTGGAGAAAATATCACTCGTGGAATAGTCCTATGAAATACCACTCGTGCTTTGGAATTTATCAGATAAAACCCCTCGCTTCGCGAGTCGGGAATTTATCGACAATTTCCAGAGCACTCGTAGTATTACCTACGATAAATTATCATTATGAAGATAAATTAATTAAATTAACCAGAGGTGGAAGGTAAGAAATCTGTTGTTGGCGAAAATTTGTTTCTATTCATTAATTTAATAGGTTCCTTAATGAAACCGTCCCTGCATAATTTGAATCGTAGTCAACGGAGATTCACCTGTATTGCGTGTGAGAGTACTCACCGTTGTCTTCATGGTTCCAGTTTCCTCCACGGTCGCGACAGGTCGGGCATGCGTCTGCCGGTGGCTTTTATACTGCTCACGCACTTACACACACACGCACGCACGCACGCACGCACGCCTAACGACTTCGGAGATCGTCCGTAGTTGGATTGCACAGTCGTTCTCCCATTACGGGAGTCTGGAGCCGGCCGCCTGGTTTTCTACATAGCCAGAACGACGTCATGACCACACGAACCAGCCAGTTGCGGAGAAATGCCGTATCAGCTCCAGCAACTCGGAGCAACGCAGTGTCCATTTGCAATGGCAGCCGAAAAAAATATTTGAAATTTCCGATTTATGGGCGGAAATTTTCGATTTTGTAGCTACCATTTTCTTTGAAAGCGGAGCAAAAACACAATTTAATGAATACCTGTGATGAGTAGTGGAATTTTAAAGGAAATTACTTACATATTCCCTTACTATAAAGTGATTTTTCTGTATTTTTTACACAACAGACATATTTATTATTTGTGTGACCAGAAGTGAACTCAAGGGGGCGGGGTTTATAAGTCTTCTGCCCCTTCAGAAGCTAATGATACATATTAAAATAGTGCTGCTACAACAGTGCACAATGTCCCTTTTATTTGTGGGAAAAATTAAAGAGAAAATTTAGTGTTTTTTGAGAAAATATTTTTGTTAGAAATTGAATGAATTTCAAACGTAAATTACGCAAAACCTCCTCGTTTTTTTAATGTACAGACTTTTTTTAAAGAGCTGATTCTTTTAGAACAGAGTTTGTCTGATGCTCTAATCTTTATCTTCAATTTTGTAGTTTTAAAATAGTAACTTTTTGAAATGTTCATAAAAAACGGAGGGATTACAGAAAATGAAACTAACACCATATTTTTTTACTGTTCCGTATTATATACAAGGAGAAATTTCAAGAAAAAAATATGGAGCTGTATTGGAGAAAAAATTGCTAAACATGTTTTCAACTTGCCTATGTTTCGCTCAAAATTACATTTACAAAATAACGAAAACTACGCCACTTTTGAAATTTAAAAAAAGGTATTTCAACGAACATGAGACGCATACCATTCTATTAAGCGTCCTTTACGCTGTCCAAGTACGAAGTTTAATAAAAAAGTGAAGCCATTTTTGAGAAAATTTTGAAAATGTTTTGAGGCTTCGTTTCAAGCCTCAAAAAATCAAAATATCCGTTTGAAACTCCCAAAGCCTTGTTGTCGTTCAGATCAATCGCAGAATATTAATTTTGGAGAATATCGGTCCGTGTCGGATCACGCCACCCGTAGAGGAAGATCACCGCCTCCTCACGCGATAGAAACATGCACTGCACTTACGGGACTAATGACCTTAGTAGTTGATGCGCCCAAAATCACTAATCAATCAATCATTTAGGCAGATCATTATGATTTGCACTAGCCTTAAGGGACCAACGATTACAGTGGATGATGCACCTGGAATCTATAAATACTCTCTGTCGAAGAGCAAACACCCACACGATTCTTCGTCTTTCTTAACCCCGTGGAAAACCCGTTAATTAATTAATTAATGTTTTCGGACACCTCAACTTCTATGGTCATTAGTCCCACTAGTGTAGAGAGAGTTTTTTTCGGGAGATCCATGACCGACCTATTTGTCGGCTCACGGGTCATTTCCCACCTCCAGTTATCTCCCCCTGCGGGGCACCGACCCCCTATTTTATTTTTGTTTGTAGTACCATTTTTTTGTACTCGTAAGTATTTTATTTTTTAAATATTTTTCTATACTTGTCAATTTTGCGTTTAGCTTTATTTTAAATTATATTTCTGGCCGCGAATTGGTCACCTGTGACCACGCGAACGCACACCCGCATTAGCCGCGGCTCATTTATATTTCCCAGTGGCAAGTGCGCGTGTCTCCTTTTTTTGGTGGGGATTAGCGTTCATATGCTGAATATAATTCATCTCTCAGAGTTGCGAGCTGTGGGGAGATGGGATATGACATAATAATGATAATGAAGGATGAATGGATGACACAAAAAATTCAGACACACCGAAACACACTCGTGCCCGAGGCGGGATTTGAACCCGTGAGCCTGCCGTCAGATATCTCCACGGCTCTACTGCCGTAGCGATCTCGTCTACCCGGATCAGCTTCTGTTTGTTTATTTGCACTGCTTATCTTTTTTAATATCTAGGTTACGTATTGTTTCTGTTTAGCTTAATTTTTATTTTTGTACTGCCTGTGTTGATTTTGAACTTTTTTCTGTTGTAAGCCACCGAGCGCACGCTCATTTGCAGTAATAAATTATTTTATAAAGTAAATATAAAGCCCTAGAGTTCCGACGGATATCCCGATATATTTCGAAGTGTAGAACTTGTAGGTATATGAAAAGGGAGACAAGGGAATGAAGAAGAAGAAGAAAAAGAAGAAGAAAAAGAAGAAGAAAAAGAATTGTCATGAGTCAGCGTGTCGGGAGAGGTGGCTCACGGCTCACTGATGTCACTGCACTGCCTCCGACCGGGAGATCCTAGGGTTACACTCCCCACGGTGGCAGCATTTTCCACACTACCTATACAGCTAGGTTACGAGCGAAGTTACTGGGAGAGGTGGCTCAGGGCATCAACTGATGTCTCTGCAGTGCCTCTGACCGGGAGGTCCTAGGGTTACACTCCCCACGGTGGCAGCATTTTCCACACTACCTACACAGCTAGGTTACGAGCGAAGTCACTGGGAGAGGTGGCTCAGGGCATCACCTGATGTCACTGCACTGCCTCCGACCGGGAGATCCTAGGGTTACACTCCCCACGGTGGCAGCATTTTCCACACTACCTATACAGCTAGGTTACGAGCGAAGTCACTGGGAGAGGTGGCTCACGGCTCACTGATGTCACTGCACTGCCTCCGACCGGGAGATCCTAGGGTTCCAGACCCGACGTTTTTCGACACTAGCTAGATAGCTAAGTGGGGTTCAGTCGCTGTCTCGAGGAGAATTGTAGCGGTCGACTGCTATGATCGGTAGTTTTCCGTGGTTTCTCCGACCAACCACACGAATGCCGGAGCAGTACCCTAACAAACGGGCCTCGGACCGGGCGCGTTCCTGCCTTCCCCGTTCTTTGTCATATACTCGCCTCTTACTAACACACACACGTACATGGAATACACTAACACACATGCCGGGAGGGCGACCTGGAGCTTAGAGCTGGTCCCGGCTGGGGCGGTGCCCCCCTGATGGGAGATACATGGTAGGTGAAACCCCCTGCTAGACAGTAGGTCGACTCCGGAATTCACCATCTAGCGGAATAAGATAACCGCCATCTAGCGAGAGAAAAACATAAACTACACTTACGGGAATAATGACCTTAGTAGTTGGCGTGCCTGGAATCATTAATCAATTGAGCAATCCTGGAGTAATTCGATAGTAATTAGGTTTAGTGTCAAAAATCTGCCGTCGTCGGGCGACGGGGACGATGGTGTAAAATCGGCGGCGGTGTAACGGTTCGTAGCATGTCGGACTCTTATACCCAAGTTCAAATCCGATCAAAGCCGGGGATTTTTAAGGTCGAAAAAATCCTTCGTACGCCTTCCTTCGGAGGGGAAGTAAAGCCCGCTGTCCCATGTTAGTAGATTCACTTGCATGTAAAAGATCCTCAAGCCTAAATGACGCCTCTGAGCTAAATTCAAATCGCCTGTTTCTCGCCCAAGAAATACCTCCTTTCTCCGCTAGTAGGTGAAAGGAGCGTAGCGAAATTTACGTGATCAGTCTGAAAAGCGGTCTGATGACCTGAGTTTCGCCACGTAAAATAAGGCAGCAATTCTATTCAATCGTCGTTCTCAAGCCCTAGGACCCACCGGGCAGAGACGCTGCAGGAACAGCGGTAATGCTGGCTCTGAGCTACACTCCGCCGGTGAAAAGACGTTTAGCTTCTACGCGATGCGACGAAAGGAATGTGGGCAGAACTGCACTTTCCCATTTGTAGAGGCGACCGTTGCGTGATCTCGATGCAGTGACGTAACCCAATGCAGTTCGACGAATAGAGGAGCATTTGTGTCACGGACGACGAAATACTTGTCATTTGTTACGCCACGCATGCATTCTCAATTTGGTCGCTGTGGCATTGTCGGATATCCCAAGAATAAAAACAACTATTGGTTACGAGTCAATGGTAATGCCACGAGAGATTCAGAGTTTACAGATAAATCCATGAGCCACGTTACAGCGAGATAATTTATCGGGGAAACTTAGAACCTCCAGTGATATTTATGAACCCAATGCAGTTCCACGAATAGAGGAGAATTTGTGTCACGGACTACGAAATATCTTATTCGTTACTCCACGCATGAAAATTGGTCTTGCGATTCTCGTGTTATCGCCATCCGCTGTCTCTTTCTTTCTACGCATATCAGACAAAGACAGCATCTAGCGATTATGCGAGAATCGCATCGCACAACAGTTTCAAGAATAATTCCCCGGGAATGCTATTCGATATCTTCATTTTGAACAAAATGGAATTTTCGTTCGTTTTTTCTTAGAAAATTATTTCTTGGAAACATTAAGATAAAGGTACATTTGTGATTCGTGGGAACTGCACGTCATGTATTACTTGTGCGAAAACTAAGAAAACGGTTTTGAATGATTGAAAACAGACATATATATATATATATATATATATATATATATATATATATATATATATATATATATATATATATGCAACATTTCGTATCAAAGGCTGAATATTTTGATATACAATAACAATTTGAAATAAATGTTAAAAACGAATAATTATACAGGTAAGTTTTACATACAAATTTGTTTTACATATCTCTATAACCTAAAAATATTTAATCATAATTCTTTGTTTAGAAATAACTAAAGTTAAGACTATATTTATTGAATTTAATTATTTATTTAAAGAAATAAATAAGAGTCTGCGTCAATTTCTTTTTAGATTTCAGTAATTACCCCCACCCCCGGTCGAAGCGGTCACCGGTTTTCTGGAATTGGCAAGGTGGCAACCCTAAGTCCAAGGTACATTTACGTTTACTGTTTAGTAAAAGACAAGAATATCTCAATTTCGATTTTCTCTTGTTTATTGTTTGTTATCTTTAATTCATAGTAAAAGTTCTGTTACTAATTTAATCCGGTGCAAGAAATCGAGTTAAGGGATCCCGAGAGTTAAACTTTTGTTGGAATTTTGTTTCTTTTATTCAACATCCCCGTTTTTCTTGGCCAGGAAATAGACATATTTTGCTTGTTTGAGCTTTTCAAACAGATTTACAAATGTTAAAACATTCGATTTCAGGATGATCGTGTTACTTAGCCTGACGTGCTATCACCTTGCCGTGCTGCATTTTCAGTTTGTTTTAAATATTTTGAGCCCTACGGTAGGGATTTTTTTAAGTAATGAATTTTGTTTATTGCTGTGTGTGTCTATCAGTATTCTGTATTCATCAACAATGTAATAATTAAACAATATAACATCTGAATGTAAGAAAGTAGAAACTAAAATTCTTCTTTTTCTTCTTTTCCACAAGTTCATTTTCTGTTACATAACTAACCTTGTCTCAGAAACCAATCAACCAAATTTCGTGAAAATTTCAAGGTAATTTAAACATTCACTATTGCACATTTTTACTAGGGGTTTTTGGTATTCAGTTTTTAAATATTACTATACGAATTTGAGCTATCAATTTTGTAAACTTCATCCATATGATCATTCAAAACTTGTTTCTCTTGCACATATCACAAAATAGTTAAACAAAGAATGTCAAAATGTGTATAAAAAATGCACTTCAACTACAGAAAAAAATTAAAATCATCAGTCAATTAGAAAGCGAGAAAAATATCCTTATGCTAGTATGACTGGCATAGAACTCCTGGGTCCTTACATTCCGGATTTTTGTCATGTATCTTGACCCATTTGATAAGATCTTTTATATACCATTAAAACAACGAACGTTTTTCTCGTCTCAAGATATCAATCTCACGTTGCATCATCATTTATTAAGAGGCTTACAACACAGAAATTGCGGTATTTATTCTAAGAACTTGCAGTCTTGTATAATATTAGCATGCTCTGTGCCCCCGACCTTTCATGAGACCTTGATCGACAAATCCCAGAAGATAAGAGGTCACACACCAGCTCCTATATTTTTAACGCGGGACCTGATAAGGGAAGAGTTGCGAATGCATTTTGCAGTGCATTTCTGCAGAGATCTTTTACATGCTGCAAGTGACATCGCCACTGTAAATATTACTCCCTTACAAACCTACGTACCGACACTATTCTACCTGCATAGTTATGAAGAGCAGGGGTAGATTGATTTTCAATGACTATTGCTCTTGGCGATTTCAAATTAAAAATGATTGGGAATTTTTAAATAATTGTTTTAACGTCTCTATGGAGAAATATATTTGACAAGATGGAACCTCCCCATATCCAATGACGTCTCAGGGCATCAACTGATTTCACTGCAGTGCCTCTGACCGGGAGGTCGTAGGTTCGTGTCCCGACGGTGGCAGGATTTTCGACCCTAGCCAGACAGCTAGGTCGAGTTCAGCCACTGACTGGAGACTTCTAGTTGCCTGCTACTCTTATCGGTAGTTTCCCGTGGTTTATTCGATCAACACCATGCGAATGCCGGAGCAGTACCCTAACAAACGGGCCATGGACCGCGCGCGATCTTTCCTACCTCTTCCCTGTCCTATCCTCACCCCTTACACACACTTACACTTACATGCTCTACATTACCACACATGTCAAGAGACCAGTCGGGTGCTTAAAGCTTATTAAATGTGAATACTTTAATGGTATATAAAAGTTCTCATCAAAAGGGTCAAGATACATCATACAAATCTAGAACGAATGTACCCAGGAGTTCTACCGGGGCTACGTTGGTGGGAGATACCTGGTAGGGGAAATACCCGCTAGGTGACGGTAGGTCGGCGACGGAGAGAACCATTCAGTTGGGGAAGACTATGGTCACCTCCTGGAGAAAATATGTACTATACGTACGGGACAGCTGACACGCTCCCGGAGTCACTAATCAATCAATCTACTGACGTCACCACTTGTGTTCTTCTTCATGGGACAGGTGTCGCGCTCACGGAGTCACTAATCAGTCAATCTACTGACGTGTTTGTCACCACCTGTGTTTCTGTATTCTCCGTGCTCTCGGCAAAGTCTTCACTTGTTATTGCCGGTCGCCTTCCATAATGACTCTACACATTCTTCACGATTTCACGACTTTTATAAATAAAGTTCTTCCATTTACTTATCACATATTGCGATATATAATTTTTTTTATTTATTACCTACTGTTCGGCATTGCTGCCTTTCAGGGGTGTTCACATTTTACAAAATAATGCTTTGACATTCGTTCTCACGCTAATTGTCCTGAATATTACAGGCTGTGTTCAATGTATAATTTTGAAAATTCATTTGATCAGAATTTATTTTTATAATTCAATGAATAAAATATTTATATGTTATTATTTTCTATCAATAGCTGTTGGGAATTAATGACGTTGAGTATTTATGGAGGTCTGAGTTTATCCTCGGGAAATCGTGAGCATATTCTATTGGGTATTGGGTAGTTTTTGCCGAGTTTGAAGTTGAAGATATATGATATATGTGATATATCACAGAGTAATAGGGATGTGTCATCGTAATAAAAATGTGGTGTAATAACGATGTAACATCAATCTCGATGTTTTTATAAAATCATCGATGAATTTAACATCGATTTATAAAGCTGATGTCTGTTAACATCGATGTTTTTACATGGTTGGTATTTTATTTTTAAATGAAAAAATGTGCCATTACAAACAGAATTTGTGATAATTTGCAGATATCCATAAATTGAACATTCTTCAGAACGAAGGATGAAAAAGAATTAAAATCGATATCTTATCTGGAAATGAGATTCATGTAATTTTTAAATTATCCAATCACATAATACAATTTTTTTCAATGCCCTGATGGTTTTGTGAATGTGTAAATCCGAATACTCGCATTCACCCCGTTAAATGAGATCGCCCTCCCAGTTCGAGTGTTAAAGGTCACGAAAGTTGTTTTAAAAATCATGGTGGTTATGGGGCGATATGCTGTGAATATCGATTTAATTTTGAATATCGATACTTGTAAACATCGGTGTTTTGTTGACGATGTCGCATTTTTTTCTGTAAGTTAAGAGATTAATTAATAAAGAAAATGAAGCTTTGTCCTGCTTTGTTTAATTGCCATAACGATATACTTACCGTATCAATAAAATTTATTTCACAGTCGGAGAAGTGAAGAATGGTAGTACCTTGTGTCCAAGTGGTCCGCACATTGATTTACCTAAACATTCTTCTGTATGAGATCAGAGCGTATAGTATGAATGGGTGAAAACCAGAACCGTTCAAGTGACATTTTGTAAATTGTGAGAAAAACGTATTGATTTTTGGCTATATTTCAGTGGCAATGTATTTTCGTGGTTATAATGAACAATTGTATTGCCGAGGTTTTAATGATGAAACAAAGCACCACGGCTTTACAGTAATATTGACTTAAGTAAACAGACTTCTCTGAATTTATAAAATGTAACTTATACCATTCTGGTTTTCACCTATTCATATATTTTATGTTTTCCTCAACAGTCATCACAAAGAGAATTTAAGTGATACTTACAGAAAAGAGATAGGAACCATAGCTCCAACTATTGAGTCATAAGTTTAACCTGTTCAGAAGCAAGAATATACGAAGATAAACAAAATAGGATTGATACTATCTTTATAAGTGTATTTCACTCTTTTTTTACAAGAAATTTAATGAAACAATTTGGAGTCATTTTTGAGAACATTTTGAAAGTGTCTCAGGAGCTAAGTGTACCCCTAAAATTTAGAGGGTTTTTAAATCGCAGACCTAATCGGGCCTGATCGCTCGGGGAATTCTCTGTTTGGAAAAAAATCCTACGAAAAACCCTATGTGCTAGTGTTTTTTACAGACAGGCAGACGTATAGACGGGTATTCGGGCAGTCAGACAAACAAACAGATGGACGGATGAACGGATTGACAGACAGACGGACTGACAGTTGTTTAAAAAAAAACCACTTTTCGGTATCAGGGGACCCCAAAAGTGACGTTGAAATCTCGAAATCGATTTTCGTTAACTTTACGTCTACTTTTATTACTCGGTACACGTGTATAACGTACACGGAGTACAATGGAAATGAAAGGATTGAACATCAATCTAAGAGACAAGTTCAGTATGTTGACATTAGGAGAAAGACCACATTACAAGATGCAGCGGAAGAGGCACAAATATTAAAATGGAAATGGGGAGGACATATCAGCCGACTCGACACGGAAAGATGGACGCACGCAGTCACCAGTGGGACCCACGAATAGGAAGGAGATGTTTAGGAAGACTAAGAAAAAAAAGGTGGCAAGACAAATTTGTTAATGAAATATGTACCTTATGGTAGCGCATAGCTAGAGACAGGCTAAAGTGGAAAGAAGTGGCAACGGAAACTATAGAAAGAACAAATTTGTGTATATATATATATATATATATATATATATATATATATATATATATGAGTAAATATAAGTGTAAATAGTCCATTTAAGATAAGTGAGAGTGGAACATGTTAATGTGTCTAGCAAACCACTGTTTAACAGTGAAAATAGTGTTACAGAAAAGTTCACGGGTTTTGTCAAGAATTAGTGGTCTATATATCTTTATAACGGAATTGACAAATAGAGAAACAATTTAACTTCGCCTGGTTTTAGCTCACCTGTTAAGTTCTTTTGTGAGCTACCAGAGAGTGGGAAGCTTTTGCTCTGGATAGGGATGCTATAGCTTTGATAATAATAATAATAGTAATAATAATAATAATAGTAATAACAATAATAATAATAGTAATAATAATAGTAATAATAATAACAATAATAATAATAATATAGGTACATGTAAAAGGAAGTTAAACAGAATAAGATTTCAGTGTAAAATTTCAGCCCAAAAGCCGAAGCTGGCAGTGGAAGGATATGCGAGTAGAGCTGAAGGACGTATTATTTGTGCGTTCGGATAACGTTAAGGTCGCTAAAGAGCGAGTGAGTGAGAGGAAGACGGAGAGAGAGTGTGCGAAAGTGAGCTAGAGAAGGCGCGAGGGAGAGATGGAGCAAAAGCTAGTGAGTGAAGAAGTGAGAGGAAGTGGAACGGAAATTGCAAGAATTAGCGAGAGAGAAAACAAGGGAACGAGAGAGAGAGAGAGAGAGAGAGAGAGAGAGAGAGAGAGAGTGTACGCAGGGAAGGAAGAAAAAGTGACAGGGAGAATTTTGAAGCTGGAGGGAAATGGAAAAAGGAGGAGCAAGATAGAACAAGAGAAAGGAAAATAAAGAGGGAGAGAAAGAGTGATAGAGGATTGGGGTTTTCTAAATTAGCTTAATCAGCTGACGATTAAGTTTTTTATAGATTGTCCTTTTACCACAAAACCCGATAAAATTGATTTTCAGGAATTCCTTAATAAAAAGAGGTTTTGCAGTTGTATGCCATTCTGAAAGACTTATATCAATTTATGTATTAGGGGACTGAAAAATTAAAAAAAAATTGAGCAAATATATATTTTTTAAAAACTAAGTACATTCTATATCTATATAAAGGAGTCAAAACTAAACCATTGTGTTAATTAAGGTTACTGATTTCGCAAGAATAAAAGAGAAAATGCAAATGCCCATTATTTTTAGGAAACTGCTTGGTCACAGTCTAGAGGAGAATTCTAGCGGCCGGCTGCTCTGATCGGTAGTTTTCCATAGTTTCTCGGATCAACATCGGGCGAATGCTGGAGCAGTACCTTAACAGACGGGTCACGGCCTGCACGCGATCTTTCCTTCCTCTTTATCCTATATTCATCACTCACACAAATTTACACTCACATTCCCTACACTACCCCGCGTGCAGGGAGATCGGTCGGGAGCTTAGTTCTTGTTCCAACTAGTGCGGTCCTCTTCTGGTGGGATATACGTGGTTGGGTTAAACCCGCTAACTGACGGTAGGTCGCGTCAGATCTTACCATCTAGCGGGAGATCACCTCCACATGCCCGGAATCACCAATTAATCAATCAATTTTGGAAATTATTTTTGGTAGTGAGTATGGTTGAAAGTTTTAAAATTAAAGAAACTCTAAAACATTGTTCTTGTAGTTGCGATAAATGAACTCAGTATAGCTAATTATCTAATTATCAATAATACACAACAAAATGAATGTTACTGATAAATTGGATGTTATCACCTACCAGACAAAATCATGATGTGCTATGATATAAGAAGTTTGGTGAAGAGGTCAGAAGATGTAATATTACAAAACGTGACCGTTGCCAATAATACGAGAACGTGTGTGCTGTCGCGGCATCACTGCATATTATTATTATTATTATTATTATTATTATTATTATTATTATTATTATTATTGTTTGGCTTTAAAATGTCCGTTGGAAGTAGTTGAGCCGCTGTTTAGGAGGAATCAGTGACGTCATCTGAGTGCGCGACGGTATCAGTGTAGGCCGTTCTGACGTCACGCGTTTGAGGGTTTAAGAGGCGATGCGGTGCTGGACCATGCCACTTCAATTCTCGCCGCGGCGCCCGACGGCTCCCCCAAGACGCGTTGGCAGCACTTTGGCGAGCTCCGCGCGTCTCCACTTGGCGACTTTTCAAGGGCGCGAATCAAAGGCTATCGTAGGCAGACAGACATCGCCACATGGCCGACATTGCGTAGATGCGCGCAGTTGGACCGAGAATATTAGCGTATCAATTTTTTCGAGGTCATTTGGAACATTAGAAGACATAATTTACCAGAGGATCGGCCGTTTCCTTTTTATTTATTTATTTTTGGAACGTTGGAGTAATGTTGGGACGTAACATTTAGTGTGATCATCTTGTGCTGCTCGTACCGCGACGGCAGGAGAGAAGTCGGCACGTCTCTTGCTACGTGCAGCAAAGGTTTGTGCATTGAGGGTCAAAATCTTGGCATGTGCATGTTTACTAACAAAAATCTCAAATAACTTTGGTTACTGTTAAATGCTGAAGTGGTCGTGCCAGATCTTATCGTAGAGATAGTAGTTCATAAGATCATCGATCATAAAGATAGTAGCCCTAATGTTATGGTGTCACAGCTCAGTGTCTTTACCTGTATTCAATATTGCGTTATCTCTCAAAATTAAGGGGAAATCGCAGAAAATGCGCTTTTTGACATTTAACAGAATCAGAGCCTTTTATATATATATATACTAGCTGACCCGGCCACGCGTTGCTGTGGCTAAAGTTTTTGTTATATTACATTATAGTAAACAATCTAAGAGGAACAATAAGAGAACATCAGTCACGGAGTCCACTATGCTTTTTCACACAGATGGTATTTGTAAAAAAATATGGTGATCTCCTTATTTGACTTTCTACTACTATAATCCTTTAGTACAATGAAATTATTTACCAATAAAGACGAAAATATTGATGTTGGTATACAAATTCACTGGATTGAGATTTGAAGGGGAAGTACGTTGAACACAATTAATTAAAATGTTCTTACACTTGATATTAAGCAGAAATCAATAGGTACAAAATAAAAATTTATCAGATTTATTATTTCCATTTAATTTGTATAACAAATATAAGTACTATTCAATTATAAATACTTTCAAATTCAATTTAATTTAACACCAATCGGTGCACAATGTTTTTGGTTAACCTGTCTTTAGCTAACACAAATATATTAGACGGTTTCCCAACACGTGAACACGCAACATATAGTTGCCCATAAGAAAAACATGGATTTTCCAAATCTAAACCACAAATGGACATTGTTTGACCTTGAGATTTATTTATAGAAATGGCGAAAGCTAAACGAATTGGAAACTGTAGCCTTTTGAAGGGTATGGTAGAATCTGATGGTATCATCGGAATACGTGGCAGCAGGACCACTTTTCCTTTAAACTTCCCAGCCAAAATGGTTGCTTCAAGAATGTTTCCGGTGATCTTTTTGATGACCAAACGCGTACCGTTACATAATTGAGGTGGATTCAAATTACGGAGGAGAATAATAGTGGAACCAATCTTTAATCGAAGATTATGTGGTGGCATTCCAGGGATATCTAATGAATTTAAAAATTCAATCGGAAAATTTACACTTTCATTTTCATCAACAACAGTATCGATTGATTTAAAAGACATCATATCGCCTGGTAATAACTGTAGTATCTGGAAGTTAATTTCGTCAACATCAACGTTTTTGGCTGCCAAAATCGCCCGTTGACTAAGCCATTCATGATTCAAATAATTATTCTGTATATCCGGGAAAATACTCTGAATCAATTCATTTTTATCCTGAACAACAGTGCAAAAATTGTCTGGTAGTTTAATGCATTGCGTATTTGGTTGCAGTTCTATTTTACCGTTCCCAATATCTGCAGTCCTGATTCTTTGAGCTGCATTTCTTGTTTCGATTTGTTCTGGTAATTGCTGAGCTCTTTCAACACGTTTGCGTCGTGACCCTTTGCTGCTCGCGTTGTTGAGGTTAGATTTTTTCGGTGGCATTTGACTGAAAATAATAATAATAGTTTAAATATTAGAAAGAGGAACTGAAAAACATGTTATCATAGCACATTGAAATAATAAGTGCAAAATAATTTTAAATGGAGGTTAAATAATCTTAATATATATAAATCTCGTGTCACAGTGTTCTTATGATATTCTCTTGAATACGTTCGTTACACTGTTATTGAGATTCTTGTGCATGACCTTCTGCTGTCCTGATTCTTGGAGCTGATTTTTTACCATAGCAGCGCCATCTATTGATTACTTACTCAACCCAGTCGAAAGGTGTCGACATCTGTTAGAATCATTTGGAGTTAACAGATAATTGCTTCATTGTACATCTCTGGTGTATAATCTATGTTTTGGCATTGATTTGTTTGTCTAATTCGGTGCAATATGTCTTCTGTCATACAATTTTTATATTTTTCCCACAAAGTTTGTGCTTGCGAAAGTTTGTGCTTGAAATTATTTACCAATAAAGACGAAAATATTGATGTTGGTATACAAATTCACTGGATTGAGATTTGAAGGGGAAGTACGTTGAACACAATTAATTAAAATGTTCTTACACTTGATATTAAGCAGAAATCAATAGGTACAAAATAAAAATTTATCAGATTTATTATTTCCATTTAATTTGTATAACAAATATAAGTACTATTCAATTATAAATACTTTCGAATTCAATTTAATTTAACACCAATCGGTGCACAATGTTTTTGGTTAACCTGTCTTTAGCTAACACAAATAGATTAGACGTTTTCCCAACACGTGAACACGCAACATATAGTTGCCCATGAGAAAAACATGGATTTTCCAAATCTAAACCACAAATGGACATTGTTTGACCTTGAGATTTATTTATAGAAATGACGAAAGCTAAACGAATTGGAAACTGTAGCCTTTTGAAGGGTATGGTAGAATCTGATGGTATCATCGGAATACGTGGCAGCAGGACCACTTTTCCTTTAAACTTCCCAGCCAAAATGGTTGCTTCAAGAATGTTTCCGGTGATCTTTTTGATGACCAAACGCGTACCGTTACATAATTGAGGTGGATTCAAATTACGGAGGAGAATAATAGGGGAACCAATCTTTAATCGAAGATTATGTGGTGGCATTCCAGGGATATCTAATGAATTTAAAAATTCAATCGGAAAATTTACACTTTCATTTTCATCAACAACAGTATCGATTGATTTAAAAGACATCATATCGCCTGGTAATAACTGTTGTATCTGGAAGTTAATTTCGTCAACATCAACGATTTTGGCTGCCAAAATCGCCCGTTGACTAAGCCATTCATGATTCAAATAATTATTCTGTATATCCGGGAAAATACTCTGAATCAATTCATTTTTATCCTGAACAACAGTGCAAAAATTGTCTGGTAGTTTAATGCATTGCGTATTTGGTTGCAGTTCTATTTTACCGTTCCCAATATCTAGTAGTTGTTCGGAAAATATTTGTGCTGATGGATCATTTTGCAATTGTACTCGCATATTTATGGTCAATCGAAGTGTTTCAACACTTCGCCATAAGAATGATTGTTTCAAACATGCATTAATCTCATCCGCGAAAGTAGAGCGAGGTATAACCGGTAAGGTCTGCCGGAAGTCACCAGACAAAAGTAAGATAGCACCACCGAAAAGTTTATTATTGCTGTTTAAATCTTGCATAGTTCTGTTTAATGCTTCAAGTGAATATTTGTGTGCCATTGTGCACTCATCCCAAATTATTATAGAACTCTTCCGCAACACTGCAGCTATTCCACTATTCTTTTTGATGTTACACATTGCATCTGGTTTATTATGAACGTCCAATGGCAGCTTGAATGGTGAATGTGCTGTTCGCCCACCATCCAGTAAAGTAGCCGCAATGCCTGACGATGCTACTGCTAATGCGATTTTTTGTTGCGACCGTATTTTGGCAAGAATCAACGATATTAAAAATGTCTTACCGGTTCCACCGGGTGCATCCAAGAAAAAAAAAACGCCTTGTTCAGCAGCAACAGCCAGCGTAATCCGATCATAAATAATTTTTTGTTCTGCTGCCAGTAATGGTTCACTGTTCATGATAATTGTTGCTAAACTTTCATGGTCATATTGATTTTCTCGTTGTAAATCGGTATTGACTAAGTAGGTGGCTGGACGATTAGGTGATGGCATACCATAATGATTAATTGGTAAATTTGAAATAAGAACACATAAATCCTCGATCAAGACCAATGCTTCATTGTACATCTCTGGTGTATAATCTATGTTTTGCCATTGATTTGTTTGTCTAATTCGGTGCAATATGTCTTCTGTCATACAATTTTTATATTTTTCCCACAAAGTTTGTGCTTGCGAGGGATAACATGTCGTCAAAATAATTGCAAACAACTGACGAATGTTATTCGGTGTTGATGTCAACGCAGCATCAGCAAGCGTTAAGTCCCAATGGTTATCGTCTTCTAGCAATTTCAGTTCACGACATGCATCCTGGTATGTATTGAATACTCGACCATTAACTGTTCGTAAAAATTCAAAAGACGTTGGTCCGGAAACATTCACCAATAACAAACGTAAATAGAAGCACTCACGTTGCTTTGGATGTACCGTGTAAAGTCTCCCCAATGTCTTAGCTTTGAATATGCCTGTAATGGAAGGATGTGGTTTTCCTTGTTTCCGTGGCAGCACAATGCGTGCAACGCGTGGCCGGGTCAGCTAGCTGATTGTTGTATTCTTAATATATATAAATCTCGTCTCGTGTCACAATTTTTGTCCTCAATGGACTCCTAAACCACTTAACCGATTATAATAAAATTCGCACACCATGTGCAGTTCGATCCAACTTGAAAGATAGGATAGTTTAAATCTCAAATTATAGTCGCAATTTTAATTTATTGCTAATTATTTGTCTGTTATTATTTGACAGTCACAATTATCTACAATTATTACAACAATCAAATTTGTAATAAATTAGCAATAAATTAAAATATATATATATCATATGTATATATATATACATATGTATATATATATATCATACACACACACACACACACACATATATATATATATATATATATATATATCATACATCATATATAATGTATATATTCTCTTTAACATGGGGAAACCCGTTTTATTTTACGATTTTTTGTTACTATTTGGATATTCATGTAGCCTTGTATTAGAGGAACCATGCCCGTCTTTTCGAAATTTGGAGTAGTTTTCGAAAGACTGTGTTTTTTAAAAATTTCTATAATTTCAAATAGAAATTGCGTGGAAATTACTCTTAAAAAACGTACATGGCCGTTTTCAAAGTGTGGACTTTTTAGAGCAGATTTTACTGAAAGCAAACATCTCTACCTTCAACTTTGTAGTCCTTTGATACATACCGAGATGAATTTAAAGACACCATTCGCAGCCGTTTTGAGAAAATAACTGTCAAAAAAACAATTTTCAAAAACTGATTATATTTCACACAAAATAAGGCGAAACTACTCATGTTTTCAAAAATTGAACATCTTATTTCCAAATTTGACTTTGAACAACAAATTTTATTAAAAAAATATCTATCTCCAGTATTGTAGTGGTAGGATGAGCCCGAAAAAATTGAACTTTTGAAATGTTAGGAATTTCAATGACCATAAGACCTGCACCGTTATCTTAAGCGTCCTTCACGCCATCCGTTTTGTGTAATATCAATTTTGGAGAAAATAAGCTGAATGGTTTTCGCGCTAGTTTTCACCACGTACGGTGGAAGGAAGTTTTGCTGTCTAACGATTATTCGGGTCAAAGTTGACGTCATTGATGCATCACGTGGTCAGGTGCAGTGGCTGTTATTTTAGACTGCTTTGACCATACCTCATTCTTAACATCGGATGCGCCAAAGCATGACTTATCATCACTGTTGCCAAATGTTGCGTTTTGATTTTCTAGAGATGAATTTTCTGAATTTTGTGTCATGTATAACATTTCCTTGTTAACATTTCCATTGTTCCTGAACAATTGGATCTGCGGACTAATTAAATAACGCTACAGCAAAATGTAGCAGCTTTAATACATACTATACCAATAAGCAGCGTTTTCAAGCATTTTCGTAAATAGGGAGTGGCGTGTAACATCAAAACTAGGGTCGATAGGCAAAAGCTGATTTCACATTTGAATTCAGGTTACAAGACTTAGCTTTGCACACCATTCAGCTTCTTTGTTACAAACACTGACCAGTGAGATTAATTCAACAGTTTAGGGTATATATTCTTATGCACGGGGAAAATGTGGTAATGTGCACCGTGATGGTGACGCCTACGACTGAGATTGTGGAGAGGGGGCCAAAGTATTTTGTTTGGCCGCGGCGAAATGCAGCGAGCCGCCTTATCAGCTATTGCGCATGCGGTCGCCAGCTAGTGTTACTTGCCAAGGGAATGCGCGATCTCTGAGTGTTCTTTCTTGCCGCTTTATTGGCAGACAGCCACCGCTGTAGGCTGAAGGTCAGAGCGGGGGCAGAGATCGTTCCTTCCCTTCCCCGGTGCATCCACCCAGCCCCTCCCCGCCCACTCCTCTCCCTCCTCCCTCTCCATCCTCCCGCCATCCCTCTTCACCCGTCCCCCAACCCTTCCCCTCCACCCGCACTCACCGTCCCCTGCTTCCCTTCATCCATCACCCCTCACCACCTTCCTCACTCTTCTCCTCTCTCTTCCCCTCCACACACTCCTATCCCTTAACCCTTCCTCCCACTCTTTCCCCTCCACCCGCATTCCCCTTCCTCCATTACCATTCTTCCATTTCTCCTCTATCTCTTCCTCTTCCCCTCCAAACCTTCCTCCCCCTTTACCCGTTCTCCCAATCCTTCCCCTCACCCCATTCTCCCTCTTCTCCTACCCACCCTCCTCTCCTCCACACTCCTTCCCCTCCAACCGCCCTCCCCTTCTCCATCACCCCAACACTCTTGTCCTCCTTCTCCTCTCCTCCACACCCTCCTTCCCCTTAACCCTTCCTCCCACTCCTTCCCCTCCACCCGCACTCCTCTTCCCCCGCTTCTCACCCTCCATCACTCCTCACCCCATGCTCCCTCTTCTCCTCCTCGCCCTTCTTCCTCTCCCCTCAGCCGCGTCCGTCCCAGCACATCTACGGGCAGCTGCGAACAGGCGCATTGCTGGCGAATGCTCGCTCAAGGAATTTGGACCTTTAATTGCACACTCACATCTAATTATGCAACCAGGATTATTTTGTATTGCGTTTTAAGGGAATTTAGAGGAGAGAATAAAAAATTGCATTAATAGTAAATTTATAAATAAGTTCCAACTTTTGCAGATCTAAACAGGGGAGAGTCTCCCAATGTCCACAGAGCCAAACACCGCAAATTAACCATTTTGCAACACTTTAAAATTTTATAAACAAAATCGAATTATGCGCTAGAACAGCCGGAAAGGCTTCGCAAAGTGTGCCTGAGATGAAAATTTTAATATAGCAGTTTGACAGAGTTACAAATTGATTGCTAAAAGTTAGTATAATTGTTGTTAAGTGTTAAATATAACTGTCTATTGGGAGTAATTCTAGACTGTAAATGCTCAGAAATATTTTTTCATCATGGCGCACGCGCAGGCAAAATTTCCCCTACGGCAGGGTCAGACGACGATATTTCCTCCTCATACGTAAACAATCGCGCCCCCCATGGTATTTTGTGCCAATCACATAGGCAGTAAGTAGCGATTGGTCAATGCGACCCTCCCCCGGATCGAATGGAGTGCAAGTTTGTCTGAATGGTTGGGAAGATAGAATTTTACCCGCCAATTCTTGTGATAGTAACTTTACATATGAATGTGACACAAGTAACATTGTCAGATGAGAAGTTTTTGAGTTCTAATTTGGTTGTCATTTTTTCTATTAATCCTACGTCGAAGTTTGGAGAATGCACAGTACTGGAAAAGCGATAAACTGTAATTCAGTAGGAGTGTGCAATAGAATTCAATGTTTGTTCTTTCATTTCAGTAGGGAAAATGGTTGCCTCCACTATGCTTAGTCTGCGTGTGCTGCTGGTGGCGTGGCTGTTGGCGGTGGTTGCGAGCGAGGCCACGGAGGCTGCAGGGACCGTTGGCGAAGAGGACAGCGTGGCGGCGCGTGTGAACAGCCTCACTGCGCGCGTCGACGCCCTGCAGGCCCAGCTGCAGGCGCTGCAGGACGCGCCCTCCCACCGCCGCTGCTTCTCCAGCCCCACCCCGCCCGCTGTCACCCCTCCTCGTTTCGACATCCTCCGCGAGGAGCGCCACGAGCTCACGGCCAACACGTCCCTGCACGACGCCGCGGCTCGCGACGACGACGACGATCTGCTAGCGCTGCTGCGGCGCGGGGCAGCACTCGAGGAGCGCGACGCGCGCGGCGACACGGCGCTGCACGCGGCAGCGCGCGAGGGCGCGGCCAAGGCCATGCACGAGCTGCTGCGTTGGGGCGCGGACCCCAGGACGCGCGGCGCGCTGCTCCGCACGCCGCTGCACGCGGCCGCCGCCCGCGGCCAGCTGGAGAGCGCGCGGCGGCTGGTGGAGGCGGGCGCGCAGCCCGGCGCCCGCGACGCCCACGGCGCCACCGCGCTCGCGCTCGCCGCCCAGAACAACCACTCCGACCTCTTCGAGTGGCTGCTGCAGCGGGAGCCGTCGGTGGAGTGGGCGGACGCGGCGGGCGACTCGGCGCTGCTGGCGGCGGCGCGGGCGGGCGAGTGGGCGCGCGCCAAGAAACTGGCCCGTGGAGGGGCGGCGCCCGCGGCGCGCGGCCGCGACGGCGTCTCGGCGCTGGTGCTGGCCGCGGGGGCGAAGGCGGGGGCGGGGCAGGAGGGGGCGCTGGCGGCGCTGGAAGCCATGCTGCGGCGCGGCGCGCTGTGCGACGCAAGGGAGGTGGCGCGCGCGCTGGCGGCGGCGGCCGGCGGCCCCCAAGTGTGGGCGATCGCGCAGGCGGCTCCCGAAGAGGTGAGGGCGGCAGCTCTTGCGCTGACAACGCGGTCGAAAGCGCATTCTAAATTTAGATATAGATTTAGGTTTAGATTTATTCAGTAAAAAAAAAAAAAAAAAAAACAGTAAAAACTGTATGTTACGTAGGGGGGAAAATATTATCTGCGCACGTTTTCTTGAGTTCCAGTATCCCTTCCCATCATTTTAACTATAAATAGTTGAACGATAAGTAAAGGTTTAACATAAATAAATAAAATTAATTTTTTTTAAATCGCAAGATTAGCAATGTTTGAAAAATAGTCATTTTCGTTTCTGAGTTATAGAAAACTAATTTTCATTGGGACCCGAATTGCAAGTATGATTTTTCTGCATGTCAAGTCGCTCTGACTTCTTATCATTACAAGCAAAAGAGATTCAACAAAACGTGCGCATAGTTCTACTCTCGCGATCACGAATCGGACGCGGTGAAAGTATAAATAGAAGTTGATGTTATATTTAAGAATACGTGTTATTACGAGATTATATTTGTCACTTCTACACTCAGCCTAACTTCGGCTTATCTCCATTTCTACACTCTTCTTCTTCAACCGTTTCTCTGTCTCCTTACGAAGTTTTGATCGCATGGCATAGCCACCCTTACAAGTAGACACTCCCCCCTTATATCTCGGATAACAATATCCGGTTTGTTTGTTTGTTTGTTTGCCGTTATCGTGCGATCAGTTTGAATTTCATTTTCTTACAGTATTGTACACGTCCAAAAGACGTCACCGGTTTTGATGAGTGTTCGAAACACTTGGGGCATGTGTTTGGAACTTTGATGGCGGTGAAGATCTGCCAGTGGAGGTAACTACACACCTTGCCTCTTCTCAAGTATTCGGTCTTTGCTAATTATGGACGAACTAAGTCAATACGATCAACGATTTACTTTTGCTCCTTAGATACTTGCTCCTGGCAAATGCCGCATTTACCACCTTAGGAAAATATTGAGAATCACATTATCATAATGTGTTCTTAACGATGGATCTTGGGCAGCTATTACAATTGCATCCGATTCTGACTTAATTTTTCCCTTTTAAGCCTCATAAATGATTGTTCTTTATTGATATGCTCTTTGCCAATTCTTGTTAGATATTGTCCATAGAGTGGTTTGTCTTTCCGCGATTTCTAGAACTTTTTTTGTGCCTCACATTTCATGTACGAGTAAAGTAGCATCAGAAGGTCAGTGTATATGCTATTGTGCGTGTCTTGCATAGTCTTATTCGCAATGCTTCTTGCTACAGTTATATTACCTCCGTTTCCCATTATTCGCTCAGATTGCATGACCTGCCTCATGTGTGGGTCATCTTGATGGCTGACTACATGCTTTCCCATCCTGTCTATTTCATTGTGCTAGGAGGCTTGAATTTGCGTGAGGCCTCTTACCCTTTACTTACGTGACACAAAGTCTTTGTACATCAGCTCAAGGTTTACAACATGAAGAATTGTGAGCAGTTTTCTGGTTTTTCGATCCATGATTCGAATTTCTTGCACAGTCCACTCCATTAATTCGAACTGTACCCCGCTTCAGGCAGACCAGTCGCAGATATTTTATTCCTGAAGTTCAGAGCGGACTGCAGGACAAGTCTCGCTCTTCTGTAATACTCCCTGCGAATACTCCCTTTCATTGTGTCGTTCGTGATCTCACATTTTTCAATGCAAAGAAATTTGTACATTTTACCTGACTCAAGATCTTGAACTATCAACTTTAATGCTCTCTGACATTGTCATTTTGCCTTTATTTAAATTGATTTTTGCACACTTGTCAAGACCAAACTTCAGAGAAAAGTCATTGTTCAAATCATTCACGACAGCATTTGGATGGGAATCACTTCATTTGTAGCAAACACTTGAAAAAATTCACAATATGTTTCAATGTCTTCTTACAACTACAATAATGAAGATACGATTTTTTCATAATTAAATGTATTCATCAAAAACAGATTTTCAAATAATGTCATGTTGAATTTTTCGAAACTATGAGTATTTTTGGAATAATTGGACTTCAAAGTTAGTCGCCCGCTCTCAAAATACTGCGCTTTTTTATTTAGGCGTTTTGAGGCAGTTGGATGCTACGTGAGTTAGAAAGTGTATAGAACATCATATTTAATATTTATTTGTTTATTTATTACATTGTAGCTTGTGTTCTATGTTTACAAATTAATGTTTTACGTATTATTTAAAACCAATTTGAAATAAATATGAAATAAACATTGCTAGCCTTCGATCACTCGTATCCAATTTACACAGATGCTACGTTAGTTATAATTTGTATATTATTTCATTTTATTATTATTTATTACATATTTATGTTATTTCATTTTAAAATGCGTCCTTCAATTGTGTTAAATGAGAAAAGGAATAGATGAGCGATCTTTGTTGGTTGTTGTTACCCATTGTGGTAACGGCACACAAATAACACGATAATGACTTCTTTTAGTTCGCGGAATTAAAAACGAATACTTTTATATATTTGTAATAAAATAATGTTTAATAATTACTCTTATATATTTTTCTATCAATTTATTTACCAATGCTACGAGTATCGTATTTTTTTTAACTTATAAATATTTTACTTTCTGGCATTTTGATTATTTTTCGCATCAAATGTTCTACGAGTTCAAATGAGTCCATTACTAATGTCGAGACCGTACATGCTGTTTTAGCACCACTAGTTTATTTCTGATATCATTATGAATTATTTGTTTCTTTGCAAGTATATTACATCTGGATTATATTTGTTAATTAGACTTAATAGATGACCTAAATACATTAATTTATATTGTAATATGCTTTCTATCATGGTTTAAATCTCCGATAGTGCCTAAGGACCTCAGTGCTTGGGGTGGACTTAAAAAGGAATTTTCGCAATGCAGATTAAAAAACTGCTCACTCGCAGGTTTCTATAGGGTAACGGTATTAAATTACTTCAATGAGAAAGACCCCTTCTCCAATAATTACTAGCATTTATTCTACCTCTAAACATTCTCATATAAAAACAAAATATGCAATTACCTTAAAATGAATATTAAAATTTCCAACAATATGTACACCAATGATGTACATTACCCCCATTACTATTTAGAATTGCACCTTCCATATAACTTATAAACTTAAGAACAGGTAACAAATATTTGATGATGTAATCACTACAGATATATAGATTATACAATGAAGTCCTACAGAGATGAATACCACAGTGACAAAAACTCGTATTCCCCTGCTGAAAACGTTCAGGAAACAAACCAATGCCATGTTATGATGTTACCGGAGAAAGTATCCCCTTGCCGCTGGAAACATTCACCACTGCTGTTTATCAGAAAAGGTTATCTCACCGTAATGATGAAGTTAGCTCATGAGCGGTAGCCGAAGCGTTGGCCTCCATACAAACGTGATGGCCTCGCAGCAGCCGCATAAAATGGCGGCCGCGGTCTCTGAATTAAAAGGGTCGTCCTTCGACACAATTGGATTGCACTTCAGTGGAACCAAAGGTTAAAGTAGGGTACATGGTACACCCTCAGAAGGGTGGCGGCTGGGTCTCCTTAATCTCTCCCTCAAATTACGCTACGCGCTTTGATCGAAATGAATTAAACTTAGGGATAGGCTATTTTCATGTCTCGCCCTTCATGCGCATTGTAATGCCAATTTACTTTCAAAGGCAAGTTTTCTCGCTTCGCTCGCTCGGATGCAAGTCACGGCCCTTGCATTCACTATAAACATCCTTGAGCCAATCCACTGCATAATTACCAATTCACTTTTATAAGAAAGCACTTTTCAAGGAAGCCTCTAAAATTCAAACTGCGCAGTTATCACCGGAGCGGCGCGAAGTGCCGGTTTAAAAGACTTCCGTAAGTTTTACCGTATAATAGACTTCAATCGAACCAAAACTACCTATTTAACTTTAAGAGGTTGCTGATAATGCGATTTGCTGAGTTGCTTTGGAGAACTTGCTGACGAACAGGGTGCCTCGTAGCTCGCGCAGAAAAATCACCAGGAGCCGCCTTAAAAGCACACTGCTAGAGATTCAAACACCACGGCAACCCATGACGTTCTGCTGCCGAAACTACTCTCAGATGAGAGAGACCCGTTTGCAAACGATTCCCACGTTACGATTCTCGTTCACCTGGTGGTTCTGGAATCATGACGTCATGATGTTCTTGCTTGTTTCCCGCTCAATTCGAACGAGTTAGAACAACCATCGTTAATTAATATTTTATTTACGGGGTGAGCTACTTTAACTCTTTTTAGACCTCTAGTAGACCCACAGCATTTTATGAACATGTCTCGCTGAGTTTAAGGTGTACGTTTACGAGATGTGGTAGCACCCTCCTATGGATAATTTTGCATCCGGTAAAAACGTTACTACCAGATAAGTTGTAGGGCAATAGATCACGTAGCAAGAGGCGTATCAACAACTTGGTCGCCTGTAGGAACGCGAAACATTGCCGCCTATTTTTTTTCAAATAACCCGAGGAAAGATTTATATAATAATTGCAATTAATGTTTAAAACTTGGACACACATATTTGACTAAAATTAAATATGTATGATTTAATTAAAAATTTATTCGTGTTCAGTATTTTTCTAGAAACAGTTAAATAATTTTTAAATCATATCTTTTGAGGTCCAGAAATAACATAAATTCATCATGTTTTTGTTATTTCGTAGTTATACGTATTTGTTATTCAACCGTTACTCTGCTTTAATTCTTAAAATTACGTAGATGTCTACATTTAAAAATGTCTTATTTTGTTCATACTATTTTCTAGTGTAAGATGAAAGCTTTTCCTTAACTTTAAGAATTAAATATATTGCGACGGACTTGGTCGAAGCAAAATTATCGATAATTTCGTTCAAGTTAATGTTTTGCAACATGAACTCCTCGGTGCATAATAATGCAGAATCAATACCACAATTTTCAATCATTGACGAACGCAAATTTTGCATAATCGACAACTTCTTTTATACGAGTAAGACGATATTGAAAATGAATATATATCGTAAAAAATTGAAAGATATGGAATGGAAAGATAAGGTTGAATTCTCTCATGCGGTAGTGACGTAATGGACACCAGTTCGGGAACGTATGTGCAATTGTAGCACCAGTTATTTACATGTTTTTATCATCATACAATTCACTGAAATTTTTCCTCTTTAAGGAAATAGGCTGCATAGAGCACGCAGATTGGCAGATCTTCATTCAAACTGTATTTGTGCTATGTTAAGGGAATGGCAAGTTTTTATTGGAGCCGAGCCATTTGCTCCGTTCGTGGCTATCATTTGTGTTGCTTCTTTTTCCCTGATCAGGTTGTTTAAAATATTTATTAGTGCGGTCTCTCTGCTATGTTCAGAGAATTCTCGAGTTTTCATTCGTTACGTACCATTTGCTTTGTTCGGGTGACTGGTAGTTCGTCACGGGTGCGGTTCCTTCTGCTTTGTTCATGTGCTTTAAGGTGTTCGTTTGTGGTTTGTGCTCCTTCCGAAACATTGTAATTGGTGACGTGGTATCTGTTCTGTTTTGATGACAGAGTCAGTCTGCTTGTTGGAGTCAATTGCCTAATGCTGTGATCAGGTTACTGGCAGGTGTGTTCACTTGTGACGTCATTCGCCTTTTCTACTTTCAGATGGCGTCGACATTCGTGACGCCATTCGTCTTTTTGTCTGTTCATGCGGTTGGCGAGTGTTTACTTGTGACTCAATTCCACCTTTCGCTGTGTTCATGTCGTTGGCGTGCGTATTTGTGACGTCATTACCTTTCGTTCTGTTAAGGTGGTAGGCGTGTGTTCACTTGTGACTTAATTCCCTCTTTTCTCTGCTCAGGTGGCGGGCGCGGCTGGGAACGAGGCGCTGTGTCAAGCTGCCAAAGATGGCCGCGTGGAGGCGCTAAAAGCGTTGCTGGCGGCGGGCGTGTCAGTTGATGCTAGAGACGGCACCGGGAAAACACCTTTGATACTCGGCTCGGAGGAAGGCCACTTGGACGTGGTTCGTGAACTTTTGAAGGCGAATGGCAATGTCAGCATATCGGATAATGACGGCGATACGGCCTTAATTCAATCTGCGGCTCGTGATCACTTGGAGGTTGTGCAGTTGCTCTTGGCTGCGAACGCGGAGGTGAATGCAAGAAACAATTTTGGGAGGACACCTCTCATGGAGGCTTCGTATATGGGTAACGCGAATGTATTGCGCGAGCTTTTAAAAGCTAATGCTGACGTACACATGAGGGATAAAGAGGGGGATACGGCCTTAATACTAAGTATATATTTTTTAAATCATGTGGAGTCACTACGAGAGCTCTTGGCTGCGAATGCGGATGTGAATGCAAGAAACTATGAAGGGAAAACGGCTCTCATGAGTGTCTCATATAGAGGTGATGAAGAAGCAGTTCGTGAGCTTCTGAAAGCGAACGCAAATGTAAACATTTCTGACAGTAACGGACATACCGCTTTAATGAACTCTGTACGCATTGGTTATGTTGAGGTTTTGCGGCTTCTCTTGGCTGCAAATGCGGATGTGAATGCAAGCAACAAAGATGGGAAAACGGCCCTCATGTATGCTGCAGCTAAGAGTAACGTGGATGCGGTAAGCGAACTTTTGAAAGCGAACGCTGATATACACGCTTCCAGCAATCAGGGAAATACCGCTTTAATAGTATCCGCAAAGCACGGTGGAACGGAGGTGCTTGAGATCCTAGTGGCTGCGAATGCAGACGTGAACGCCAAAAACCTAAACGGAACAACAGCTCTCATGTATGCGGCAGCGAATGGTTGGTCCAACACAGTGCGTCATCTTTTGAAAGCGAACGCCGATGTAAACATTTCGGACAAGGACGGGGACACTGCTTTAATGGCGTGTTCATTCGAAGGCACTTTGGAGGTTTTGCAGCTGCTCCTGGCCGCGAAAGCGGATGTCAGCGCGCGAAACGTAAAGGGGGCAACGGCTCTCATGTACGCCGCGGGGAACGGTCACGCGAATTTAACGAACGAGCTGTTGAAAGCGAACGCTGACGTCAACATCGCAGACAACGACGGCGACACAGCCTTAATCGGAGCTTCAGCACTCGGTCATTTGGAGGTGGTGCAGCTGCTGTTGGCTGCGAATGTGCAGGTGGATGCAAGAAACGAAAATGACACAACGGCCCTCATGTATGCCTCAGCGTTCGGTCACGCTAACGTGGTGCGCGAGCTTTTGAAAGCGAACGCCAACGTAAGCATTTTGGACAATAAAGGAGATTCCGCTTTGACTATGTCGTCAAGAGAAGCCCGTCTGGAGGTTGTGCGGCTTCTCGTGGCCGCGAAGGCGGAAGTGAATGGACGAAACAAAGAAGGAAAAACGGCTCTCATGCAAGCCGCGTTCAACGGCAGCGCAGATGTAGTGCGTGAACTTTTGAAAGCGGGCGCAACTGTAAACGTTGCAGACAATGACGGAAATACAGCCTTAATAATAGCTGCCTATTCCGGCCATTTGGAAGTGGTTCAGCTCCTCTTGGCTGCGGACGCGGAGGTGAATGCGAGAGACAATGATGGAAAAACGGCTCTTGATTATGCCGCCGAGAAGAAACACGACGATATAAGACAGGCGATACTGAATTTCAAGTTTGGTTCGTAATGAAGAACAATCACCTCGATAGATTCGCGTACAAAAGGCATATTGGTCAAAGTATTATTTTTTTGTTCAGGTGATGTCGGTTTTGAAATGAAAACCGCGGAAAGATGAAAATTTCTTGGCAGTAGCTTCTACGAATTCATTTTGGTGTTTTGAATTAAATCATTTGGTTGAAAAAATCCCAAACTCACAAGGAATGCTGTATCAACATGAAGAACATTTAAGAGAATTATGTAACTGTTTTATAGAATTAAATAAATTAAATGAAAATAAGTTTTGTTTTAAAAATTATGTACCGGGGGAGATGGCTCAGGGCATCAACTGATTTCACAGCAGTGCCTGGTTCTGGGGTTCGAGTCCCGTCGGTGGCAGCATTTTCGACTCTAGCCAGATGACGGGTCTAATTCTGTCGCTGTCTGGAGAAGAATTCCAGTGGCCGGCTGCTCTGATCGGTATTTTTCGATCAATACCAGGCAAATGTTGGAGCAGTACCTAATCAAACGGGTCACGGACCGCTTGCACGGACATTTCTTTTCTTTCCCATTCCTTGTCCTATCTTTACCACTTATACACACACACACACACACACACACACACACAACCACTCGGGTCGGGAGCTTAGAGCTGGTCTCGGCTGAAGCGGTGCCTCACTGGTGGGAGATACCTGGTAGAGGAAGAGCCGCTAGCCGGCGGTCGGTCGACACCGGCACTATGCACTATACATGCACTATACATGAGTGGTGAAGCAGCGAAGTCTTATTTGACATGATGGTGGGATCCAACGGTTGTGGAGAAGGGAGCTGCTATTTTCAGTCACTAAGAGTGCCGAATATCTGATGATGATGTCGGAAGGCCAATTGGAGCGACCCTCTCAAAAAGGGTAGCGCAAGTCCCCGGGAAACTTACAATATTGTTTGAGCTAGTTTGTATATACGTATACATTATATAATGTGTAGGTCAATTAATAAGAAAATAAATGTCACATGGTTTTGGAAATTTAGAAGCAGTGAAATAAATCATGGATAAATTTACAAAATAAAGAAAAAGGACTTTACATTTTCATTACTTATTTTTACAGTTATTAATCTGTGATTATTAGACCTCGGAATTAATTGTAGGCACGAAAGATGATGATTTAGTCACTTAAATACTACACAAAAACAACAAATACGAAATACGCACTAGTAGGTAGAAAATGAGACGTTTCTGGCACTCAAAACAGTTACAAAATGACTGAACCAGGCATTTAGCAAACATTAGAGACAAAAAGTTAAGTCTCAGGTGTTTAAAACTTATCACAAAATGATTAAATTAGAATCTTTTTTATTATTTAGGAAAGTCAAGTATTCGTACATTTGAGTGTACCTACAAGCGTATTATTTTAATCAGTTTCATTTCTATGCATTTTATTCATTCTTTCACACTTTTCATTCTCAGCCTGTCAACACTCACATGCAGCGTGAGCGTGAATGGATGCAATTGCCTAAGAAGTGCGTGTAGGTCGGAGGCGATCTTGAAACATCCTCTTGATGGTGACTTGCAGAGCTCCTTGTGAGAGCGTAGGCTTCCGCGGCCGGAGTCAGTATTTACTTGGCTGTCCGGGTGACGCCGCGTCCATGGCGAAGGTGCCGACGTTTCGGTCGCCATTCTGCGACATTCTTCAGGGCGTAACGCCTGAGGACATTTTACGCCCTGAGGAAGGTCGCAGAATGGCGACCGAAACGTTGTCACCTTCGCCATGGACGCGGCGTCACCCGGACAGCCAATTATATGCAGAATGGCGACCGAAACGTCGGCACCTTCGCCATGGACGCGGCGTCACCCGGACAGCCAAGTAAATAGAGAGCTCTTTATGTTCGGTGTGTTGTTGGAGGGATAGGTCTGCGCCTAGTCGATTGCGTATTTAATCAGGGAATATTCGCGTTTAGAGAAAGTACTTGCATTTCGGTATAACAATTTTTTTTAAAAAATGAGCATCTAAAATATTATAATTTAACAAAAATACTTGTTTTAGGCAAAACCATTACAATAGGTATCAACAACCCATTTAGGACATTTTAGACACTATTGGATGTTTTGACTAGATCTATTTTTTCACGATTTGTAAACATCTCCCATTGTTTTCCACCACCACCCCATAAACCTATATTGGCATTTGACATAAAAGGTTTCGTCTACTTATAATATACAGACATCATTATGTTATACATATACACATTTCTACTCAAGTTGATACAAACATGAAATAATACAAACAACTAACTCAACTTACTCTCGGATCAACGTAACTAATCTTTGACGAACTATTCATTAAGTAAATTATAATCATCAGCAAAATACAACAATAGCGCTTATTACTTCTATAATACTGCATCACAACCAAACAGGAAATTAATTGCCATAATTCCTTTGCAAATAGCGATAAGATGTAAAAAATCACACAAGTGTATGGATTTTGCAATACATTGGGAGGCCCAAACTGATTTTTGATGTGCTCTGTATTAATTGTAACTCTTACTGCTCACAAACAGTAAGAGTTGAAAAAGAAAAAAATGAGAGATTAGCTCAAGGTTTTCTGGTGACAACGTAAAAAAATAAATATAGCTAAAAAAGATACTGACTTTGGAGTCTTAAAACCTTTTGAAATTAACCAATATTAGAAGATTTCTTAATTAAAAACATGTTTATTGTTCCAATGTACAATGTAGTAAATACATATTTTTGTATGTTGTTCACTTGTGTTGCAATGCAGAGTTGAACTTGCATTAATCAGTTCATGTAAAATACCACCATAAAACACCACCATAAAAAGACACCATAAAACACAATTTAAGATTTATGCGTAATAAAAACGTAATGAAGACTACCAAAAGCAACACACGCTACACAAATAAGAGCTTAAATGCAATAACGTATACCAAAATATGAACGAGTTCACGAATTAAAAATGTTCTAATTATGATCTAATAAACAGACTAAACGTTTAGTAAAATCATAAACTAGCAAAATAATATGTTAATCAAATGTTTGAATAGCATAACTAGAATGGCCAAATAACTTAGTTTTCAGATTAGCTAATAAACAAGTCTCGTACACTTGTGTTGCTATGCAATTCTTGTGTTGCTATACACTTGTATTGCTTGTTACACAATTGACCACTTAAGAACATGAGTTACAGAATATTGATTTAAATGTTCAAATGGGAACCTGCACCTTTTGTCCTAATATTGCTCACTGCTGGCAAAAACTCTATCCAGCATCAGAGTAAATACTGGAGACAATCTTGAAAATCGCAGAGTTAAATCCATATCTTCTACGAAATGACGTTCATCATTTTAAAACAGAATTAAAAGTTCTTTTACCCTTTTACAAATGATTTGAAAGAATATGTAACGCATTTGCTAATAAAATATTGAAATATGTACAGTATGTTAGTACATACAAATCCTAGTCTTAATTATTTCGCCATTGGTTTTATCTTCCTTGCATTTTAGTATAGAGTTACGCAACATGGTAAAAATCAATAACAATATTTTGACGGAAACATATTACGATTTGGAAGCACCATTTCTTAGCATTGATGCACAGTGGCTCCCCTGTCCTCTTGTGTATCTGCAGCAGGTTCTACAAACAAAGAAATTAAATGAATGCAATTTTAAAAAAAGGGTAGTTTTTGCATTAATTTCCGCTTGACGTTAATGCAATTTATGTTTTAAAAAGTTTATACAAACGTCTTCGAATTTTATCTTTACATTTTCCTCCCCAAATAGAGCAAAGAAGGTTAAAAATTGTGGTCTCGTTTTCATTGAACTTTCTGAATTTTTAGAAAATTACAAATGTTAGAAATATGCGATAAAGTATGATTTTGTAGCACCACTTTCACGCGACCTGTAATTAATAAACGCATGCCTCTTTTTCGGCCCACTGTAAGCGGAGAAGCAAAAATGTCAAGAAATATTTAGCAACAGCGATAAATCCGAAGTTTATGGTGTTATGGTTACTAAAGAAGTGTATATTTATTTGTAAATGAAAGAATACACTTTGCTCATATATTTACCGTTGCTGAAAAACAATTTGTGCGTCATTGTTTTTCTCAGCTGACAGTAATACATATCACTCCTCCCATAGAAAAGTGACACAAATGTGAATTTCTGATTTCTCAGAAATTGCATTTTAAGTTTCGTAGTTCTGTAATATTCGTTATAGATTGTACCAAATATTCACCTTCCAGCGGACAGTAATTGAACTAATTCAAAATCAACTTCTGAATACTAGCAGTACCTCTTGGTAACCTCTTATCAGCTTTTAGCTGAAAAATGAAGATTTCGCACTTGTCACTTTTCTATTGGAGGTGCGATATATTTAATGAGGAAGATAAAACGTTTTGACGTCACAAATGCTTGGAGTATTTCCTAGTGATTCGCAGTCCGTCCGCTAGATAGCATTAGCTCGCTGATTCTCTGGGTCTCCGCCATATTGATCTTTGACGTCACACGCGGAAGCGCACTTCAATGTTGGTAAACACCAGGCAACAGAAGCAAGGTCAGGGATTTCAGAGGTTAGCGAACTTGGGACGCGTGTCTGCTTCCGTAAACAAACAACGCGTGAGAAATGCAGCCCTGCACCAGTGGGGAGGCGGCCGCGTTTTGTAGAAAATATGTAAAGACGTTTGCTGGTGATTTAATTTACTTTTGTCAGTATTTTATTTACAACTTTTGTTAATTGTCAACAAAAGCATTTGATTATTTATTTGGCCACATCGAGAGAAATTATTTGAAAATAAACCAAGTTAGTGTGAAATAAATAATAGTAATTTATTATAGAAGGCGGAAGTGTATCTTTATCAACGTGTGTAATATTTGATATTATTTTAATCAATATGTTTTAGTATAATGGATTAGTATAATTGTCATGTTAGATACGTCAGGTAAATAGTTTACAGCATCGGCCGGTCAAAACGAATAGTTAATAATAATTTACCAAAAAGTATCGTAATTCAGTACATCGTATTACAATATGAGATTGACAAATTATCAAACGATGCCGTGAGATCGAATTTCATAGGCAATCGAGTTTTATAGTAACTAATATGCTATGATACCATCCATGTGGAAAATATCCATCCGAAAGGAAAGTAATATTAATTTTAACAATGACAATTAATGTATTATATATCATTTGGATTGTATAATTGTAAAGAACCTGTAACAAGTATTGTACTTCAGCTTCTGGGTCAATGACCCCCATCTCGTTCAGACTTTCGTCCTTTTTCCCTGATTCTCGAGCAAATGCTGAGATGGTCCCTACTTTTGCTTCTGGACATAAATGTAACTTCAAATTAACTTCTCCCCATAGCACGTCACACATAGGTTTTAACTGTTTTTGACGTAAATAAATAAATAAATGCGATACCTGCGTCCGCTATTTAAAACAAGACGGAAGTGCAACAATTTTTTGGGGCATATATAAGGGTTTCTGGAGAAGGGGAGGTCCCGTTCAAATTGGCCACCGTTCATGGTAAACACTTCACATTTTTCCCTTCAAAATGAGCGATTAGCGAGTGATGAACATAAAATTAATTTGAATTATTAATAAATATCGAGTCAATAATTTCGGTGCAACGGTATTGACTTTTGCAACCAAGAAAAACAGGAAGTGTTTGAAATTTAATATATATTTCTTCAAACGGTAACCATATTCGATAGATTAATCTTGCAACATCATTATCATAACGTGATCTATGAACATGTGGTTAAAATGACAACCTAATTATCTAGGGATGCTAGAAGTACTTTCTTGCATTTTGTAAATGTTACTTAATATCGTACTATCAGTTCATACTATTTTGTAATTTTTGAAAAATTAAAATATTACACCAAAACAACTTTATTCTGTATTGTTCAGTGCATTTATCTCTATCCTTTCAAATATAAATCCTTCATTACACACAAAACTAACAAACACTCATATTTTGAAAAAAAATGTACACGATTTGATTTGATTTAATTTAAAGACAGGATATTAAATAATATATTTCATTCAGAAAATAGATTTCTGTCTTCAATATTGTAGTTGATATAAGACGCCAAAAAATTAAGTTTTGCAAATTTTCTAAAATTGAATCGTTTATTTCAGAAACCCGTCAAACGCCAAAATCTAAAACACGCTTTAGCGACGGATATTGTTCTAGGAGGATAAACACAACGTTTAGTGCATAGTTATATGAAAAATATGCATATTAACTCCTTTCATAAAAAATATTTTGAAAAATGAAAAATTGGAAGATTTATTCTCAGGTTTCTCGAAATGAGAAATTTGGCATTTGACGGGTTACTGAAACAAACGGTTCAATTCAGAAAATTCACCGAAAATGATACATGCACCATTTTACTGAGCTTTTTGTTTTTATCGGAAAAAAATCTGAACAAAAAATTTGGAGCCATGTTTGAGGCAAGCTTGAAAATGTTGAGGCTTCATATAAAGTAACTACCAAAACGAAAATATCCGTTTTGTATTCAAGGAGACGTGACATCAGATGTATCCGAAAATATCAATTTTGGTGAAAATCCTGCCAAGGGTTTAGCCGATAATGTTGTTACTGGACTGACGGTGTGAAGTTTTGCCGTAAAGCAATTTTTAGATATCAAGTACCCACAACCCGTGATATCTGACGTGTTATCTAGGAATACGTGTTATACAATATTCTTTTCTACATACAGGAACAAAGATATTCTACTTCTCGGTATCAGGACTTTAGTATTTTTCTGTCGAAAAGTCAGCATTTTCGCTGCAGTATTAAAATATTTTCGACAAACTACGTATGTAGCATCAACGAAAGTAAACATCAAGATATAATAATAATGAAACTGGAACGCAAGTAAAGACGGAAAAAAATTAAGTTTACATAATGTAATGGAGAAAAGACAGTCAAATGTAATAGTTGTAGGGTAAAATGTACTTGAAGGGCGTGTGTGGAAATGAAAGTGATTAAAATGTATAGCGATTAGAATGCTTACAAAGAATTGTGAAGTAAACCAATCACATTTCGTTTGTCTTTACAAGAAAGAAAAGAGACATACCACTGAATAGATACAAGAGAAAAAAGTTTGAAATTCATACATAATTTGCACTGTAAGAGGTAGCCAACTTATATTTTAGACGAAATTCCACGTTTTGTTGCAGATTGACCCACTAGCTGTCACTACTTTCCCTTTGACTGTATTCATCTGTCTGGTTGGCCGTTATTCCGATGATCACACCACAACCCTTCGAACTCTTAGAACTCATGTATTTGAAAGCCTTCTGTCTTTAATATTATAACGAAATAGATAACTTTATACAAAATAATGTCATAAACTAAAGAAAAAATTAAATGTGACTATATAACAGTTACAGGTAAAAATAATATAAAGATAAGTAAATTCAAACATTAAAAAGTTCAATATATCTTTCTAAGAGAGTAACAAATAGTTAATATGTAATTTTGTTTATTTGTTTTATTCACATTGAAGTTTCGTATATTTTAAATTTTTAAAATTTTAAATACAATTATTTAAAAAAAATGTTTTACAGGAGAATATATAGATATTTTTACTTCCCTGTTGAATTTTACAAGCTGTTCGCCAAATGAGAAAATATTTCAATTTTCAAAACTCAATATGAATTTCGTGACGAAGACCTGAACACTGGCGCTTCTCCCGGAGAGCGCGCGAACTGCAAGGAAATGCGAAGCGTCATGTACTTAACAGATTGCGCCCCCGCAGCCGAGAAGCATCGTGTTAGGCTCCCAAACCAGAGTAGTCAAAATGAGCCCTGCGATTTTGTAAGCACGGTCAAGACAAGGTGCACCAACCAAATTCAAAAAAGGTTGTACACGCGCAAGTCGAAGTTGATAATATAAGCGCGGCACCTTTTCGATTGATTGATTGGTGATTCCGGGCACGGCATTTGCTAAGGGCATTAGTCCCGTAAGTATAGTGCGTGTTTTATTGCAGAAGGAGCTCAGCTCGCGGGATTTTCTCCAACCAGATATCTTCCACCATTGAAGCCACCGCCTCAGCCGTCGCCGGCTACTACAAAGTAAAATTACTACTAAGTAAAATTCAGGCATATGGTTCAATGGTAATAATTGAAGGGTTCTGTAGAAAACAATTTTGAAGAAAGAACTAGGGAAATATTGAATATAAGTTGTTATATATTGTAAACCGACAAAAGAAATAAAAATGTAATATATTAAATAGAACCTGTTCTGATTTTGTGGTCAGATTTCGGCGAAAGTTAAAGCTATATGTTACGCCCAAATGCAGTACCATCAATTCAAATTCTAACATCAACATTGAATACCGTAAGAAGCATTTCCCGCGAGTTCAATCCCAGAAGAATTGTGCACAATGCTTGCTCTTGCATGATAAACCCTTCTTTAGGTAGCTAGTATCTCTAAGAATCAACACACGCAATTTGAAGGTCATCTACCGTTTCAAACGAGAGAATTTTGCAAAATAATAGGCCTAAATCAGTCCAAAGGCGCGCTTTTCAGCGGGTCGGGACTGTGATGCGCAACTCGGCAACACAGCGCGCGCAGAGCGCTTCATTCAAATCAATTGACAAGCCCTCAGGCAAGAGTTCATACACCTCTGTAGATCTTCTGGGAGCAATTAAAATATTCTCACTCCTGGAGAACATTGCGTTTGAAAGTAACCAGATATTCAGAAAACCTGGAATTTGATGGATATAATGATTAGTGCGATCTGAACGAAAATCTTAATTCAATTGTTATTCCTAATGACTCACTTCTATACTACTTCCTATGAGAAAATGTGTGATTGCGAGTTTATAGAATTTTTTGAATATTCAGTACAGTATTATTATTTTGCATTGTGCCGTACGCCAGTTTTTTGATCCTGAACAATGATTATTTATTCAATTATTCGTAAATTATTCATTTTCTCCTTTTTATTACGGAGAGGCCTGTGGATTGCCATTGCCTTCTGCGCCACAGTTGCTTACAGAGGACTCAAAGCAGCAATCTTTAGCATAGATCAGCACCTCAATCTGTAGAGCCACTGAGTGGGTATTCAACTCAGCAAGAAATAGACTTTTTAGTGGCCTCTATTGTGCTGCAACGATAAAATACTGTTTTGCTGGTGTTAATATCAACCATTAAGGTATAGGTGAAAGCAGAGCTGGATTTCCTCCTAGCAAAATTAGGTTTGGGACTCCCATTTCCGTGCCCGGATTTTTAAAAATAAATATTAAAAACTTCATAAAATGTTTTCACCTGATTAATCATTAATCAAATAGTTAACTGAACAATAATGTTTGATTTTAAAAATAAACTGAATGGAACAATAAGAAACCAAACGTGTATTTGTAAATGGGAAAATTAAAAAGAAAATTCTACTTTGTAAGCAATTTGTTAATTTACATCTGTATGAAACAATGATGTATTCTATTATAATTAGTGTTTTGTAGATTTATTCATAATTCGTTTTTTTTAAAGATTTTTCTAAAGGAGTGCCCTGTATAGTTTTATGCTTGAAGGCCTACAGTGTCTAAATCCGTCCAAAGGCAAATTTAATAATTACATTTGTAATTAATAAGTACATTTTATTGAACTCTTACGAAGAATGATATACTCAGCCTTTGGTAGTTTTAGTACTTTAAAATAAACCCCTTTTCTCTCCAGCGCTATATTTTATCTAATTGTTTGCATGTCCTGAAAGTAGTAATGCATTTTGAATGGTTCTCATGTCTTATTTTCAAAACATTTAAAACTTTTTCATTTTCATGTTTCATGCAACATCAAGACAAACGATTACAAAAGACTATGCCACTTGGAAATCTCTCCAACAATATAATATTTTTATTTTTGAAGGTCTCAATACAGCTCTCAGAATTATATGTTGCAGTAATTTTATTTTATCAGCTTTAGTTTCATATGTACTTCACACAATAATCTGCATCTAAATCATTAATATAAGATGATATAAAATTATACTGAAAACTAGCAAATACTTGCAAAATTTCCATGAAAACTATTAAAACATTAAAGATTGATCATGCAGTTTAATTAACTTAGCAAAAATAAAACAGAAGAAAAGAAAACAAAAAAATATCTATTGTGATTAGAAGGAAAATAAGGAGCAGTAAGAATGAATGATTACGATTTCTGTCAAGTTAAATATAAAGTTTTATACAATGTTGAAGAGAACCAAACTGTTGATATTTTTAAGCAATCGAATAATACAAGATTTGACCTACCATTGGCTCAGGTAATTCAAGAAATAAAAATTAGAGAGGAACAAGACATTGACATCAACATTGAAAAAGTATTTGAAAATGTTTTATTACGTCAATTCTCGCAATATTGGGAGATTTATTTCGTTATCTCTCAAATTCCGCTTTGAAAATAAACCTCTGCCAAATCGCTCAGATTGTGATACTCACAGCATGTCGACCAGGCATCAAACAGTATTCAAAGTGATTCAAAACAACGTAACTTTGAAGAAGCATGAGCTTCGAGCAGTCATGCCAATCCCAAGTACATTACGGCGTTGCCCAATTTACTAAAGACTTTTCGACCCACTCAAACATGGAAATGTTTGCCATTATTAGCGATCACTGTACAAAAATATGTAGATATGTGTGTATCATGTTACTTTTTATGATTTTGCTCGTACTAATAGTGTAATAGTGCTATTTTATTTTCAATCTTATTATTCAATTTTTCATTTCGTGGCCACGCGATCTATTGGTACTAGTTAAGAAACTAGTCAACGGTAATTCTGTATGTGGTATTAAAATATTTGTATTTTACATCTATGAAACAAAATTAATTTGAATTAATAAATAAAACAGCATAAAAGCCCCTATTTTGTAGATGTAGGTCTCACAATACCCACTCATCTCGCAAATAAATATTTTTGAACGTAATGTGGACACTCTATCTACTAGGGAATATCTCGTTCTAACCACCTTAACGTGTCGGACTGTAATACCCAAGTTCGCGGGTTCAAATCTGATTTGAGCAAATAAATCCTTCGTACGCCTTCCTTTAAAGGGGTAGTAAAGCCGGCTGCCCCATGTTTGTAGATTTACTGGATGTTAAGAAAGATCCTCAAGCCTAAATGAAGCCTCTGAGCTAAATTCAAATCGCCTGTTTCTCGCCCAAGAAATACCTCCTTTCTCTGCTACTTGGTGAAAGGAGCGTAGCGAAATTTGCGTGGTTAGACGGAAGAGCAGGCCTCATGGCCTGAGTTTCGCCATGTAAAATAAGGCTTCAATTCAATAACGCACACCTACACACGTGTCACAAGAGAAGCACCGAAAAAAAAGGACCGTGCATCCTCATCCACCATGCAGTCCATATTTAGCCCACTCCGATTTCCATCCCTTTTAGCCACTAAAAACGCTAAGTCGCGGAAGAGAAATTGAAGACCGGAAGTGAAGGAGAGGCAACGCCGTCAGAAAAAGTCTAGGCACCGGCAAGACGTTTTCCATTTTTTTCATCTTTTTCCATGCAACCATGCTTGCCCTTGTTTCAGGCTGGCGCATGGCTGTAAACTACCTGCGTGAGCTGCCGGGTTAATATTGTGTGCAAATGTCAGGTTCTTATAATAAATATTTAGAAGAAAAATGATGGGCATTACTTTCTAACCGATCTTCGTATATGAATGAATAAAATTAATACTTAATATTTTCATTGTAATATAAATTTGTTGCATTTATAATATTACTTTTCTTTTTATAAAAACAAATGTCAAACAGTGTTTGAAGATAATAAATTTCATATATTTTAAAATCTAATTTTCGGGATGCAAGTTTAATTATTAATATTCAGTTGGAAACGAGGAGAAGTGTTCGATTAACAAAACAGTTGATACATATTTTTTTCATTTCTTCCGTGAGGATTAAAGTGTTCTCTTTTTATGAATAGGATTAATATTCTCTGAATATGCTTAGTTTATAAAGTACAATTATAATACTTTCAATTCAGTGATTTATATAACGAACGAGGCTCAAGCCATTAGAACTGCTCTTCTGCCGACGCAATTTTATTTTTTGCTCCTTTCGCTACCTAGCAGCGAAAAAACCGACGACTAGAATTTGTATCAGGGGCTTGCGTTAGGCTGCATCTTTCACATGCAGTAAATCTACTTCAGGGGACTGCCGTCCTTATTTTCCGTCCGAAAGAAGGAATAGAACTTTTCCCCCTTAAAAATCCAATGTGCGATCGGATTTCCACCAGCAAATTTTAGGGTAACAGTCCGATACGTAAAACCGCTACCCCACCAAAGCCTTTATATTACATTAAAAATAACACAAAATATTGTGAGTTTTCTAAAGTTCGAATTAGTTTCCAGGAACCTTCAGCCTCGGCAAATAGCGACGCAGAACCGAAGCGGGGCCGCTGGCGCCGTCGGCGACGCTTTCCACCAGGTGGCGCAGGGGCTGGCGCGCGTTCAGGAGGCCCTGCGCCTGCAGGAGCAGGAGGCCCAGCGCAGGCTGCAGGAGGCCCTGCGCCTGCAGGAGGAGAGGGCGGCGGCGGCGTTGCGCCAGATGGAGCAGCAGAAAATGTTCCCTGTGCGGAACCCCGCTCTACCCTGAGACCATCTACATATCTCGCAAGTCACGACAATGAATTACCGGCCCCTTGCCCTCGTGCACCTACTTGCAGAAACTCACGCACCACCTGCCGCCGACGCTGCTGGGTAACAAGAAGATCGGGGCATTGTTCTCGTGGCCTTATGTAGGCCCTTGGGCGCTACCTGCCGCTCCCATTGCCTCCACCCTACAACCGCCTTACCACGCCTCGTCCACGGAAAGTCCCAGTGCGTCATCACTCCGCCCTTTGTTAAACATCCGGCGGTGCCTGCCGTCTGCTACGTGCTTGTCTCCGTGTTTTAGCGCGACACGACGGTACAATAGGATATTTTTGTTGAATTATGTTTTAAAGGTCACAGGTTCTAAAAATGACTTCCAGAACAATTCCATTACTTGTAGGTTTTTTTTCAAATTTAAATGTGTAATAAAACCTTTTTTTTTACAGTGAACTATATATTTTATTACAAGTAGTCAAAAAAGTTGTTTCTGATACACACAATTTTAGGTCTACTCCTTTTTCTTGTGAAACCTTTTCCTTTGATGCTTCTTTGAACTAGTTTTGTGGTTTTTCCTTTTTGGTTCCTCGATTGAGCATCCAACAGTTGCCAGCTAACATATTGATATCCCATTTTCCTTGGAAATGTTTTTCAAAATCACAGACATCCTTGTGAAGTCTTTCTCCGTCTGCGCTATAAGGTCCCAAGTTTTCAAAAAATAGTCAAGTTGGCAGTAAGAAATGGACTTTTAAGCTTTACTGACGTCCTTGTACTTCATACGCTGTCAGCCTGCGTTGTATAGGGTTCCTTAGTATTTTTCCAAAAGTTGTGCACTACATTGAAGTCTCAAGCTTCTTTTCCCTTCCATCCCTCTCTTCAACAATCAAACTGTTTTTTTTTCATTTATTGCCAGGTTCAGCTATAATTGATACCATTTATATGCAAAATCTTAATTTTAAGGTCGTGTTTGAAAGAAGACAATACTATATTTTGTTAAACAATTTACGTTAATTACGAAGAAAAAATTGAGTGAAACAAAACAATACATGATGGACTTTTTTGGTATCGTTTTCATTTTTACCGAGTGGAAATCATTAGAAAATGTAAACATCCTATACAGTTTTTTTTTACTAGCAGACCTGTGTATTTATATATGCACATGGACGCAACCAAAGTGTTGTATCATGGGAATATATAGTTCGCAACACACTGCCTCCGTATTTGGAAACGAATTCGGTATAGCATGGTATTTGATTAGCAGACGATATAAGTCGACCACCCAAATTGGCGAAGTATCGGGCCCCACTATCATTTTGATTTCGAGTTAACACATACGCATGGGCTCCAAGTGTTGACTGCTGGACGCTTCTCCGTGCTTAAATTCCCTAGTTTGGCCTTATCGATTACCTTGTGCTCGGTAAATAAATTAAATGAAAATTATTTACTATTCTCATGTTTTGCTTGTAAGGGTGCGTCGATGCCATGGGAATTAAGAATTTCACCAAAGAAATGTTATGAATAACAGCAATTATTTGCGAAATGTTAACAAAATTGAACAAAAATTATTAATAAGAAATTCTTGTTACCTTCATTTATTTAACTAAATTCCTTTGTTGGTATCAATCAAAGATTAAGATTACTAGATCGACCTGTTTCATTTTATTTTTCGGTACTTTAAGCACGGGTGGCTAAATTTTGCCCAGCCAAAAATCACCCGTTGTTAAAAAACAAAATAGAAACCCATGTATTATAGGTTGATGATTTTTAATGCTTTCAAATAAAATAACTTATTGTATGTATATTAATAAAAAACCTATATGTTATCGCAACAAACGCATAGAAACAAGTACAATCATACAAATGTGTCAATAAAATACAAACTTCATGATCTAGTATTGACAACCACAATTTTATCACAAGAAAAAAAAAACACCGACTAAGGGTGAGTTAGCTTCGAGCCAGCATGACCAACTCTCCCCCAACTGATAAAAGAAGTCACAGTTTGGAGTCACGAGTGTGAAATTTTCCTCTGTGGTTTGAAAGAAAAGTCACGTTCAGTGTCTCTAACGAGAAGAAATCTAGTATCCGGCTGCTCTGACGATTTTTATTGTGGTTTCTCCAATCACATTCGGGTGTATTCCGTGGAAGAGCCGTAATAAATAGAGGTTAGGCGGAACAGCAGGCCCTATGACCTGAGCCTCGCCGTTAATAAAGGCATTATTATTAATGAATGGGCTTAGTATTTGAAGATACGAAACATATTCCAAATATTCAGAAAACTGTAGAAGTGTGTTTAGTATCAAGATGCCATTAATATCCTGTGGTATGACACCCTTTTAAATAAAGGTGAAATAAACAATCTTATTTCAATAGATGCTAATGACAAATCCGTCTTTTCAATCCCTAATAGTAATACAAAAAGGATACTACAAATAATACTACTACAAGTAATACAAAAAATATGAACATGCGGAAGGATGGAAAACAAAATTCACGGGAAAAAACCTGCAACAGTTTTGTGCATATTTGGAATGTTTCGTATCTTCAAATGCTAAGATCCCTTCCCCGAGTGCGCGCTATAACGGGGAGAGCTTCATGGCCTTGCGTGGCGAGCTGTTACAATCAAAACATTCGTTAAACACTAGTCGCGATTTTTAAGTGGGAGGTTCTCGCCCCTGGGAGCACGTGAGCCATGAGTAAGGACGTTCGATTCCTGTAAAAGAATCGAAAAGTTAAAGTCGATTCTAGAATCGAATTGAAAGAAAAGAATTGATTCCCTAAGGAATCGAGTCAACTGAGAACAGTTCAACGTCCGAAAATATTATTGATGGAATAATACAATTGGAATAAAGTAAGAGAATGTATCAATGAAGCAACATATTAATAGAACATTAACAAAAATGTAATACATTATGACATTAACATTAGTGTGAAGTAGTCAACGATATTGTTACGGATTCAAAGAAACACAAACTTCACACAACGCGTTCCCTACAGGACTTTTTTTTTAAAAAAAAAAATGGAGATGTTCAAAATGTAATTTAAACCAAGAGATTTTGTGTACACGAAACGGAACGAAGAGGCATGTTGGGAGTTAGAATTCAAACACGAATTGGACTTCTATACAATTAGTAATAAAGTAATATCTACATTAATAATATAGGCAAACGACAAAAACACTGAAAAATACAACAAAAGTTCAGAAATATTTTTTTTTATTTGAAGGTATTCATTTTTTTTTATTCCACCATTTTGGAATCGATTCCATGAAGAATCGAAACGAATTCCACAGGTATCGAACACAAATTCTACAGGAATCAAAAGAAAAGATTCGAATCAATAGAATCAGAAGGGGAAGATATATTTCTTTCGCCGTGTCATGAGCCGCGGGGCGCAGGCGACATGGCAGTCATCGGTGTGACGGGACAATAGGTTTAATTCTAATTGATTTGTACATACACGTGTGCGCTCATTGTAATTGTATTTGTACATTCACTTTTGGTTTTCTTTGAAGAATGCGTGTAACATTTTAGTTGTGAGCATTTTTATTGTTTTTCAAGTAAGTAATATCTTGAATCTGATTGTATAATTATAGATAAAAACTATAGAGAGTAAAGTTGATGAAATAATTTGTTTAGTGAGCATGATACGACAGGGTGTTGCAGCAAGTCGATTTTCTTATATAGTTCGAACCTTGGAGGTATAGATCACTAATACACTTGGCGTAATGTTATGGGAGAGTAGTATAATAATGTTTTGGTTCTCTGAATGAATGTGAACTAGGTGTTTTTTTATTGCTACTAACTTCGCTAAAGACTTTTAACATCATTCACAGTGCTTGCAGAAAGGGCAATGATGGATGAAAGTATCCAACTTTCTCAAGAAATGGTTGTGTGCCCTGCACCTCTAAAATGTAGAATTTTATCGCAAGTTTCCGAGAAGTGTCGAACATACTTCATTAGGGTTCTGATTACTGAAATGAATTTTTTTTTTGCAAAGAAAAAAGTACCGATAATAACCAATTATATCAACTTCAAAAAGTAACTAATTGTTAATATAAATATCTATTTTCGTAGTAAACTAATTTTCAAAAACTAAAACTGATTTTACGAATTCAGAAGTTTAGATATAATTGATATGGATAATGTAGCTCATTTATTCAGAACAAATTTAGTTACAAATAAACTACATTTTCGAGATAAGTATAACAATATTGGCTGATCCAGCGTTTAAGGTGCACCTTAGCCTAGGCTTCCTAGATTACGTGATTCTGCTTGCGAAGGAATGTTGTCGTCCACAAGACATGAATCGTTTATATTATTTTGAGAAACATTTAATTGAGCGGAACACTTACATATACCCCCCCCAATTATTTTTCAGATGAGTATTAGCAGAAACAGCGGTGGTAAGTATGCGTTGGACAAACTCAAGGATGTTTCATGTGAACGCCAGGGCCGAACGCCCGAGCCTAGTCCTCAACTTGGAGGCACAAAGTGAAGCGTCACATTTGTGCACGCGGAACCGGGACACCGCCAACTTCCGATTTACCTCTAAAACTAGTGTTTAATATTACCATGGTGTGTACTACGATTTATGCAATTCTGCCCCTGGCAGGTATCGGCGCTTTCATCCAATTGGTAGATTAAACATCACCGTAGTGACGTCAGACCTAAGGTAACGTTCAAGCTCCCGATTGGATGAAATTCTCAACAGCTGATACCAGGGGCAGAGTTGCGAAAATCCTGGGTTACACCGTGATTGTACCACATAAATGATGAATCATTCCTATCTATCGTTCACGACACAAGAATCAGTTGTAAAACAAGGAGACTTTGGTGCACCATGAGAAACCCACAGCTTAAGAAAGAGTTAAATTTACTGTCCAACATCGTAAAAAAATCACTAAGGGAACATAAACAAACAATTTACAATAACTTAATCCAGTCCCTCAGCACAAATAACAACACGTTGTGGCAATTCACTAAAAATATCTTGAAAAAGAGAGCAATAATACCCCCATTAACAACTCCAACGGGCAAGAAATTCGCTTCTTATGAGAAGGCTGAAGCATTAGCCGATTACTTTGCTAAATCATTCACTCCCAATGCCACCCCAACTCACCCACTGCATTCAAACATACTCGAAATAGCATCAGCCCCCAACTATAACATACCAAACAAAATAAACTACATATCCCCAAATGAAGTCATTAATATAATTAAGATTTTGCCAATAAGAAAAGCCCCTGGTCACGCCAAAATAAGTAACAAAATCTTAAAAAACTTACCTAAACCCACAATAGCATATATCACCAATATTTACAATTCAATAATTAGAACTGGTTACTTCCCCGTTATTTGGAAAAATTCAAATGTAATACCCATCCCCAAGCCATTCAAAAATCAATCTAGAACTGACAACTACAGACCCATTAGCCTTCTTCCCACTTTATCAAAAATCCTAGAAAAACTAATCCTTAAAAGACTAAATTCCCATCGGAATAAAACTCAAACAATCCAAATGCACCAATTTGGCTTCACTAATAAAGTTTCAACTTCTCATCAATTATTAAGAATCACGGAGCACATACACACGGCATTTAAAAAAAACCACCATACAATAGTTACCTTTTTAGACATTTCGAAAGCTTTTGACAAAGTGTGGTACCCTGGATTAATATTCAAACTTAAAGAAATAGGTACCCCTAACTATTTAATTAACACCATTAATAGCTTTTCCAAGATAGAACATTTTCTGTCACAGTTAATAATCACACATCCAATCCCCGCAGAATTACAGCTGGATTACCTCAAGGCTCACCACTGTCCCCCACGCTTTTCAACATATACACAGCCGACATTCCCATAACATCACACACGCACATCGCCCAATTCGCCGATGACACCGCAATTTTCATGTCCAATCATTCAACTTATCTAATCTGTAAACAAATTCAAACACATTTAAATAAAATTGATGAATGGTCTGTCAAATGGAAAATCAAACTAAATCCTACAAAATCATGCGCCAAAATATTCTCATTAAGAACATTTTCAACCCCAACACCACTCCTAATAAACAATAACCCAATTCCATGGACCTCGCACAATGAATCTGTCTAATACCTAGGGCTGAATCTTGATACCAGACTAAATTGGAAAAATCACATAACAGTAAAAGCACAGCAAGCCAAAATAAAATTAATTCAACTAAAGCCACTCTTAAATAGCAATAGTAAGCTCTCATTAAACAATGCCATCACCATCTATAAATCAATAATTATACCCCTAATGCTTTATGCATGCCCTATCTGGATCAATGCTTCTAAAACTAATATAAATAAATTACAGATCATCCAAAATAATTTCCTCAGACTTGCCACTCATGCACCCTGGTTCATCTCAAACATTCAACTGCATAAAGAATTTAATTTACCCCCTATACTTGACCATATCGCGTGAATAATTAAATAAGATAATGTGCAGTTTATTAAATGTGTATGTTCTTAATCTCCCCATATGTGGCCTTTTCTTTAATTAGAAACTGAGATTGTTGAATTTATATGATTGAAGTAATTATTTTTGTTTGCTTCAAGAGAAATGGGAACTTTTGCATAATATTTACTTGGAATTATGACAACCTGAACTGAATGAAGGCACATAGCATGATGATAAATGGTGAGGCTACTAGAAACTATTTAATTGGGATGATATGCAGGGGATCATGGTTGACATAATCCTGGAATGAGAAAGCAAGCATGAGCTGAAGGTAATGAAGTCCCGAACCACTGGCAAGGTAAATGAGAATTTTTCATTTACCAATTTTCTATTTGAAAATGAAAATGTTTACTTATATTGTGACAATTGTGGCAATCAACATTGTAAAACCTAATGAGACTGTCAATACCCATGTAAAAATTTAAAGTGATTGTGTAGAGCAGGGAGAATTATTATATTTTTACTACAAAGTAAAATTCAGGCATATGGTTCAATGGTAATAATTGAAGGGTACTGTAGAAAACAATTTTGAAGAAAGAATCACCAGGAATTATCTCGAACTAGTGGACCACGCAACACTGAAGTAAAGTAGAGGTGGTGACTAGGGTACAATGGTGACTAGTGTACATGTTGATAATATTGTGATTATCCATTCCATTGGTGTTAATGTGAAACAAGCTTTACACTGGAACCCAACATTCAAAGTTTCTAGCAATTTGTAAAACTGGGAGAGATGGATACTTTAGAAAATGGAATAGAACTTCCAAAGTGTCAATTTGAAGAGAGTGACATGAAAAACTTTCCTCCTTTCCCCTGCCAACAGCAGTACAATCTAGTTTGAAGGATCAGGGATGCGCAGTTCCTAAGTTACATTCAGTGGTAAAGTGTGTTGTGGGTTACATGTGCACCTGATTTTCCAAATGTACTTCTACTATCTTTTCAATGTTTTTCATTCTACATTTCTTCCATTCAGGACTTGCGATAATTCCCTACCTAGCAGTCGTACACACACTGAGTAACGTGTAGATGATAACTTATAATCCGTGAAAACCTGTAGTGTCCCTGAGCATATTTCATACAGAACGAATATTATGTATGAGTCTTAAATTACTCAACAGGGTATAATTCATTTTTCCTCAGATTATTTTAAATGTGAATGTAGTGTCAAATATAGGGATTGCAAAGAAATATAAGGTACTTTTCCCCCGTAAATTTTGGGTTTTAATTTCCATTCCCCTGTCAATTATTATTATTTTGTGTCTCTTTTTAGGCCCCTAAAACAAATGTTTTTTGTGCAATTACATCCCTTGTCTTAACATGAATTTAATGTGAAATGTTGAAAATAAAAATCTTTATACTATGATTACAACTAATTGTAATAGGGTGGTCATAGTTACGTAATGCAGTAAATCTGTTTTGAAAATAACTATGTATTTAAAAAAAAAATTAAAGTACAATGTAGTAATTTGAAGAAACAACTTGTGTAGAGTCCCCTTAAGGCTAAAAATCATAAACAGAAAATACCTTTTCACTTCTGTGAGAAAACATCAACAAAACATGAGTTCATGATGCTAGCATTCTGAATAGCTGTTGTCAGTAGATTTGAATCTAAATTCTGCACTTCCTTTTTGGTTATGTCAATCCTCACATATTCTTTTCATTAGTTTATGTTTGTGTACAAATTAGAGGACCGGTCTCAGAAATCTTAAAACTGCATAGTTTTCTTTCCATATTTGCCCCCTTTGGGAATGAGTAATGCTGATATTTTTGTTTTCCCTTATTTCTGGGAATCTAATAAAGAAACAGAACCTGAGTACTTAGCCAGAGGCTGGATAGTAAGTAGTCTTTTAATTTCTGCGTGCATTGAAAATTACTAATTCGCTTGAGAGGTGTTGGTTTAAATTTGAACTCTTTCTACTAGTAACAGTTTTCATGGTACTATTTCATTAACTTATTGTTTTTAGGCCCTATCTATGCTTGTTCATTCACAAAAGGCTATCACATTATGAACATAATTTTATATTTAATTTAATATTTTAAGATTTTTATTTAAATTATTTTGTTATTTTTTATTAAAATTATTAAATTAAAATTTATATATTAATTTAATAATTTTAATATTAGATGAAGGTGTACTACATTCACATGCTAATATATTAAGAAGTCAGTGTATGATATTTTGTCAAACATTTATTTGAAATTGAACAAAATGCTGGTATTATTTTATATTGGTTAGAAATATTTTGGCAAAAAGTGAAAAGAGGAAAAAATAAATGATAGATAAATTAAGGACTTCCATAAATAAAGACATCAGGGGAGAAATGGATTTTTGTTCTATGATACTGACCAAGTTCCTACATACATTTAGAAAATGGTTTTGAAGACTTTTATTTTTTAACAAACTTGATCAATTCTTCATCATGGGTTTAGATACTGCTCCTGGTATGTGCCTGCAAGATGCTGGGTCATCCAGAAGTCTGGGGTATCCTTGACTCCTATCTCTCAATTCAAATGAAGGTTTTCCTCCATACATATTTTATACATATAATTTCAATTTTAACAGTTTACTTATATCAGTTAATTATTAATAAAAGTAGTAGTAGTATTATTTAGATTGTGTGTAATCCTTAGGAATCATTCTAAGGGGATGTTCAAAGCAGTTGGATGCCATCCTGAATTATGTACCATATATACCAGGTTTCTCTCTAGCCAGTAGCTCATGTCGAAATATTAACAATGCACATCATGCATATGGTGGGACATGCCTTTTTATTAAAAATACAATTAGTTTTGTACCCTACACAAATCACACTCATCTTGTAAAAGAGAAAGACTTTGAAATATCCATCACTGACTTAACAACAATAAAAACATGGGTATTATGCGCATATCGCAGCCCTGCTGGAAATTTGAAAACCTTTTTAAAAAATCTGGAAGTTATTCTAACAAAACTTCAAAAACGCAGACAGTATAAAAGTATTCTTTGTGGTGACTTCAATATAAATTGCCTCACACAATCCAGTAATGAAAATCTATTTAAAGACCTACTAAAATCATACAATCTACAAACAACCATAAATACACCAACACGAATATCCAAAAATAGTAGCACTGCTATAGATCAAATAATAATAGTTGCAAATAACCATTGTTTTTCTGTTGCTACATTTAATACAGGTTTCAGTGACCACATTGCCCAGATCCTAACACTTCCAACAGAAACAATAACCGCGGAACAGACAACTTACAAAGAAATCCGTAACTATTCCCAAGGAAACATAATAAAATTTCAAAACTTGCTCAGATTTGAAAACTGGAATGAAGTATATAAAGCAACCGATACAAATGATAAGTTTAACTCATTCATAAATATATACTTAAGACATTTCAATGCCAAAAAAACTGAAAAAGATCCAAAATAAGAAAACTAAATCATGGATTACCAAAAGCATCAAAGTGTCATGTGAAAGAAAACGCAACATGTATAAAATACTAATAAATAACAAATGTAACTCAAACTTCATTTCATATTACAAAACATATAATTCAATCCTAAAAAAAGTAATCAAACAAGCAAAAATTATAACAAATGTTAAGTACATTGCAATTGCACGTAATAAAACATAGAATAGAAGGAGAATAGAAGAAGAACAAGCTGGTCAAAACTTGCCTCCTCACCATTTAAAGTTATAAATATAGAATGTACAACTATTGTTAAATTTGATGTAGTTGCAAACATAATTGATATGTATTATTCATGTAATTATTATTATTAATGTAATTATTATTACCTATGTAATTGTTATTATTAATGTAAATATTATTATTATTAATGTTAATTATTAGCAGATAATTTATCTACTGTATAATATCTTAATCTAACTGTAACAAGTATTGTATTTCTAGGCCAATGACCCCATCTCAATCAGGTTTTGTTCAGTTTCCCTGGTCCTTTGAGCAAATGCTGAGATGGCCCCTTGTTTGCTCCTGAACAGTAATATAACTTCGCTCTCTCCACCCAAGGCATTATATTGACTAGTCATACACGATTGTAATTGTGTATGTGAGTCAATAAATATTATGTGGTGATATAATGATGACTATGACCGAGGGAAACCAGGAAAATCTGGTCAGGGAGGAAATCTCGGGGATCAAATTGCCAAGTCAGGGCATTACGCCATCAGTCACTCTGCTGACTTGATAGATTATGCTCTCATTAATAGGTTTTCTGAAATTAATGATTTAAGAAAAAAATAATTTTTTTAAAAATCCATACCGTAATATGTTTTGAATTGTAACACCCCCGGTGAGAGAACGCCCGGTTAGCGGCCCTTTGTAGCTCAGTCGGTGATGGAAGGAATCGTTAAACAGATACTGGTAACATGAAAGAAACACTTGGATCACTGGTAAAAATTACCTTTATTCCTGGGCAAAATAATTTAAAATGCCCCAGGGAAGTTACACTTGTAAATAGAATAAAAAATCTGAAAATTAGGTGGAAAGAAAGGAAGATGAAAAGTTAGTATTCAGAGTAAAGCTTAAAAATTAGGAAGACTTATAATTAACATTACAATGGCAAAATACAAAAGTTACAAATCGATGCGCCATAGCGCGGCGCCGCATTACAAAACTTTACACGGGACGAATGCCCATTGAAAAATACTGCCTGGAAAGGGTCTCTGCGCGCCTGGGGAGGGCGTGGCGCGGGCGAGGAAACGGCTGCCGTCCTTCGGAAGAATTCAGCGGAGGCCGGTGGCCTCTCGGGCCACCAGCTGGCGGTCGGGTCGTGAGGTCACCACAGGGGCGGCGACGCGTGGCTGCGTTGACGGCGTCTAGTAGTGTTGTCTGGTTGAGCGCGAGGCGGGACTGGTAGACTGGTAGTAACTGGTAGACTTGGAGCGGCCGGGCGATCTCAATCTCAGGAACGTAGTAATTAACTACGCGTACCTCTGATTCTCATTATAATAATTGTCGAACACAACTTCGGACAGTTCAGCGATCCTTCGGAGAAACGTTCGCCTCTCATTACGACGAATTCCCACCCCAGAGAATTTTCTCTGTCTACTGCAGCCGGCACAATGCTCAAAACTCGCAGCAAAATAATAAAATCCCACATAGGCACATTCGCCCGAATAATTCCCACCCCAGATAAGTTTTTCTCCCAACTGCCCTCAGCCTAGAACTCAGGCTCCTTCCGACAAAAATTACAAGTCTTTCAGAGACACACTGGTCTCTCCCCGACGAATAGTTACCCCCCCCCCCCAGAGAAGATTCTCTCCCGACTGCTCCCCGTCTTGATGATCTGGCCCCGTCTGATGCTCTGCACTTTCTGCTATTCTCTCACTCGAAATTGTATTAGGTCAACTTTTACCCCTGCTCGTTTTCTCGTATGTTCCAGCTCCTTATGATAGTTGCGTCGCTATTGGCCAAAAGTAGTTGCGCATTACACTATTTCCAACCAATCGCGACAGGAGTAGTGAAGGAAGTTTCAACTCTTTGCGTCACTGTGAGCGTCCAGAATTTTCCTATTCCTTCTAGAACACCGGTCATGATTGCACAAGGCAGGCGTTGTCCGTGAAAGAATTTATCGCTCTGGGATTCCCTGGATGTCGATTTCAAGAGCGTTCTAGAAGGTTCGCAGCTGGCCATGCGAACACGTGCCTCTCAATGAATCTTTCGACGACTGACCCTTGTAACGACTTTCTTAATGTGCCGGGGGCGCAAACGGGTGTCGCGATAAGCGAGGTTGCACGTGCAACGCTGTCTGTTCATTTCCCAACTGCCCTCAGCCTTATGAAATTTTGTATGGGAAATTGGTATCGCTACAGAATTTTGGTAAGTTTTAATCTTTCCAGCGTATTATTGTATATGATCTCTTGTTAAGCAACATATTATTCCATTTATGGTCTCTTAATATGAAGTGTATTATTCTATAAATGCAATCTCTTATATTCCCAGTACATGTTTAAAGATAATTTACTTTTATAATAATTTTAAAATTTTTATCCCAAGGCTTGAATTTTTCGTTATTACTTTTTTTTTAAAGATAATCAATTATAGAAACCGATTATGACTCTTCTTGATTTTATCAGCTGCAGTGATATTTAGTTTAAGACAGAAAACTGATATTCTCCAATGTCCCAGCAAGGAAGTCACTAGGACAGTATGCTGATGGCCAATGGCACCTTGTACATTTCGTTGCAGTTGGGGATTCCAAAACCCTTTTTTTATTTAAAGAATTCAACTTAAATAATTTATGATTTATCATTACGAATTTTTAAATCTTAAATTGTGTAATTTTTGAGACTGAACTATGTTTTGACTTTATTAAGCTTTATATTGCGGCTGTAAATATTATGTTAAGCGCTATTGCATGAAAATTGTGTTTCACATATCTGGAATCATGGTGAAAGTATTATCAAAAACTATTTAAAGAAAGATGAAATACACATGGAATGTAGAACAAATAAGCGGGAAAAACGTGCAAGAAAAAACAGAGGACATTACTTAATCATAGCTGTCCTGTATGCTAAGTAAGAGGTTGGGTCTTAATTTAGGACTCATGTTATAGCAGCCAACCCCTGCTCAATGAGTACAATCCACTATGAGCAACACATTGTTTGAGAACTGAAAAGGCTGCCAAGCTTGTGTTTTTATATAAAAATATGAACCCTTAGAATAATCTGTTAAAAGTATCATAATTGAATATTTTTCGAACTTGTGATCATTCCGAATAATATTTGCAGATACCATACCTATCTGAATATATTTACACCCCTCATTGGAGAATACATTTCATAATTCATAATACTTTTTTTAACCCATTTGATTTAAATCATAGGTGTTTAATCATCGAAGCCATAATTGTAAGTTTTAATAAAATAACAATAGTGTTTTAGAAGTTTATCCTAGATCTTCTGAGCTTTCATAAACAGTTAGTTTTAAATGGGGGCAAGTGCATTTTTATGTCTTGAATGAGGAAAATTTCAGGATCCTAATTAAGTGGGTTTGGGGCAAGTTGTCCCAGCTTGCCCCTCCTACCAACCCTAGATGCCTTTTTTTTGGAAAATATTTTTTACCCTCTCTTTTGCTCTTGAGGTGTCATTCTCATTTTATGTAATTTTATGAATTGTTAACATTGTTAGGTGTCTATACTTAAAATATCATATATATTATCATCATTTCATTATGCATTTTCTATTAAAGGAGGCCATAAATTGTTGACCAAAACATTGGATCAGAAATAATAAGAAATACTGCTGTTTTGGTGCTTTTTGTCAGTGTTTTCAGATGCTAATTTTTTTGACTGTCTAATACTTTACTTTAACGTTTGTATCATACAAATACTTTGTTGGTAAGGATCCGTGAAATCTGACGTACTACGTCTTCACCAGATGGTTTATAAGATGAAAGAATCTGCTGAAATACAGGAGTGCCCCAAAAACTGATCTTTCTCACATTTGTAATCTGCAATATAAACCTGAAAAACACCACTTGATTTGCAAAAATCGAGTGAGTTATAAAGGTAATGGAATCAGAAACATCATATAATAGACATTATATATATATGATTACCTATTTCTACTAATATTTGTTTAAAATTTTTGAGAGCAGATTGGACTAGAAAACACAGAATGCCCATTTTCTTTAGGTGATGTGAGTCTCCGAAGTTGGGCAAAATGACCTTTTTTATTGTAATGATTGTGTGACTTTTAACAATAGAATTCAATTGTTCTTCTAAAGTAATTTGAGTAATCTTTCATTTTACATACAATAAGACGAGGTAATACACAAATGTGATGTACCAAAACTTATGTCTTTTCACTGGTGCCATCTCAAGATACCAAAGGATGTTCACGAAGGTAGTTCATGGAGGCATCATGAATGTAACAGAAACGTAGTGATAATACTAGGTAGCCATGAGCAAGAAAACATACTAAACTTGTTTTTTTCTAATGAGACCCATGACAGGAGGGCATTTTTACACCACCTGCCTTATAAAATGATTCTTTTTAACAGTGGTAAGCACATTTCTGTGGCCACGAACCCCATTGAGAAGGATGTTCATGGATTAAATACTAAAAAAATTTAAACATTTCAAAATTTATATTTTTGAAATATTGTAGTAGTTTCCGCGCAATATTGCGAGCGATTTTTTAATTTAAAACAATTAGAAAAACAAGATTTTCACAAATACGGCTCTGAATCTTCTCCTTAAACTGTTGGTAGAGGTTATGTTAAATGCACCCTATGAGATGGCTTAAACGCCATATAGCTCTATTCCTTTTTTTTTAAAGTTACAAAAATATACTTTTTTTGACTTATGTCTCATGTTAATATTTACATTATGGGCAATTTGACCATATTACTATATTTATGGGTTCATGTACTTCAAATAATGTCAGAAAATGTCTCGAAAACTCTACCGTTTTGTAAGAAAACTTGCTCAAAATTTCGCATTTATAAAAACGCGCAAACGTCAATTTCTCAAAATTGTTTCCAATAACTAACCAGTGAAAAGAGTAGTCTCAAAGTCCATTCTCGTTCATACCGGAAACGAGAAATCTGTGATACCATTGGGTCTTTCTGTTCAGTTAGAGGAAATCTACGAGAAAATGTGGATACTCCTGAAGTATACCATCTAATCGAACAACAAATGGAAAATCCGTGGAGATCTTTAAGTTCTGGAACTTCTTCTAGAAATGCAGACTAGTTACACAAACTATTGCTTTTGCTCACAGCTAAAATCAGCCTTGTGAATCATTGGTACATTTATGTAGAATTTATTGATTATTAGTGATTCCGATTAAGTCAACTGCTAAGGTCATTAATCACGTAAGTGTAGTGCATGTTTTCACCCCGGGAGGTGGCAGTGATCATTTCCGGATCCGGCACTGACCTACCATCAGCTAACGGGGTTTTCCCTAACCAGGTATCTCCTACCAGTGGGGCACCGCCCCAGCCGGGATAAGCTCTAACCTCCCGATCGGTCTCCCGGCGTGTGAGGTGGTGTAGTGCATATTAGCGTAAGTGTGTGTGTGTGTGTGTGTGTGTGTGTGTGTAAGGGTGAGGACACGACAAAGAAGGGGAAGGAAAGATCGTGCGCACTGCGTGGCCCGTTTGTTAGGTACTGCTCTTGCGTTAGCAGGGTATTGATCGGAGAAAGCACGAAAAACTACAGATCAGAGCGGCCGGTCACTAGAATTCTTGTCCAGACAGCATCTGAATTCGACCTGGCTGACACGCTAGTGACGAAAATTCTGCCAGTGTCGGGACTCGAACATAGGACCTCCCGGTCAAAGACACAGCAGATCAGAGGCACACGTTATAACGCCTGGTTTATCGATTACATTCTTCTAACGCTTCTTTTAACGCTTTTCAGAGTGTGCGATCGGAGTTTCCGTCGACACGTGGCAATAACCGGGCCCCTTATCTTTCTGAGTGAATGCGCAACAATCGACTATTGAATTGAACTGAGTTGCGTTTGCTCGCCTGTCTCGTAAACGGGCACAGTGTAAAAATGTCTAGTTTTTCAAATGTTTCTAATCTCACGCATTTTTAATTTTATTTTTATTTGTCTACTTATCTTTAACTTTTACTCCTCCTTCAACTATGTATAGTGAAAATTATGGGAAGGGATTCTGGAACTCAAAAAAACAAGCGCAGATAATTTTCTCCCCCCTACGTCACATACAGTTTTTACTGTTTTTTGACTAAATGCATCTTAATCTGCCGATCGCCTACCGAGGGCAGTAGTGCCGTAGCGATCTCAGACCGAAAGATCGCGGATTCGAGTCCCTCCTCAAACGTGGTTGAGTTGTGTTCGTCCTTTCACACCCCTATCATCATCATATCGTGTCGTCCTCAAAGTTATCATACCGTTTCAAGCCATAGAGGTCGCCAGTGAACTAGAAGTTGAGGAGACCTTAAATAACAAAACAAATCAATATCAAAAAACACGTCCAAGGTACATTTACGTTTACTCTTTAGTAAAAGACAAGAATATCTCAATTTCGATTTTCTCTTGTTTATTGTTTGTTATCTTTAATTCATAGTAAAAGTTCTGACACTAATTTAATTCCGTGCAATAAATCGAGTTAAGGGAGCCCGAGAGTTAATTTTTTTTGTTGGAATTTTGTTTCTTTTATTCTACATCCCGGTTTTTCTTGGCCAGGAAATATACATATTTTGCTTGTTTGAGCTTTTCAAACAGTTTTTACAAATGTTAAAACATTCAATTTCAGGATGATCGTGTTATTAGCCTGACGTGCTATCACCTTGCCGTGCTGCATTTTCAGTTTGTTTTAAATATTTTGAGCCCTACGGTAGGGATTTTTTTAAGTAATGAATTTTGTTTATTGCTGTGTGTGTGTGTCTATCAGTGTTCTGTATTCATCAACAATGTAAAAATTAAACAAAATGACATCTGAATGTAAGAAAGTAGAAACTAAAATTCTTCTTTTTCTTCTTTTCCACAAATTCATTTTCTGTTACATAACTAACCTTGTCTCAGAAACCAATCAACCAAATTTCGTGAAAATTTCAAGGTAATTTAAACATTCACTATTGCACATTTTTACTAGGGGTTTTTGGTATTCAGTTTTTAAACATTACTATACGAATTTGAGCCATCAATTTTGTAAACTTCATCCATATGATCATTCAAAACTTGTTTCTCTTGCACATTTCACAAAATAGTTAAACAAAGAATGTCAAAATGTGTATAGAAATGACCTTCAACTACAGAAAAAAATTAAAATCATCAGTCAATTAGAAAGCGAGAAAAATATCCTTATGCTAGTATGACTGGCATAGAACTCCTGGGTCCTTACATTCCGGATTTTTGTCATGTATCTTGACCCATTTGATAAGATCTTTTATATACCATTAAAGTATTCACGTTGAAACAACGAACGTTTTTCTCGTCTCAAGATATCAATCTCACGTTGCATCATCATTTATTAAGAGGCTTACAACACAGAAATTGCGGTATTTATTCTAAGAACTTGCAGTCTTGTATAATATTAGCATGCTCTGTGCCCCCGACCTTTCATGAGACCTTGATCGACAAATCCCAGAAGATAAGAGGTCACACACCAGCTCCTATATTTTTAACGCGGGACCTGATAAGGGAAGTGTTGCGAATCCATTTTGCAGTGCATTTCTGCAGAGATCTTTTACATGCTGCAAGTGACATCGCCACTGCAAATATTACTCCCTTACAAACCTACGTACCGACACTATTCTACCTGCATAGGTATGAAGGGCAGGGGTAGATTGATATTCAATGGCTATTGCTCTTGGCGATTTCAAATTAAAAATGATTGGGAATTTTTAAATAATTGTTTAAATGTCTCTATGGAGAAATATATTTGACAAGATGGAACCTCCCCATATCCAATGACGTCTCAGGGCATCAACTGATTTCACTGCAGTGCCTCTGACCGGGAGGTCGTAGCTTCGTGTCCCGACGGTGGCAGGATTTTCGACCCTAGCCAGACAGCTAGGTCGAGTTCAGCCACTGACTGGAGACTTCTAGCTGCCTGCTACTCTTATCGGTAGTTTCCCGTGGTTTATTCGATCAACACCAGGCGAATGTCGGAGCAGTACCCTAATAAACGGGCCATGGACCGCGCGCGATATTTCCTTCCTCTTCCCTGTCCTATCCTCACCCCTTACACACACACACTTTCATGCTCTACACTACCACACATGTCAAGAGACCAGTCGGGTGCTTAAAGCTTATTAAATGTGAATACTTTAATGGTATATAAAAGTTCTTATCAAAAGGGTCATGATACGTCATACAAATCTAGAATGAATGTACCCCGGAGTTCTACTGGGACTCCGTTGGTGGGAGATACCTGGTAGGGGAAAAACCCGCTAGGTGGCGGTAGGTCGGCGACGGATAGAACCATCAGTTGGGGAAGATTATGGTCACCTCCTGGAGAAAATATGTACTATACTTACGGGACTGCTGACACGCTCCCGGAGTCACTAATAAGTCAATCTACTGACGTGTTTGTCACAACCTGTGTTTCTGTATTCTCCGTGCTCTCGGCAAAGTCTTCACTTGTTATTGCCGGTCGCCTTCCATAATGACTCTACACATTCTTCACGATTTCACGACTTTTATAAATAAATTTCTTCCATTTACTTATCACATATTGCGATATATGATTTTTTTTATTTATTACCTACTGTTCGGCAGTGCTGCCTTTCAGGGGTGTTAACATTTTACAAAATAATGCTTTGCCATTCGATCTCACGCTAATTGTCCTGAATATTACAGGCTGTGTTCAATGTATAATTTTGGAAATTCATTTGATCTGAATTTATTTTATAATTCATTGAATAAAATATTTATATGTTATTATTTTCTATTAATAGCTGTTGGGAATTAATGACGTTGAGTTTGAAGTTGAAGATATATGATATATGTGATGTACCACAGAATATTAGGGATGTGTCATCGTAATAAAAATGTGGTGTAATTACGATGTAATATCAATCTCGATGTTTTTATAAAATCATCGATGAATTTAACATCGATTTATAAAGCTGATGTCTGTTAACGTCGATGTTTTTCATGGTTGATATTTTATTTTTAAATGAAAAAAATGTGCCATTACAAACAGAATTTGTGATAATTTGCAGATATCCATAAATTGAACATTCTTCAGAACGAAGGATGAAAAAGAATTAAAATCGATATCTTATCTGGAAATGAAATTCATGTAATTTTTAAATTATCCAATCACATAATACAATTTTTTTTAAATGTGCTAATCGTTTTGTGAATGTGTAATTATGAATACTCCCCTGTGACATATTCAAAATTTCTTGTAAGAAAAGAGTGAAATACACTTATAAAGATAGTATCTATCCCATTTTGTCCGTTAACTCTCAATTTTCGAAAGTCGTCAAAATGTTCTTTTTTTCGATGTTTTCCTATAACTGCAATGTTGGAGATAGCGATTTTTTATTCAAATTATTTTTTTCTCAAAAATTATTCGTTTTATTAACATCATGAGGTACTTTCTGATTCTCTTAATCGTAAAACTCTGACACTACCACGCATCCACCACGTGAAATGAGATCCCCCTCCCAGCTCGAATGTTAAAGGTCACGAATGTTGTTTTAGAAACCATGGGTAGTTTTGTAGCGATGTTTTATGAATATCGATGTTGTAATTTTGAACATCGATACTTGTAAACATCGGTGTTTTGTTGACGATGTCGCATACCTTGTCTCTAAGTTAAGAGATCAATTAATAAAGAAAATGAAGCTTTGTTCCGCTTTTTAAATTGCCATAAAGAAATACTTAGCGTATCAATATAATTTCGTATAAAATGTATTTCACAGTCGGAGAAGTAAAGAATGGTAGTACTTTGTGTCCAAGTTGGCTGCACATTGATTTACCTAAACATTCTTCTGTATGAAATCAGAGCAAATAGTAAGAATGGGTGAAAACCAGAACCGTTCAGGTGACATTTTATAAATTATGTGAAAAACGTATTGATTTTAGGCTATATATCAGTGGCAATGTATTTTCGTGGTTATGATGAACAATTGAATTGCCGAGGTTTTAATGATGAAACAAATCACCACGGCTTTACATTAATATTGACTTAAGTAAACAGATTTATCTGAATTTATAAAATGTAACTTATACCATTCTGGTTTTCACCTATTCATATATTTTATGTATTCCTCAACAGTCATCACGTACCGAATATCAGTGATACTTACAGAAAAGAGATAGAAACAATTACTCCAACTACTGAGTCATAAGTTAAACCTGTTCAGAAGCAAGGGGAAAATAATTTTAAAAACGCTTAGAGTTTTACGATTAAGAGGTTCAGAATGTTTCTTATGACATTAATGAAAGAAATAATATTTGAGAAAAAATCATTTGACTAAAATATCGCTATCTCCAACATTGTAGTTGCAGGGAAACACCGAAAAAATATTTTGAGATTTTCGAAAATTTAGAGTTAAGGGACAAAATAGAATTGATACTATCCTTATGAGTGTATTTCACTCTTTTTTTTACAAGAAATTTAATGAAACAATTTCGAGTCATTTTTGAGAACATTTTGAAAGTGTCTCAGGAGCTAAGTGTACCCCTAAAATTTAGAGTGTTTTTCAAATCGCAGACCTAATCGGGCCTGATCGGTAAGGGAATTCTCTGTTTGGAAAAAAATCTTAGTGCTAGTGTTTTTTTACAGACATGCAGACGTGTAGACGGGTATTCGGGCAGTCAGACAAACAAACAGATGGACTGATGAATGAATTGACAGACAGACGGACTGACAGTCGTTTAAAAAAAACACTTTTTCGGTATCAGGGGACCCCAAAAGTGACGTTGAAATCTCGAAATCGATGTTCGTTAACTTTACGTCTACTTTTATTACTCGGTACACGAGTATAACGTACACGGAGTACAATGGAAATGAAAGGATTGAACATCAATCTAAGAGACAAGTTCAGTATGCTAACATTAGGAGAAAGACCAAATTACAAGACGCAGCGGAAGAGGCAAAAATATAAAAATGGAAATGGGGAGAACACATGGCCCCGGACAGATGGACACACGCAGTCACCCAGTGGGGACCCACGAATGCAAGGCGAATTTGTTAATGAAATAGGTAACTTACGGTAGCGCATAGCTAGAGACAGGCTAAAGTGGAAAGAAGTGGCAACGGAAACTATAGAAAGAACAATTTTTTATGTATATGTACATTTAAATAAGTAAATAGAAGTGTAAATAGATTTAAGATAAGTGAGTGTGAAACATGTTAATGTGTCAAGCAAACTACTGTTTAACAGTGAAAATAGTGCTACAGGAAAATTCACAGGTGTTGTTAAGAACTAGTGGTCTATGTATCTTTATGACAGAATTGATAAATAGGAAAACAATTTAACTTCGCCTGGTTTTAGCTCACCTGGTAAGTTCTCTTATGAGCTACCCCACCAGAAAGTGGGAGGATTTTGTACTGGTTAGGGATTCTGTAGTTTTCGTGATGACGATGATAAATAATAAAAATAATGTTAATAATAATAATAACAATAATAATAATAATCTCTGAAGAACTAATTTCATCGTTGTTGAAATGCATGGCCTTAAGAACAGGCACATTCAAACAATGCATAAGGCTGTTCTCCTGAGTACTGCACGCATCGTTAGGAAGTTTCTAGTGATATAACTGATCGCCCGAATTTGGAAGCGAAAGAGGCACCTAGGTCCTACAAAGGTCCCGGTGTCTGCTAAAGGCACCTCGCTAAGAGAGTACTTGAAGAAATAATAATAATAATAATAATAATAATAATAATAATAATAATAATAATAATAATAATAATAATATGTACATATAAGAGAAAGTAAAACTTACAGAACAAGACTTCAGTGTAAAATTTCAGCCCAAAAGCCGAAGCTGGCAGTGGAAGGATATGCGAAGGCGAATAGAGCTGAAGGACGTATTACTCGTGCGTCCGGATAACGTTAAGGTTGCAAAAGAGTGAGTGAGTGAGAAAGAGACGGAGAGAGAGTGCACGAAAGAGAGCTAGAGAAGGCGCGAGGGAGAGATGGAGCAAAAGCTAGTGAGTGAAGAAATGAGAGGAAGTGGAACGGAAATTGCAAGAAAGAGAGAGAGAAAGAGAGAGAGAAAGAGAGAAAGAGAGAGAAAGAGAGAGAGAAAGAGAGAAAGAGAGAGAGAGAGAGAAAGAGAGAAAGAGAGAGAGAGAGAGAGAGAGAGAGAGAGAGAGAGAGAGAGAGAGAGAGAGAGAGAGAGAGAGAGAGTACGCAGGGAAGGAAAAAAAGTGACAGGGAGAACTTTGAAGCGGGAGCGTGCAGGAAAGAGGAGGAGCAAGATAGAACAAGAGAAATTAAAGTAAAGAGGGAGAGAAAGAGTTTGATTGAAGATTGGGATTTTCTAAATTAGTTAAATCAGCTGACAATGAAGTTTTTTATAGACTCTCCCGCTACCACAAAAACGATAAAAGTGTTTTTCATGAATTCCTGTATAAAAAGAGGTTTTGCAATTGTATGCCATTCTGAAAGGCTTATATCAATTTACGTATTAGGGGACTGAAAAATTAAAAAAAAAATTGAGCAAATACATATTTTTTTAAAAACTAAGTACATTCTATATCTATATAAAGGAGTCAAAACTAAACCATTGTATTAATTAAGGTTACTGATTTCGCAAGAATAAAAGAGAAAATGCAAATGCCCATTATTTTTAGGAAACTGCTTGGTCACAGTCTAGAGGAGAATTCTAGCGGCCGGCTGCTCTGATCGGTAGTTTTCCATAGTTTCTCGGATCAACATCGGGCGAATGCCGCAGCAGTACCTTAACAGACGGGTCACGGCCTGCACGCGATCTTTCCTTCCACTTTATCCTATATTCATCACTCACACAAATTTACACTCACATTCCCTACACTACCCCGCGTGCAGGGAGATCGGTCGGGAGCTTAGTTCTTGTTCCAACTAGTGCGGTCCTCTTCTGGTGGGATATACGTGGTTGGGAGAAACCCGCTAACTGACGGTAGGTCGCGTCAGATCTTACCATCTAGCGGGAGATCACCTCCACCTCACGAAGTGAAAACATATACTACACTAATGGAACTAATGACCTTATCAGTTCACATGCCCGGAATCACCAATTAATCAATCAATTTTGGAAATTATTTTTAGTAGTGAGTATGGTTGAAAGTTTTAAAATTAAAGAAACTTGAAAACATTGTTATTGTGGGATTGAATGCAGTTGAATACAGTTGCGATGTATGAACTCAGTATAGCTAATTATCTAATTATCAATAATACACAACAAAATGAATGTTACTGATAAATTGGATGTTATCACCTACCAGACGAAATCATGATGTGCTATGATATAAGAAGTTTGGTGAAGAGGTCAGAAGATGTAATATTACAAAACGTGACCGTTGCCAATAATACGAGAACGCGTGTGCTGTCGCGGCATCACTGCATATTATTATTATTATTATTATTATTATTGTTTGGCTTTAAAATGTCCGTTGGAAGTAGTTGAGCCGCTGTTTAGGAGGAATCAGTGACGTCATCTGAGTGCGCGACGGTATCAGTGTAGGCCGTTCTGACGTCACGCGTTTGAGGGTTTAAGAGGCGATGCGGTGCTGGACCATGCCACTTCAATTCTCGCCGCGGCGCCCGACGGCTCCCCCAAGACGCGTTGGCAGCACTTTGGCGAGCTCCGCGCGTCTCCACTTGGCGATTTTTCAAGGGCGCGAATCAAAGGCTATCGTAGGCAGACAGACATCGCCACATGGCCGACATTGCGTAGATGCGCGCAGTTGGACCGAGAATATTAGCGTATCAATTTTTTCGAGGTCATTTGGAACATTAGAAGACATAATTTACCAGAGGATCGGCCGTTTCCTTTTTATTTATTTATTTTTGGAACGTTGGAGTAATGTTGGGACGTAACATTTAGTGTGATCATCTTGTGCTGCTCGTACCGCGACGGCAGGAGAGAAGTCGGCACGTCTCTTGCTACGTGCAGCAAAGGTTTGTGCATTGAGGGTCAAAATCTTGGCATGTGCATGTTTACTAACAAAAATCTCAAATAACTTTGGTTACTGTTAAATGCTGAAGTGGTCGTGCCAGATCTTATCGTAGAGATAGTAGTTCATAAGATCATCGATCATAAAGATAGTAGCTCTAATGTTATGGTGTCACAGCTCAGTGTCTTTACCTGTATTCAATATTGCGTTATCTCTCAAAATTAAGGGGAAATCGCAGAAAATGCGCTTTTTGACATTTAACGGAATCAGAGCCTTTGATATATATATATATATATATATATATATATATATATATATATATATATATATATATATATATATATAATACATATGTGTATATATATATATATCATACACACACACACACACACACACATATATATATATATCATACATCATATATAATGTATATATTCTCTTTAACATGGGGAAACCCGTTTTATTTTACGATTTTTTTGTTTTGTTACTATTTGGATATTCATGTAGCCTTGCATTAGAGGAACCATGCCCCTCTTTTCGAAAGGGGCGTGGTTCCCCTAAAAAAAACAAAGTCAAAAACAGACAACACCAGAAAATGAGAAAAGAAGATATTTAATAGAAAGAAAAAAATAAGAGAAGATATAGACAGAAAAAGAAGGTATAACCTATAACGCGGGAGCTTTCTGGAGCATTACAAATTTTAAAGTAATTTCCCGGAAAGTTGACTTTTTTGCTGTTTTTGGAAACTCGAAATATCATGTCTCCGGTTGTATGTAAGATTATTTTTATTGTTATAATTCCGAAATATGTAGCTAATGCTTAAACCAAAACTATCTAAAATAAACATTTGAACCAATTCTTTCATGAAGAAAATTTTAGTTTTTCTGACAAAAATGCTTTAAATATGTAAATACTAATGGTACATATATGGTTTTTGCTCAGGCACAAGTTCAAATCATCTGTTATCAGGAGAAAAAAGAACTGAAGCAATAAAGATAGTTCTAAAGCTATGATGACCCAGATCAGTGGCTATATCTTTTTCATTATTACGTTATCTCAAAATACATTTTTCGATATTTTTTCTTAATTTTTTCTTTTAATTGTAGATATATTTAATAAATATATAAAAAAATTATGAAACATTATTTAAAATGTTTGCTTTTTTGATAAGGGTTGTGACTACATTGGAAGCAGTCGTGGATATTCACTGAGGCCCCCGAGGGAGAGCACAAGATATGCAGTTTTTGTTTTGGATTAAACTAGTAGTGCTCCAAAAGTACATACTTTCTCGCACATATTTATCAATTTTTAATTTTTGAATATTTAGAGAGTGCAACGAAAATGATTCATGCGCCATTTTCATAAGCGTTCTTTGTTTTATTCATGCGAAACATTAAAGAAAATTTGGAGTAGTTTTCGAAAAACTGTGTTTTTTAAAAATTTCTGTAATTTCAAATAGAAATTGCGTGGAAATTACTCTTAAAAAACGTATATGGCCGTTTTCAAACAGTGGACTTTTTAGAACAGATTTTATTGAAAGCAAACATCTCTACCTTCAACTTTGTAGTTTTTTGATTCATACCATACGTGTTATACTGTGCTCAGAAAGTTCGCGAATCAATTGTTTACATGTGTTTGTTCGCCTATGTATAGTTGTGTTTTGTTTTTCAGACTGTATGGTTTTATTCGCGTCGAAGTTAAATGTGATTGGTTTACTTTCCTTCATTTAGGGTTTTAGATTGTGGTATATTTATTCATTTACAATTTTTTTAAATTTAATTTTCTTTTACTTTGGAAACTTAATTTAGAATGTGTGAGTACCCAACCGTAAAGTGCAAGAGTGGTAAAGTGCTCGATAGTCGAAATAAACAAATGGTAATTAATGTTTGTAACTATTTTACTATAATTCTATTTTCCAACGTTATTCGTACGCAATGCTTACCGGTAGATAACTGTCCGGTTATCTGGTGCGAGGCAACTTGATTTCCCGTGAATCAAATGCGTTTTTTCCCGTGGGGCCGACTTATTTTGTTACCATAGCAATTTTAAATATTGTTTCAGTAATGAAAACTTATTATTTATCTACTGTTAAAAAATAAAAACACGAGGATTGGCCCTTTTGCAATTGCATGAAGTTGGTTTGAATTTTGAATATTAAATTAAAATATTGGTGAACTTTCAAATCAATATTTCATCCTTATTTTTTATGCACGAAGCACAAAGGACGTGCGAAGCTTAACAGAAACGTTTCCTGTGTATTGGATTGTCTTAGGAATAGCTTTAGATTTAAGGAAAAGGAGGAAATACGATTTCGGAAAATTGGAAAGGTTCGAGATAAAGTACTTGAGCGCTACACTAGCGCTCCGCCCCATTGCGGGATTCGCGGTCACCATCGAGAGCGTAACTCTCGATTCATACTGTACAGCAGAAAAGCGCCACGTTTGGCATCACTGCCGTCATAAGAGACCATTCCAAGGCAGTCTAGAGATGAAGGCATTGCAACTCAAATTGTGACGTCATCGTTCGAGTCGGAGCCACCGGGAGATGCGACGAAGAACGTTGTATATGATTGCAAATTTTCAGATTTGTTAGAACATAATCAACCACCAAATTCGTATTAATCAACTGTTAAATAGTACAAATGTCGAAAAAACATTGATTTTACTATCGTAGGTTATTCTTATGTAGAAGTATATCCATTTTCCGCCTTCTTAAAGTAGCCTACTTTTAATTCCCTGTACTTTAAGCTACATAAAGGAAGCATATAAGAAAAAGGGAGCGGAAATGTGTCTAAAAATTCCTGTAACGATATTTTAAAATGTAATGAAGTGGTTACATAAAATACAATTGTTTTTTCCTTAGCAATAAATGAATGACTAGACTATCCTAATATACAATAACCAATCAATTACCTGAACTACAATCTGCAATGTAGTGCCCACATGCATGAGTTTACAGTTTCCAAAACATTTGAAAGTGTTTTCATTATATTTAATTAGTTTCCTGTCTTTTTTACTCATTCTTGGTAATGTTGTGTTGAGACATTTATTATTAATCACTTTTCTATAATTGTTAAAGGAAATGTTGCGTAACACATTACAAATTATATGCACTATTTTTTTAAAATACTTTATGGCACAAGCGCTACAGCGCGAATCTACAGAGTCAATAGCAATTACCTCGTTGTTCATCTGAAACAATATATCATCCAGAATTTTCCTCTTGCCACTATAATGGAAAAAAATAGTTTTCACCTCTATTGAAAGATTTTCAAACATGTTAACGCCATAAGAAACTGTTGGACACATTTCAGCCGGGTTTACTTTAAAAACAAATCCCTGTCACTACACAATAAAAAACCTTTTCTAAATCTTTGTTTTCAAATTTTCAATCAAACTTCCAAAGTGGGAATGGTATTTTTCTGACACTATACTCAACACTGTACGTCTTTTCGATCTTCTATCTCATCTCTTCGTTCAGCAGGAGGTTTACGTTTAGGTGTAAGTACTTTTGTAAGGTAGAATGGTTAATTTGGAAAAATATTGCGTGTGCATCGTCAGTCAATATAGGTATTTTCCTGGCTTCAACTAGTCAAGTTGCATAATCTATTTTCATACCATAATAACATGCTGAGTTGAAACGTTCTATGTATACAGCTAAATTCTGAGTAATTATAAAGCCACTCCCAATAATTGAAGTTATCCACGGTTTCTTTTTCACTTGATGTTTTGCAAAATCAAAAGTAGAAACACCACCGAAATAAATATTTTTTTTGCAATCTGACGCACAGCAATTTCATGGAATCTCTGAAAAGTAAGGTTAAATGATCATCAAATCGTCAATGACAGTAAGCATTCATTAATTAATCACACACCTTATTCAACATTAACATCTTGAAACATCGAAACACAAACCATTGTTAACAATTAACACTTTTTGAAATAAACGGAGGCAATTATAACACATCACCTGATGCACGGCCACTAACACTCCGACCCGAAAGTTGACGTCACTGATGCATCACGTGGTCAGGTGTAGTGCCTGTTATTTTAGACTGCCTTGACCATACCTCATTGTTAACATCAGACGCGCCAAAGCATGACTTATCATCACTGTTGCCAAATGTTGCGTTTTGATTTTCTAGAGATGAATTTTCTCAATCCCGTGTCATGTATAACATTTCCTTGTTAACTTTTTCATTGTTCCTGAACAATTGGATCTGCGGACTAATTAAATGATGCTACATCAAAATATAGCAGCCTTAATATATACTATAATATACAAATAAGCAGCGTTTTCAAGCATTTTCGTAAATAGGGAGTGGCGTGTAACATCAAAACTAGGGTCGATAGGCAAAATCTGATTTCACATTTGAATTCAGGTTACAACACTTAGCTTTGCACACCATTCAGCTTCTTTGTTACAAACACTGACCAGTGAGATTAATTCAACAGTTTAGGGTATATATTCTTATGCACGGGGAAAATGTGGTAATGTGCACCGTGATGGTGACGCCTACGACTGAGATTGTGGAGAGGGGGCCAAAGTATTTTGTTTGGCCGCGGCGAAATGCAGCAATCCGCCTTATCAGCTATTGCGCATGCGGTCGCCAGCTAGTGTTACTTGCCAAGGGAATGCGCGATCTCTGAGTGTTCTTTCTCGCCGCTTTATTGGCAGACAGCCACCGCTGTAGGCTGAAGGTCAGAGCGGGGGCAGAGATCGTTCCAGCCCCTCCCCGCCCACTCCTCTCCCTCTCCATCCTCCCCCACCCCTTCCCCCCCACCCGCACTCACCGTCCCCCGCTTCCCTTCCTCCATCACCCCTCGCCCCCTTCCTCCCTCTTCTCCTCTCTCTTCCCCTCCACACACTCCTATCCCTTAACCCTTCCTCCCACTCTTTCCCCTCCACCCGCATTCCCCTTCCTCCATTACCACTTCCTCCATTACTATTCTCCCATTTCTCCTCTCTCTCTGCCTCTTCCCCTCCACACCTTCCTCCCCCTTTACCCGTTCTCCCAATCCTTCCCCTCACTTCCCCCTCTCCATCACCCCTCACCCCATTCTCCCTCTTCTTCTACCCACCCTCCTTCCCTGCAACCTCTCCCTCCTTCCCCACCACCCGCACTCCACTTCCCCACCTCCATGATCCCTCACCACCATCCTCACTCTTTTCCTCTCCTCCACTCCACACCCTCCTATCCCTTAACCTATCCTCCCAGTCCTTCCCCTCCACTCGTCCTCACCTTCCCCCGCTTCCCCTCCTCCATCATCCCTCACCCCCATCATCACTCTTGTCCTCTCTCTCCTCCCCTCCACATGCTCCTTCCCCTTAACCCTTCCTCTCACTCCTTGCCCTCTACCCGCACTCCCCTTCCCCCGCTTCCCACCATCACCTTTCACCCCCATCCTCCCTCGTCTACTCCTTGCCATTCTCTCTCTCTCTCCTCCATGTTCTGTCTTGGCAAAGTCTCAGCCTTCTCTGGCCTAGCTCTGTTCTGCTCTAGCACGTTGCTTCCACCAGCACATACGACAGTAGACAGGCAGCTGTGAACTCGCGCATAGTTGCATTCGCCTAGTTTCGCCCTTCGCTCCTCCCGTTCTTTCCCCTTCTCGCCCTCATTTTCCTCAACCCGCTCGCATGTCCTCGCCCTCCTCCCTTCCTCCTCCTACACCCTCTCCTACTCTCCATGTTCTGTCTTGCCAGCGTCTCAGCCGCGTCCGTCCAAGCACACCTACGGGCAGCTGTGAACACGCGCATTGTTGGAAAATGTACGCACACGGAATTTTGACCTTTAATTGCACACACGTCTAACAATGCAATTAGGATTATTCAAAGTTGATATTGAGATTCATCGACCTTCAGAACCCTTTCATTCACTTCATTACAATTCATCGCCATTTTTGATATATTTGACAAAAATTAAAAATGGGGCAACATTAAATTTTGATTAGGAGATCGGAAATGTAAACGGGAGGAGTTATTAATATGAGTCTTAAATAAAGTTTGTCTTTTAATTAGAATCTGTTAGAAATTGCAATTTTCGACACTGCTATTTTGAACCTTCCTTTTGTAACAGGAAAAAGAAACCCGCATATCTCACAAACTATGCAACAAAAAGCAAGTCTTGAAACACTGATGTGTTTGTCATATATGGATGAGAAATGTGCCCTCTAAGAACATTGAATTGAAACCCCTGTATTTCGAATTCTCAACGCTCTGAAAAAAATAAATTCGATAGGCTCAATCTCCTAAACTGTTCAAGCTACAGGGCTTAATATTGCACACGTAATAGCAAGTACTCTACTCTTTAAGGAATCTCTTAATGCAGGTAACGTTTTTACATAGTATATTTACTACTGATAGCTGTAAAAGTTCGTGAATTCGGATTGAAGCCGTAAAGATGTGCAACATTAAAAAAAGTCTTCCATGTTTATATACACTCCCTCGATTTCAATGCATTTTTGCATATCCAATCAGAAATCGCATGCTATATTGAAAATGAACAATATGTAATTAGCTGAAGTTAAGGTAACAAAATTTCTAGGTCTCTCAATTCAGTCAAACCTCAAATGGAATGTACATGTAACAGAATTAAACACTAAATAAAGTTAATTTATGTTACGCATTCACTATTCTATCAAATTCTGTCAGCCTTCATGCAGCTCGTGGCGTGTATTTTGCAAATGTGCATTCCCGCCTGAGATATGGCATAAAATTCTGGGGAAGCTCATTATGAATTACCCAGATCTTAGCTTGAAAAAGAAAATTATTCAAATAATGAAAAAATGTCATCCGCGAGATCCCTGCAAGAAGCCTCTCTTCATTGAGTTTGGGATCTTACAATTGTCTTGCCTATTTATTTACGAATCTGTAATATTTATAAAAACTGACCAGTTTAACGATAGGAACATATTTTCATGGAATACTGTTATTTATAATTACAACACACGACGTAGAAATTACGTCCATTAAGTGTCAGTATAAACAGCTCACTACCGAAAATCCACATACAGTACATGTACTTTACAACGCACTACCAGATGACATTAAACAATTGAAGTCTGTTCACAAATTTAAGTTAAAAGAAAAATCTTTCATGCTGCATAACTGTTTCTATACAGTTAGAGACTATACTGATTATCAAAAAGAAAACTAATGTTTATTTTAACAAAACAGTGAGACATAATAAATTAGATTATATTTGTAATGTATACTTTATTAAACATAGTTAATATGCTTGTAACTTATAATGTACTTGAGCTTCCGGGTCAATGATACCCATCTTGATCAGGTTTTTGTCGAGTTTCCCTGATCCATTGAGAAAATGCTGAGGTGGCCCCTTGTTTTGCTTCTGGACGTAAATGTAGCTTCATTATTCGCACGTTTTGTTGAACTCTCCATTTTACTTGCAATGATAGAAGTAGAAGTAAAGGCGAATTACTTTTTTGTTAGCAATGCAGAAAATCAATCATGCAGTTCGTTTACTTTTCCAAATAATTTTTCTATAACTCGGGAACGAAAATGTATAGATTTTCAAATGTTGCTCGCGTTTTTTACACTTCATTTTTATCTATTTATCTTTAACTTTTACTCATCCATCCATCAACAATGTTTAGTTGAAATGATGGGAAATCTGGGACACAAGAATACGTGCGCAGATGATCTCCGAGATACGTTACGTATAGTTTTTACTGTTTTTTGACTAAATAAATCTAAATCTAAAAATCTAACAGAATCCCCTCTCCTCTGTCAACCGGAAGCCGCCAAGTAGGATGAAGTATTATTCGCAGAATAGTTATCGAATATGTATATATAGTGTTTGCTTTAAAAGAATTCCTTTTCGTACCTAAATGACTACCTAAAAGATTTGTAATGAGTGCAGACGGGATTTCCATGCAAATGATTGTTTTTATTTAAGCTTCGTTGTGCTTTCAAACTTTGTAATTATATCTTTCTTGGCAAACTCATTTGAAACTAGTAGTGCTTCAACATCACGTACTTTTTCGCGATATTGTTAATGGTTATGTAATATTGTAATATGAACATTTCTGTCTCACACTTCAACTACCGTTTTAAAAATTCTTGAAGAAACTAAAGCGCGAAAAATACATAATTTTTTTAATTGAAACGAAAACTTTTAAACGAAAACAGCTTTCTGCTATTGAATTCAGTGTATTCACGAAGTGTGATGCGTATTTTAGCCGTAAATAAAATTATTAGTTTATGTTAATGCGAACCAATGGCTGCAGTGGTTATAGCCTTCTGATATCAGTGCGATTTAAAATATAGTTAATGATTACATAATATTAAAAGTACTATTTCTTTTCAAGATTCGAATGATATCCTCCAAGCACGTTTCACGTTTTCTTATATTAACACCAGAAATACAAAATTTAAATTTACTACGTCCACATCCACTATTATTTGTCCAACGAGAGAACGAAGGGGATATAAACACTGACACGTGGGTAAGTAGTCGAGTATTGGTTGCGAGTTCGCGACATACATTCTTCCTCGGACTTTTTTAAGTACTCGCGTAATAAAATAGTTCTGTACTATTCAAGTAAATGCTTGTAAAGTACAGTAGGAAATCAGATGACAGCCTGTCAAATTAGAATAAATTTACATTATATGATATGTGCTTCATGTATGATGCGTGTTACATTAAAGGAAAGGGGAAAACGAAGATACATATCAAGCGAAGAAAAGGTTTGGACGTGATGGTGGACGTCGTAACACGTGTGCTTGTAGCGGAGCGAATTTATTTGAGTTGTGCGGAATGAATAACAGCAAAAGAAATTCATATTACAGCGTTAAGATCAGTTGCTTAATATTGTGGGTATGTGATGTGTACGTTACCTGTCTATTGAGTATATTCTGTGTAGTACATTTTTCTCTAAAGTGCCACCATAATCTCCATCACTGTCAACGAATGAAATAGAAAACAAAAATTCGGGAATAAATCCAACTGAATGGCACGGCAAAACAACTGCTGCTTTTAGCTTACTTTAAAAGCATTCAATTAAGTATGCAAGAAGAATGCAGAACCTGCAATTGTTAGAAGATAAATCCATTGTCGGATTCAGAATGAACGACTTTTTTTTCTTAATACGTTTGAAACGAAAAATTTCATTGTAAATCAATGATAGATTACTGCAGTGCTGAACCAGTTTTAGATTTAAACGTAACAAAAATCACTATGTCGTATGCGAGATGCCTGCTTGCGTTTAATTGTGGCATGGAAAAGTTTCGTGTCATCTTACAGACAATAACGTTTATAATAACTAGAATACGGAACTTCATGCAAATACATATTTTTTACTCCTTGCGCATATCGAAAGAAAATGTACATATTGTGCCCATCACCAAAAATAAAACAAATATAGCCAATTTTTATTTCGCATATTTCTGAGATTTTTTCTTTAATTGCATATTTTAATGTATGCGGCATATTTAAGTACATATATTACTTTTTTGTGTGTAGAAGTGAGTCGAATTCAGATATTTTCGTGTATATCTCTTTAAAAAAGTCAGTTAAACCATACCGATACTACAATACCAACATCTTTCCGATAGTCTGCTGATAAGATTGTTTTCCCTTCAATCGAATATTTTTTCCTGTAACTTTATTTGTGCGCATGAATTTAGTGAACTGGGCTAAATGTTTCGGCATCTTGTTACAATGCTTTAGGTTCTCTCGCCAACCGACTCTATTACTTCCCGTCTAACGTTATCGCAATTTTCATATATGACGTAGCTTCAGCCTTCAAGGTAGGTGCCGAACAAAAACGCCTGGAACTATAAGCTTCACAACCAAGCCGAGCTTCTGATTGACAATATTTCGAACATAAAATGAACTCCGTAGTTGCGCGGGTTTAAATGCATTCTTATCATGAATTTGATTTTTTTGACACATGGAATATATTCTCAAATACAAAACTTAATGCAATGAATATTAATATTATTTTGTTAATAAGTTCTCCTGTACACAGTGATAGCAAACGTTTGTGGTAGCGTAGTGTGGTCGAGCTAGTACTGCAGATTAGAAAGACGCGAGTTCAAATCCTAGCAACGCCGGCTACTTTTTATTAACCGGAACTTCATGCACTAAAAAAAGTTAATATTATACATGCAAACTTGCTCTTAAAATTGGCAATATATGCACTCAAAACGGCCAATATATGCAGTTAAGACTAAAAATATGCGTTAAGCAAAAATATAGTTACCAAAAGTTAACATTTATTTATAGGTTATCTTCATTTTACTCTGTAGTACAAAACGCGTAATAAAAATACATTATCAAACACTATATTAAACAAACAATTTAATAATTGCCTCGAGGCGCTACCGAGGCAGCGATGTCAACTTTGCCCTCGGTATTAAGCGTATGAAGCGAACAATCGCAGCAAGACATTGCAAACCTCTGTTTTCAGTATACTTGTGTACGGAGAGCGAATGTAACGAGTGCAAAAAATGAGGGTGATTATTAGTTCTAATAAACAATTAAATACCTTGAAAATGGAAGATATTCGCACCAATCGGATTGTGCAATTTTAGAAGAGAGAATAAAAAATTGCATTCATAGTAAATTTATAAATAATTTCCAACTTTTGCAGTTCTAAAGGGGAAGAGTCTCCCGATGTTCCAGAGTCGAAAACCGCAAATTAACAATTTTGCCACAATTTACAATTTTATAAACAATATCGAAATATGCGCTAGAACAGCCGGAAAGGCTTCGCAAATTGTGCCTCAGATGAACCTTTTTAATACTGCAGTTTGGCAAAGTTACAAATTGATTGCTAAAAGTTAGTGTAATTGTTGTTAAATGTTAAATATTTACTAGTCCGTTGACAGTAATTCTGGACGGTAAACGCTCAGAAATATTTTTTTGTCATGGCGTACGTGCAAGGAAAATCTCTCCTTCGGCAGGGAAAGATCCTCCTCATACGTAAACTATCGAGGCCCTCGCCCCCGGGAAGAGAGTCTCCCCCCCCCCATGGTCTTTTGTGCCAATCACATAAGCAGTTAGTAGTGATTGGTCAACGCGCCCCTCCCGCGAGGGGTGTCCAAGTTTGAATGGTTGGGAAGATAGAATTTCACCCGCCAATTCTTGTGAGGGGAACTTTACGTATGAATCTGACACAAATAACACTGTCAGTTGAGACGTTTTTGAGCTCTAATTTGGTCGTCACTTCTTCTATGAATTACGTCGAAGTATGCAGAATGCACAGTACTACAAATTTACTCCTACTTCAGTAGGAGCGTGCAGTTAACTTCATTGCTTGTTCTTTCATTTCAGTAGGGAAAATGGTTGCCTCCACTATGCTTAGTCTGCGTGTGCTGCTGGTGGCGTGGCTGGTGGCGGTGGTTGCGAGCGAGGCCACGGAGCCTGCAGGGACCGTTGGCGAGGAGGACAGCGTGGCAGCGCGTGTGGACAGCCTCACTGCGCGCGTCGACGCCCTGCAGGCCCAGCTGCAGGCGCTGCAGGACGCGCCCTCCCACCGCCGCTGCTTCTCCAGCCCCACCCCGCCCGCTGTCACCCCTCCTCGTTTCGACATCCTCCGCGAGGAGCGCCACGAGCTCACGGCCAACACGTCCCTGCACGACGCCGCGGCTCGCGACGACGACGACGATCTGCTAGCGCTGCTGCGGCGCGGGGCAGCACTCGAGGAGCGCGACGCGCGCGGCGACACGGCGCTGCACGCGGCAGCGCGCGAGGGCGCGGCCAAGGCCATGCACGAGCTGCTGCGTTGGGGCGCGGACCCCAGGACGCGCGGCGCGCTGCTCCGCACGCCGCTGCACGCGGCCGCCGCCCGCGGCCAGCTGGAGAGCGCGCGGCGGCTGGTGGAGGCGGGCGCGCAGCCCGGCGCCCGCGACGCCCACGGCGCCACCGCGCTCGCGCTCGCCGCCCAGAACAACCACTCCGACCTCTTCGAGTGGCTGCTGCAGCGGGAGCCGTCGGTGGAGTGGGCGGACGCGGCGGGCGACTCGGCGCTGCTGGCGGCGGCGCGGGCGGGCGAGTGGGCGCGCGTTAAGAAACTGGCCGTGGGCGGGGCGGCGCCCGCGGCGCGCGGTAGCGACGGCGTCTCGGCGCTGGTGCTGGCCGCGGGGGCGAAGGCGGGGGCGGGGCAGGAGGGGGCGCTGGCGGCGCTGGAAGCCATGCTGCGGCGCGGCGCGCTGTGCGACGCAAGGGAGGTGGCGCGCGCGCTGGCGGCGGCGGCCGGCGGCCCCCAAGTGTGGGCGATCGCGCAGGCGGCTCCCGAAGAGGTGAGGGCGGCAGCTCTTGCGCTGACAACGCGGTCGAAAGCGCACTCTAGATTTAGATTTAGATTTATTCAGTAAAAAATTAATATATATAATTTTATATATATATATATATATATATATATATATATATATATATATATATATATATATATATATAAAATTTAAAAAAAACACAGTAAAAACTGTATGCTACGTAGGGGGTAAAGATAATCTGCGCACGTTTTCTTGAGTTCCAGAATCCCTTCCCGTCATTTTATCTATAAATAGTTGAACGATGAGTAAAAGTTAAATTTAAATAAAAATGAATTTTAAAAATAGCAAGATTAGCAATATTTTTTTAAAAAAACTAGACATTTTCGTTTTTGGGTTATAGAAAACTTATTTGCATCGGGACACGGGAATTGCAAGTATGATTTTTCTGCATTGTTAACAAAATAGCCACTCGCCCTTACCTGTACTCCTACTCTCGCGATCACGAAACGGACGCGGTGAAAGTATAGATATAAGTTGATTTTATATTTAAGAATACGTGTTATTATAAGATAATACTTGTTACTTCTACATTCACTCTACATTCGGCTTATCTCCATTTCTAAACTCTCCTACTTAAGCCGTTTCTCTGCCTCCTTGGTTACGACGTTTTGATCGCATGGCACAGCCACACGTTTAAGTAGACTTCCCCCTCCTTATATCCCGAATAACAATATCCGGTTTGTTTCTTTGTTTGCCGTTATCTTGCGATCAGTTTGAATTTGATGATCTTACAGTATTGTACACGTCCAAAAGACGTCACCGGTTTTGATGAGTGTTTGTAACACTTGGGGCATGTGTTTGGAACTACGTTGGCGATGAAGATCTGCCAGTGGAGGTAACTACACACCTTGCCTCTTCTCAAGTATTCGGTCTTTGCTAATATTGGACGAACTAAGTCAATACGATCAACGATTTACTTTGGCTCCTTGGATACTTGCTCCTGGCAAATGCCGCATTTACCACCTTGGGAAATATTGAGAATCACATTATCATAATGTGATCTTAAAGATAGATCTTGGGCAGCTATTACAACTGCATCCGATTCTGACTTAACTTTTCCCTTTGAAGCCTCATAAATGATTGTTCTTTATTGATATGCTCTTTGCCAATTCTTATTAGATATTGTCCATGGAGTGGTTTGTCTTTCCGCGATTTCTTCAAAATTTTTTGTGTCTCACATTTCATGTACGAGTAAAGTAGCATCAGAAGGTCAGTGTATATGCTATTGTGCGTGTCTTGCAGTCTTCTTTTCAATTCTTCTTGCTACATTTATATTACCTCCGTTTCCTATTATTATCTCAGATTGCATGACCTGCCTCATTTGTGGGACATCTTGATGGCTGACTACATGCTTTCCCATTCTGACTATTTCATTGTGCCAGGAGGCTTCAGTTTGTGTGAGGCCCTTCCTCTTTCCTTACGTGACACAAAGTCTTTGTACATCAGCTCAATGTTTACAACATGATGAATTGTGAGCAGTTTTCTGGTTTTTCGATCCATGATTCGAATTTCTTGCACAGTCCACTCCATTAATTCGAACTGTACCCCGCTTCAGGCAGACCAGTCGCAGATATTTTATTCCTGAAGTTCAGAGCGGACTGCAGGACAAGTCTCGCTCTTCTGTAATACTCCCTGCGAATACTCCCTTTCATTGTGTCGTTCGTGATCTCACATTTTTCAACGCAAAGAAATTTGTACATTTTACCTGACTCAAGATCTTGAACTATCAACTTTAATGCTCTCTGACATTGTCATTTTGCCTTTATTTAAATTGATTTTTGCACACTTGTCAAGACCAAACTTCAGAGAAAAGTCATTGTTCAAATCATTCACGACAGCATTTGGATGGGAATCACTTCATTTGTAGCAAACACTTGAAAAAATTCACAATATGTTTCAATGTCTTCTTACAACTACAATAATGAAGATACGATTTTTTCATAATTAAATGTATTCATCAAAAACAGATTTTCAAATAATGTCATGTTGAATTTTTCGAAACTATGAGTATTTTTGGAATAATTGGACTTCAAAGTTAGTCGCCCGCTCTCAAAATACTGCGCTCTTTTATTTAGGCGTTTTGAGGCAGTTGGATGCTACGTGAGTTAGAATGTGTGTAGAACATCATATTTAATATTTATTTGTTTATTTATTACATTGTAGCTTGTGTTCTATGTTTACAAATTAATGTTTTACGTATTATTTAAAACCAATTTGAAATAAATATGAAATAAACATTGCTAGCCTTCGATCACTCGTATCCAATTTACACAGATGCTACGTTAGTTATAATTTGTATATTATTTCATTTTATTATTATTTATTACATATTTATGTTATTTCATTTTAAAATGCGTCCTTCAATTGTGTTAAATGAGAAAAGGAATAGATGAGCGGTCTTTGTTGGTTGTAGTTACCCATTGTTGTAACGGCACACAAATAACCCGATAATGACTTCTTTTAGTTCGCGGAATTAAAAACGAATACTTTTATATATTTGTAATAAAATAATGTTTAATAATTACTCTTATATATTTTTCTATCAATTTATTTACCAATGCTACGAGTATCGTATTTTTTTTAACTTATAAATATTTTACTTTCTGGCATTTTGATTATTTTTCGCATCAAATGTTCTACGAGTTCAAATGAGTCCATTACTAATGTCGAGACCGTACATGCTGTTTTAGCACCACTAGTTTATTTCTGATATCATTATGAATTATTTGTTTCTTTGCAAGTATATTACATCTGGATTATATTTGTTAATTAGACTTAATAGATGACCTAAATACATTAATTTATATTGTAATATGCTTTCTATCATGGTTTAAATCTCCGATAGTGCCTAAGGACCTCAGTGCTTGGGGTGGACTTAAAAAGGAATTTTCGCAATGCAGATTAAAAAACTGCTCACTCGCAGGTTTCTATAGGGTAACGGTATTAAATTACTTCAATGAGAAAGACCCCTTCTCCAATAATTACTAGCATTTATTCTACCTCTAAACATTCTCATATAAAAACAAAATATGCAATTACCTTAAAATGAATATTAAAATTTCCAACAATATGTACACCAATGATGTACATTACCCCCATTACTATTTAGAATTGCACCTTCCATATAACTTATAAACTTAAGAACAGGTAACAAATATTTGATGATGTAATCACTACAGATATATAGATTATACAATGAAGTCCTACAGAGATGAATACCACAGTGACAAAAACTCGTATTCCCCTGCTGAAAACGTTCAGGAAACAAACCAATGCCATGTTGTGATGTTACCGGAGAAAGTATCCCCTTGCCGTGAGATGCATGCAGCACTGCTGTTATTCAGAAAGAGTTATCTCACCGTAATGATGAAGTTAGCTCATGAGCGGTAGCCGAAGCGTTGGCCTCCATACAAACGTGATGGCCTCGCAGCAGCCGCATAAAATGGCGGCCGCGGTCTCTGAATTAAAAGGGTCGTCCTTCGACACAATTGGATTGCACTTCAGTGGAACCAAAGGTTAAAGTAGGGTACATGGTACACCCTCAGAAGGGTGGCGGCTGGGTCTCCTTAATCTCTCCCTCAAATTACACTACGCGCTTTGATAGAAATGAATAAAACTTAGGGATAGGCTATTTTCATGTCTCGCCCTTCATGCGCATTGTAATGCCAATTTACTTTCAAAGGCAAGTTTTCTCGCTTCGCTCGCTCGGATGCAAGTCAAGGCCCTCGCATTCACTATAAACATCCTTGAGTCTATCCACTGCATAATTACCAATTCACTTTTATAAGAAAGCACTTTTCAAGGAAGCCTCTAGAATTCAAACTGCGCAGTTATCACCGGAGCGGCGCGAAGTGCCGGTTTAAACGACTTCCGTAGTTGTACCGTATACTAGACTTCAATTGAACCAAAACAACCTTTAACTTTAAGAGGTTGCTGATAATGCGATTTGCTGAGTTGCTTTGGAGAACTGGCTGACGAACAGGGTGCCTCGTAGCTCGCGCAGAAAAATCACCAGGAACCGCCTTAAAAGCACACTGCTAGAGATTCAAACACCACGGCAACCCATGACGTTCTGCTACCGAAACTACTCTCAGATGAGAGAGACCCGTTTGCAAACGATTCCCACGTTACGATTCTCGTTCACCTGGTGGTTCTGGAATCATGACGTCATGATGTTCTTGCTTGTTTCCCGCTCAATTCGAACAAGTACGAACAACCATCGTTAATTAATATTTTATTTACGGGGTGAGCTACTTTAACTCTTTTTAGACCTCTAGTAGACCCACAGCATTTTAAGAACAGGTCTCGCTGAGTTTAATGTGTACGTTTACGAGATGTGGTAGCACCCTCCTTTGGATGATTTTTCATCCTGTAAGAAGGTTACTACCAGATATGTTGTAGGGCAATAGATCACGTAGCAAGAGGCGTATCAACAACTTTGTCGCCTGTAGGAACGCGAAACATTGCCGCCTATTTTTTTCAAATAACCCGAGGAAAGATTTATATAATAAGTGCAATTAATGTTTAAATCTTGGACACACATATTTGACTAAAATTAAATATGTATGATTTAATTAAAAATTTATTCATGTTCAGTATTTTTCTACAAACAATTAAATAATTTTTAAATCATATCTTTTGATGTCCAGAAATAACATAAATTCATCATGTTTTTGTTATTTCGTAGTTATACGTATTTGTTATTCAACCGTTACTCTGCCTTTAATTCTTAAAATTACGTAGATGTCTACATTTAAAAATGTCTTATTTTGTTCATACTATTTTCTAGTGTAAGATGAAGGCTTTTCCTTAACTTTAAGAATTAAATATATTGCGACGGACTTGGTCGAAGCAAAATTATCGATAATTTCGTTCAAGTTAATGTTTTGCAACATGAACTCCTCGGTGCATAATAAAGCAGAATCATTACCACCATTTTCAATCATTGACGAACGCAAATTTTGCATAATCGACAACTTCTTTTATACGAGTAAGACGATATTGAAAATGAATATATATCGTAAAAAATTGAAAGATATGGAATGGAAAGATAAGGTTGAATACTCTCATGCGCTTGTGACATTACGTAATGGACACCAGTTCGGGAACGTATGTGCAATTGTTGCACCAGTTATTAACATGTTTTTATCATCATACAATTCACTGAAATTTTTCCTCTTTAAGGAAATAGGCTGCATAGAGCAGGCAGATTGGCAGATCTTCATTCAAACTGTATTTGTGCTATGTTAAGGGAATGTCATGTTTTCATTGGAACGAGCCATTTGCTCCGTTCGTGGCTATCATTTGTGTTGCTTCTTTTGCCCTGTTCAGGTTGTTTAAAATATTCATTAGTGCGTTCTCTCTGCTATGTTCAAAGAATTCTCGAGTTTTCATTCGTGACGTACCATTTGCTCTGTTCGGGTGACTGGTAGTTCGTCACGGGTGCGGTTCCTTCTGCTTTGTTCATGTGCTTTAAGGTGTTCGTTTGTGGTTTGTGCTCCTTCCGAAACATTGTCATTGGTGACGTGCTATCTGTTCTGTTTTGATGACAGAGTCAGTCTGCTTGTTGGAGTCAATTGCCTAATGCTGTGATCAGGTTACTGGCAGGTGTGTTCACTTGTGACTCAATTCTCCCTTTCGCTGTGTTCATGTCGTTGGCGTGCTTATTTATGACGTTATTGCATTTCACTTTGTTCAAATGATTGGCGTGTGTTTACTTGTAGCTTAATTCCCCTTTCGCTCTGTTCATGTCGTTGGCGTGCTTATTTGTGACGTCATTACCTTTCGTTCTGTTAAGGTGGTTGGCGTGTGTTCACTTGTGACTTAATTTCCTTTCTCCTCTGTTGATGTTGTTGGCGTGATTATTTGTGACGTCATTACGTTTCGTTCTGTTAAGGTGTTAGGTGAGTGTTCACTTGTGACTTAATTCCCCTTTCGCTCTGTTCATGTCGTTTGCGTGCTTATTTGTGACGTCATTACCTTTCGTTCTGTTAGGTGGTTGGCGTGTGTTCACTTGTAACTTAATTTCCTCTTTTCTCTGTTCATGTCGTTCGCGTGCTTATTTGTGACGTCATTATCTTCCGTTCTGTTAAAGTGGTTGGCGTGTGTTCACTTGTGACTTAATTCCCCTTTCGCTCTGTTCATGTCGTTTGCGTGCTTATTTGTGACGTCATTACCTTTCGTTCTGTTAGGTGGTTGGCGTGTGTTCACTTGTGACTTAATGTCCTCTTTTCTCTGTTCATGTCGTTCGCGTGCTTATTTGTGACGTCATTGCCTTTCGTTCTGTTAGGTGGTTGGCGTGTGTTCACTTGTAACTTAATTTCCTCTTTTCTCTGTTCATGTCGTTCGCGTGCTTATTTGTGACGTCATTACCTTCCGTTCTGTTAAAGTGGTTGGCGTGTGTTCACTTGTGACTTAATTCCCTCTTTTCTCTGTTCAGGTGGCGGGCGCGGCTGGGAACGAGGCGCTGTGTGAAGCTGCCAACGATGGCCGCGTGGAGGCGCTAAAAGCGTTGCTAGCGGCGGGCGTGTCAGTTGATGCTAGAGACGGCACCGGGAGAACACCTTTGATTCTCGGCTCGGATGAAGGCCACTTGGACGTGGTTCGTGAGCTTTTGAAGGCGAATGGCAATGTCAGCATATCGGATAATGACGGCGATACGGCCTTAATTCGATCTGCGGCTAGTAACCACTTGGAGGTTGTGCAGTTGCTCTTGGCTGCGAACGCGGAGGTGAATGCAAGAAACAATATTGGAATGACACCTCTCATGCAGGCTTCGTGGATGGGTAACGCGAAAGTATTGCGCGAGCTTTTGAAAGCTAATGCTGACGTACACCTGAAGGACAAAGACGGGGATACAGCCTTAATACTAAGTGTTATTTTTTTGCGTCATGTGGAGTCAGTACGAGAGCTCTTGGCTGCGAATGCGGATGCGAATGCAAGAAACAATGAAGGGAAAACGGCCCTCATGAGTGCCTCATTTAGTGGTGACCAAGAAGCAGTTCGTGAGCTTCTGAAAGCGAACGCAAATGTAAACATTTCTGACAGTAACGGACATACCGCTTTAATGAACTCTGCACGCGGTGGTTATGTTGAGGTTTTGCGGCTTCTCTTGGCTGCAAACGCGGATGTGAATGCAAGCAACAAAGATGGGAAAACGGCCCTCATGTATGCTGCAGCTGAGGGTGACGTGGATGCGGTAAGCGAACTTTTGAAAGCGAACGCTGATATACACGCTTCCAGCAATCAGGGAAATACCGCTTTAACAGTATCCGCAAAGCACGGTAGAACGGAGGTGCTTGAGTTCCTAGTGGCTGCGAATGCAGACGTGAACGCAAAAAACCTAAATGGAACAACAGCTCTCATGTATGCGGCAGCGAATGGTTTCCCCAACGCAGTGCGTCATCTTTTGAAAGCGAACGCCGATGTAAACATTTCGGACAAGGACGGGGACACTGCTTTAATGGCGTGTTCATTCGAAGGCACTTTGGAGGTTTTGCAGCTGCTCCTGGCCGCAAAAGCGGATGTCAGCGCGCGAAACATAAAGGGGGCAACGGCTCTCATGTACGCCGCGGGGAACGGTCACGCGAATTTAACGAACGAGCTGTTGAAAGCGAACGCTGACGTCAACATCGCAGACAACGACGGCGACACAGCCTTAATCGGAGCTTCAGCATTCGGTCATTTGGAGGTGGTGCAGCTGCTGTTGGCTGCGAATGTGCAGGTGGATGCAAGAAACGAAAATGACACAACGGCCCTCATGTATGCCTCAGCGTTCGGTCACGCTAACGTGGTGCGCGAGCTTTTGAAAGCGAACGCCAACGTAAGCATTTTGGACAATAAAGGAGATTCCGCTTTGACTATGTCGTCAAGAGAAGCCCGTCTGGAGGTTGTGCGGCTTCTCGTGGCCGCGAAGGCGGAAGTGAATGGACGAAACAAAGAAGGAAAAACGGCTCTCATGCAAGCCGCGTTCAACGGCAGCGCAGATGTAGTGCGTGAGCTTTTGAAAGCGGGCGCAACTGTAAACGTTGCAGACAATGACGGAAATACAGCCTTAATAATAGCTGCCTATTCCGGCCATTTGGAAGTGGTTCAGCTCCTCTTGGCTGCGAACGCGGAAGTGAATGCGAGAGACAATGAGGGAAAAACCGCTCTTGATTATGCCACCGAGAAGAAACACGACGATATAAGACAGGCGATACTGAATTTCAAGTTTGGTTCGTAATGAAGAACAATCACCTCGATATATTCGCATACAAAAGGCATATTTGTCATAGTATTATTTTTTTGGTCAGGTGATATCGATTTTGAAATGAAAACCGTGGGAAGATGAAAATTTCTTGGCAATAGCTTCTACGAATTCATTTTGGTATTTTGAACTAAATCATTTGATTTGAAAAATCCCAAACTCACAAAGAATGCTGTATCAACATGCAGAACATTTAAGAGAATTATGTAACTATTTTGTAGAATTAAATAAATTAAATGAAAATAAGTATTGTTTTACAAATTATATACCGAGGGAAATGGCTCAGGGCATCAACTGATTTCACAGCAGTGCCTGGTTCTGGTGTTCGAGTACCGACGGTGGCAGGACTTTCGACTCTAGCCAGATAACGGGTCTAATTCTGTCGCTGCCTGGAGAAGAATTCTAGTGTCCGGCTGCTCTGATCGGTAGTCCTCCGTGTTTTTTTCGATCAATACCAGGCGAATGTCGGAGCAGTACCTAATCAAACGGGTCACGGACCGCTTGCTACATTTCTTTCCCATTCCTTGCCCTATCTTACCCCTTATACACACACACACACACACACACACTTACACTACCACTCGGGTCGGGAGCTTAGAGCTAGTCCCGGCTGAGGTGGTGCCTCACTGGTGGGAGATACCTGGTAGAGGAAGACCCGCTAGCCGGCGGTCGGTCGACACCGGCACTATGCACTATACATGCACTATACATGAGTGGTGAAGCAGCGAAGTCTTATTTGACATGATGGTGGGATCCAACGGTTGTGGAGAAGGGAGCTGCTACTTTCAGTCACTAAGAGTGCCAAATATCTGATGATGAGGTCGGAAGGCGAATCAGCCAATTGGAGCGATCCTCTCAAAAAGTGTAGCGCAAGTCCCCGGGAAACTTACAATATTGTTTGAACTAGTTTGTATATACGTATACATTATATAATGTGTAGGTCTATTAATAAGAAAATAAATGTCACATGGTTTTGGAAATTTAGAAGCAGTGAAATAAATCATGGATAAATTAACAAAATAAAGAAAAAGGACTTTACATTTTCATTACTTATTTTTACAGTTATTAATCTGTAATTATTAGACCTCGGAATTAATTGTAGGCACGAAAGATGATGATTTAGTCACTTAAATACTACATAAAAACAACAAATACGAAATACGCACTAGTAGGTAGAAAAAGTGACGTTTCTGGCACTCAAAACAGTTACAAAATGACTGAACCAGGCATTTAGCAAACATTAGTGACAAAAAGTTAAGTCTCAGGTGTTTAAAACTTATCACAAAATGATTAAATTAGAATCTTTTTTATGATTTAGGAAAGTCAAGTATTCGTACATTTGAGTGTGCCTACAAGCGTATTATTTTAATCAGTTTCATTTCTATGCATTTTATTCATTCTTTCACACTTTTCATTCTCAACCTGTCACGCACACCTGCAGCGAGAGCGTGAATGGATGCAATTGCCTAAGAAGTGCGTGTAGGTCGGAGGCGATCTTGAAACATCCTCTTGATGGTGACTTGCAGAGCTCCTTGTGAGAGCGTAGGCTTCCGCGGCCGGAGTCAGTATTTACTAGGCTGTCCGGGTAACGCCGCGTCCATGGCGAAGGTGCCGACGTTTCGGTCGCCATTCTGCGACATTCTTCAGGGCGTAACGCCTGAGGACATTTTACGCCCTGAGGACGGTCGCAGAATGGCGACCGAAACGTCGGCACCTTCGCCATGGACGCGGCGTCACCCGGACAGCCAATTATATGCAGAATGGCGACCGAAACGTCGGCACCTTCGCCATGGACGCGGCGTCACCCGGACAGCCAATTATATGCAGAATGGCGACCGAAACGTCGGCACCTTCGCCATGGACGCGGCGTCACCCGGACAGCCAATTATATGCTGAATGGCGACCGAAACGTCGGCACCTTCGCCATGGACGCGGCGTCACCCGGGCAGCCAAGTGAATAGAGAGCTCCTTATGTTCGGTGTGTTGGAGGGATGTCTGCGCCTAGTCGAATGCGTATTTGATCAGGGAATATTCGCGTTTAGGGAAAGTACTTGCATTTCGGTATAACAATTTTTTTAAAAAAATGAGCAATTGAAATATGATAATTTAACAAAAATACTTGTTTTAGGCAAAACCATTACAATAGGTATCAACAACCCATTTAGGACATTTTAGACACTATTGGATGTTTTGACTAGATCTGTTTTTCCATGATTTGTAAACATCTCCAATTGTTTTTCCAGCACCACCCCATAAAACTAAATTGGCATTTGACATAAAAGGCTTCGTCTACTTATAATACACAGACATCATTATGTTATACATATACACATTTCTACTCAAGTTGATACAAAAATGAAATAATACAAACAACTAACTCGACTTACTCTCGGATCAATGTAACTAAACTTTGACGAACTATTCATTAAGTAAATTATAATCATCAGCAAAATACAACAATAGCGCTTACTACTTCTGTAATACCGCATTATAACCAAGCAGGAACTTAATTGCCATAATGCAAATAGCGATAAGATGTAAAAAAAAATCACCCATACTGACTTTGGAGTCTTAAAACCTTTTGAAATTAACCAATATTAGAAGATTTCTTAATTGAAAACATGTTTATTGTTCCAATGTACAATGTAGTAAATACTTACTTTTGTATGTTGTTCACTTGTGTTGCAATGCAGAGTTAAACATGCATTAATCAGGAGAGGAGATTTATGTAAAATAGAGCCTCCATAAAACACAATGTAAGACATATGCATAATACAATCGAAATGAAGAATACCAAAAGCAACCCACATTACACAAATAAGAGCTTAAATGCAATAACGTGTACCAAAATATGAACGAATTCACGAATTAAAAATATTCTAATTATGATTTAATAAACAGACTAAACGTTTAGTAAAATCATAAAATAGTAAAATAATGTGTTAATCAAATGTTTGAATAGCATAACTAGAATGGCCAAATAACTTAGTTTTCTCATTAACTAATAAACAAGTTTCGTACATTTGTGTTGCTGAAAGCAAGGTCCGTATTTCTTACACAACTGGCCACTTAAGAACGTGTGTTACAGAATATTGTTTTAAATTTTCAAATGGGAGCCTGTGCCTTTTGTCCTAATATTGCTCACTGCTAGCAAAAACTCCATCCAACATCAAAGTAAATACTGGAGACAATCTTGAATATCACAGAATTAAATCCATATCTTCTACGAAATGACGTTCATCATTTAAAACAGAATTAAAAGTTCTTTTACCCTTTTTCAAATGATTTGAAAGAATGTGTAACACACTTGCTATTAAAATGTTGAAATATGTATTGTATGTTATTACATAATAAATCCTAGCCCTAATTATTACGGCATTTGTTTTATCTTCCTTAAATTATCCTTGACGAAATAGAGAAAAAACAAATCGTCTGGTACAGTCATGTTATGCGAATGTCAGATGAAAGATGGCCAAAACGAGTCCTGAAATGGGTGCCGACAGAAAGACAGAAGAGAGGAAGACCCAGACTTGCATGGCAGCAGGGAGTGCAAGAGACTATGACGGCAAGAGAAATGCCAGATGATCTATGGTCAAATAGAGAGGCATGGATACTGAGAGCGGAGAAACGACGACAGCTGTAGAGCAACTCCGTACTATATCTATATCTATATCTATATCTATATCTATATCTATATATATATATATATATATATATATATATATATATATATATATATATACATTTTTCGTAAAGAGTTATGCAACATGGTAAAAATAAATGACAATATTTTGACGGAAACATATTATGATTTGGAAGCATCATTTCTAAAAGAAAACTTAGCATTGATGCGCAGCACAGTGGTTCCTCCGTTCTCTTGTGCATCTGCTGCAGGGTCTACAAAACAAGAAATTAACTGAACGAAATTAATGTCATTTCATTTTGTACCTGTAAAATATAATATCTTTAAAAAAGTCAATACAACTTAAAAAAAAATAGTAGTTTTTGCATTAATAACCGCTTGACGTTAATGCAATTTATGTTTAAAAAAGTTTACACAAACGTCTTCGAAATTTATCTTTACATTTTCCTCCCCAAATAGGGCAAGAAAGATTAAAAATTGTGGTCTCGTTTTCATTCAACTTTCTGATTTTTAGAAAATTACAAATGTTAGAAATATGCGATAAAGTATATGCTTTTGTAGCACCACTTTCACGCGACCTGTAATTAATAAACGCCTGCCTCTTTTTCGGCCCACTGTAAGCGGAGAAGCAAAAATGTCAAGAAATATTCAGCAACAGCGATAAATCTGAAGTTTATGGTGTTATGGTTACTAAAAAAGTGTATATTTATTTGTAAATGAAAGAATACACTTTGCCCGTATATTTACCGTTGCTGCAAAACAATTTCTGCGTCATTGTTTTTCACAGCTTACAGTAATACATATATTTAATGAGGAAGATCAAAGGTTGTGACGTCACAAATGCTTGGAGTATTTCCTAGTGATTCGCAGTCCGTCCGTTAGATAGCATTAGCTCGCTGATTCTCTGGGTCTCCGCCATATTGATCTTTGACGTCACACGCGGAAGCGCACTTCAATGTTGGTAAACACCAGGCAACAGAAGCAAGGTCAGGGATTTCAGAGGTTAGCGAACTTGGGACGCGTGTCTGCTTCCGTAAACAAACAACGCGTGAGAAATGCAGCCCTGCACCACTGGGGAGGCGGCCGCGTTTTGTAGAAAATATGTAAAGACGTTTGCTGATGATTTAATTTACTTTTGTCAGTATTTTATTTATAACTTTTGTTAATTGTCAACAAAAGCATTTGATTATTTATTTGGCCACATCGAGAGAAATTATTTGAAAATAAACCAAGTTAGTGTGAAATAAATAATAGTAATTTATTATAGAAGGCGGAAGTGTATCTTTATCCCCGTGTGTAATATTTGATATTATTTTAATCAATATGTTTTAGTAAAATGGATTAGTATAATTGTCATGTTAGATACGTCAGGTAAATAGTTTACAGCATCGGCCGCTCAAAACGAATAGTTAATAATAATTTACCAAAAAGTATCGTAATCCAATACATCGTGTTACAATATGAGATTGACAAATTATCAAACGATGCCCTGAGATCGAATTTCATAGGCAATCGAGTTTTATAGTAACTAATATGCTATGATACCATCGATGTGGAAAATATCCATCCAAAAGGAAAGTAATATTAATTTTAACAATGACAATTAATGTATTATATATCATTTGGATTGCATAATTGTAAAGAACCTGTAACAAGTATTGTACTTCAGCTTCTGGGTCAATGACCCCCATCTCGGTCAGGCTTTCGTCCTGTTTCCCTGATTCTCGAGCAAATGCTGAGATGGTCCCTACTTTTGCTTCTGGACATAAATGTAACTTCAAATTAACTTCTCCCCATAGCACGTCACACATAGTTTTTAACTGTTTTTGACGTAAATAAATAAATAAATGCGATACCTGCGTCCGCTATTTAAAACAAGACGGAAGTGCGTCAACTTTTTTGGGCATGTATAAGGGTTTCTGGAGAGGGGGAGGTCCCGTTCAAATTGGCCACCGTTCATGGAAAAACACTTCACATTTTTCCCTTCAAACTGAGCGATTAGCGAGTGATGAACATAAAATTAATTTGAATTATTAAAAAATATCGAGTCAATAATTTCGGTCCAACGGTATTGACTTTTGCAACCAAGAAAAACAGGAAGTGTTTGAAATTTAATATAAATTTCTTCAAACGGTAACCATATTCGATAGATTAATCTGGGAACATCATTATCATAACGTGATCTATGAACATGTTATTAAAATGACAACCTAATTATCTAGGGATGCTAGAAGTACTTTCTTGCATTTTGTAAATGTTACTTAATATCGTACTATCAGTTCATACTCTTTTGTAATTTTTGAAAAATTAAAATATTACATCAAAACAACTTTATTCTGTATTGTTCAGTGCATTTATCTCTATCCTTTCAAATATAAATCCTTCATTACACACAAAACTAACAAACACTCATATTTTGAAAAAAAATACACACGATCTGATTTGATTTAATTTAAAGACAGGATATTAAATAAAATATTTCATTCAGAAAATAGATTTCTGTCTTCAATATTGTAGTTGATATAAGACGCCAAAAAATTAAGTTTTGCAAATTTTCTAAAATTGAATCGTTTATTTCAGAAACCCGTCAAACGCCAAAATCTAAAACACGCTTTAGCGACGGATATTGTTCTAGGAGGATAAACAAAACGTTTAGTGCATAGTTATATGAAAAATATTCATATTAACTCCTTTCATAAAAAATATTTTGAAAAATGAAAAATTGGAAGACTTATTCTCAGGTTTCTCGAAATGAGAAATTTGGCATTTGACGGGTTACTGAAACAAACGATTCAATTCAGAAAATTCACCGAAAATGATACATGCACTATTTTCCATACATGCACCATGCACCACTGAGCTTTTTGTTTTTACCGGAGAAAAATTTGAACAAAAAATTTGGAGCCATGTTTGAGGCAAGCTTGAAAATGTTGAGGCTTCATATAAAGTAACCACCAAAACAAAAATATCCGTTTTGTATTCAAGGAGACGTGACATCAGATGTATCCGAAAATATCAATTTTGGTGATAATCCTGCCAAGGGTTTAGCCGATAATGTTGTTACTGGACTGACGGTGTGACGTTTTGCCGTAAAGCAATTTTTAGATATCAAGTACCCACAACCCGTGATATCTGACGTGTTATCTAGGAATACGTGTTATACAATATTCTTTTCTACATACAGGAACAAAGATATTCTACTTCTCGGTATCAGGACTTTAGTATTTTTCTGTCGAAAAGTCAGCATTTTCGCTGCAGTATTAAAATATTTTCGACAAACTACGTATGTAGCATCAACGAAAGTAAACATCAAGATATAATAATATGAAGTGCAACTGGAACGCAAGTGAAGATGGAAAAATTAAGTTTACATAATGTAATGGAAAAAAGAAAGTCAAATGTAACAGTCGTAGGGTAAAATGTACTTGAAGGGCGTGTGTGGAAATGAAAGTGATTAAAATTTATAGCGATTAGAATGCTTACAAAGAATTATGAAGTAAACCAATCACATTTCGTTTGTATTTACAAGAAAGAAAAGAGACATACCACTGAATAGATACACGAGAAAAAAGTTTGAAATTCATACATAATTTGCACTGTAAGAGGTAGCCAACTTATATTTTAGACGAAATTCCACGTTTTGTTGCAGATTTACCCACTAGCTGTCACTATTTTCCCTTTGACTGTATTCATCTGTCAGGTTGACCGTTATTCCGATGATCACACCACAACCCTTCGAGCTCTTATAGCTCATGTATTTGGAAGCATTTTGTCTTGAATATTATAACGAAATAGATAATTTTATACAAAATAATGTCATAAACTAAAGAAAAAAGTAAATATGACTATATAACAGTTACAGGTAAAAATAATATAAAGATAAGTAAATTCAAACATTAAAAAGTTCAATATATCTTTCTAAGAGAGTAACAAATAGGTTAATATGTAATATTGTTTATTTATTTTATTCGCATTCAAGTTTCGTATATTTTAAATTTTTAAAATTTTAAATACAATTATTTAAAAAAAATGTTTTACAGGAGAATATATAGATATTTTTACTTCCATGTTGAATTTTACAGGCTGTTCGCTAAATGAGAAAATATTTCAATTTTCAAAACTCTATATGAATTTCGTGACGAAGACCTGAACACTGGCGCTTCTCCCGGAGAGCGCGCGAACTGCAAGGAAATGCGATGCGTCATTTACTTAACAGATTTCGCCCCCGGCAGCTGAGAAGCATCGGGTTTGGCTTAATTAGCTCCCAAACCAGATTAGTCAAAATGAGCCCCGCGATTTTGTAAGCACGGACAAAACAAGGCGCACCAACCAAATTTAAAAAAGGTTGTACACGCGCAAGTCGAAGTTGATAATATAAGCGCACGACCTTTCCTTTGATTGATTGATTGATTGATTAGTGATTACGGGCGCGGGATGTGCTAAGGTCATTAGTCCCGTAAGTATAGTGCGTGTTTTGTTGCAGAAGGAGCTCAGCTCGCGGGATTTTCTCCAACCAGATATCTTCCACCAGTGAAGCCACCGCCTCAGCCATCGCCGGGGCTCGAAACCTAGGACCTCCCGTTCAGAGGCGCTGCAAAGACATGCGTTGATCTTCTGAGCCACCTTAGCCGGTATCTCTCTCTCGCTCTCTCTCTATCTCTCTACCTCTCTATGTCTCTATCTCTCTATGTCTCTATCTCTCTATGTCTCTATCTCTCTATGTCTCTATCTCTCTATCTCTCAACCTCTGAATCTCTGAATCTCTATATCTCTATATCTCTATATCTCTCTATCTCTATATCTCTATATCTCTCTATCTCTCTATCTCTCTATCTCTATATCTCTAAATCTCTAAATCTCTAAATCTCTTAATCTCTAAATCTCTATCTATCTATCTATCTATCTATCTATCTATCTATCTATATATATATATATATATATATATATATATATATATATTGTGACGTCATGGGATTTGCAAACCCCATAACGTCACCGTCTAGTATGTGTGAACACCCACAAGCAGCAAGGATAGCATACACGGCGGAGCAGGGGCTCTTAAACGCGCAACCTGTTATCCGTTGATCGTACTAGAGCGCTCGAACTAGCGAGCAACGTTTTTCCCGTGGAGGGTTGAAAGAGGGGAAGCAACCCCACTCTTGAAATTTCCCCAGGCGTCGGGCCATAAATACGGTAACACTCTTCGGGAGCGCTCCCTGATATTCCTGCAACGACAACGATCGCATCGGCAGCGCTTGAATCACAGCAAGGTCAGCAAGGTCTTCTCGAGATAGAGTAGGAGTGTATTTAAATACGTGGAGCTAGAGTGTAAATTAGACTACCGAAGTGATAGAAGGTGGTGTAAATTTTGGAATCGGCAGTAAGACTAATATTGCCTAGATTCGCGCCGAAGGACTCTGAATTATTCCAGTACGTTCATATTGCTCCTTATTACTGCACAAGCCAAAAGTGTAGTAGTTAGGCCGCGCACGCAAACGAAAGGGGCGCAGCAAATTCGATAAACTGGAAGTGCGAATTAATTTCTACAACAAGGCGTGAGAAGATAGAAAAAGAAGGCATCTCCAAGAAGGCTCAAGCGTACGTGCGAAAGGAATGGTCTTGGATGGAAGGCAGGGCGTGTAGCTGCGAAGGATTTGCGTTCAGCGTGGGACTTCGAACGGTCGACGCAGCAAGTGGAGATTTCGGCGAAACGTTGGAGCGCCCACAACCTTGAATCGGCAAGGTCATCTGGCAGCGAGCACCGCAGCGTCGGTGAGGCACGTGCATTTGCACCACAGCAGTGTCGTTAAAAAAAAGAGATCGCAGCAACGCGACAGTTCAATAAAATAGCTTAAAGTGGGAAACATTTTGTTATGCGTAATAGTGGATCAAGGGAAATCCCCAATTATTGAGGCAGTTAAAAAAAGAGAGCCATACCTTGTACTGTTTTACGTGATAGGTGGTTTAATTGTTGTACAGTTCTTTTTTGTAATTTTGAGGGAAGTTAGAATTTGTGTATTGTAAGTTTTCTATTCTTTCTGGTACTTTTGAGGGAAGTTAGAATTTGTGTATTATAAGGTTTCTATTTGTGTTCTATGCATTCTCTGTAAAAGTGTGATTATGTTTTTGTCGTGTAATTGTGCCACTAAACGTTTATGGGTAAATTATACGCTCGTTTGTCCACAATCTCTGCAATTTTTTGTGTGTCGAGAGTTCAGACCTTTCTCGTACCCGAAAGATCTTGCTTCCTGAGAATTTTAAGCTAGCTTCACGAGCAAATCTTGATAACACGCTTACTGCACATGCGTGCTGCTGTTGAAGGTGGTAAGTTTGGCAATAGGAGTGTTATATATATATATATATATATATATATATATATATATATATATATATATATATAAAGATATATAGATAGTGACAAAAGTGTGTTCACATACAGCGCGACAATCTCTGAATCTACTGAACCCAATACCGATGAAAATTTTGCGTTAGCTTCTTTCAAAGGTCTGGAGTACTGTAGACAGACTATGATTTACACCCATCGTCTCCTATATTGTTTCAGTAGTATACATATCTTTTGCGACTCGAATAGGCAACGAATTGCACTTTGGCTTTAAAAATATGACGGATTTGTTTTAAAAATACATCCAAATATTCATGCCAAATGCAACCCGCAGCACTCAGTTGGCTGAATCGTTAATTAATTCCTAAACGAAGCGTTCTAGAGCCTTAAAACTAAAATTTTGAGGTCAAAGGCCTTTCATACGAGTTAAAACTATGTTATTTACATACAAATTATTATTTTCTTCTCTATAAACAATTGGATAACAAATAGTCCGAGCAACGCCTATTCTGCTTGTTATTTTATATTTTGGAACAGAAAATTGGTGGTGTCTAGCTATATAAAAATATAGACCTTTCTTCTCGTTCATGGTTTTCACAGGCGAAATTATTTATTAATTTCGATCTTATTTATTTAAAAAAAACTCCAAATTATTTCATGTAATTTTTATTTACAACATTATAGCTCCAAAAATGATAATTATACATGCCTTACATAAATAGATGTTAGATGCTGATCTTTCTTCTCACTCGAACTTCTGGCATTTAGATGCATTCGTTGTTTTTCAACCTGTAATCCTTCCATTCACATGACGTATGTGTGATCTGCTAACTTATTTAAGTACAGTCTTAAAACATTATGAAAATTTTTATTGACAATTCTAAAATTATTAATTATTCTCTCCCTTGCTAGCTTTCATCAGACTTTGATCTTCCTTCTCAAGAGATAATATGTTCATTGTTTTATAGTTTGCATCTCTCAACTTTTCTGCTCACTTATATTGGAAGAAAAGACGTTTCAAAACGCCTAAAAAGTTTTTTCGTTGACAAAAGAGAAAAATTCCAACACATTCAACATGTTCATTCACTAATTGTTTCCACCTATATGACTCGTGTGAACTGTCAAGTGGTTCAAATGTCTTCAAAAAGTCTAAAAAGTTCATGTTATTATATTTGTTAAAAATACTTGTAACTCTCATACAATTTATGCCTATTTCCTTTTCCCCCTGCATTCCAACTTCGAACACTTGCCTGCTATTATTTCGAAGCAAAGAATGCAGATTTAAAAAGTCTAAACATTTTTTTCTTTCACCAAAGAGAAAAAAGTATCCTACATAATGGACATGAGACACTGATCTTTCTCTACTTGCTTTCACTCTTATGCCTCATGTGGTCTAGCAAGTCTTTCAAAAGTTAAAGTCTTAAATGTTAAATGTTCACAATTACACTTACACATGTCCTACGTAGACGTCGTCGGCCACTGATGTTCAATCTTATTCAATTCATCCCCATATGACTACAAACCCTGCCCCTCACATTGCAGCTCTTGCCTGAACACTAATTTCTGGCGACAAAACAGTTAAAAAAATCTAGCGTTCTTCATATTCGACATGAGTCATTGATGTTTGCTTATGTGCTTGTACCTTCATGACTCACTTGGTCGGCCGAGTTACTCAAATGGTATTTTAGAAACGTTTCAAATGTTTATGTTATAAATAGTTAAAAAAAGAAACAATAACACACATTCTGCCCTGGTGACAAAAGACACAGATCATCATTCTCATACAATGTATGGGATTTAGTTATAACCACAAGTCTCGTATCTTGCAGGACATATTTTCAAAGACAAAATGGCTAATACAGTCTAGAATGTTTTCAATTTACGAAAGGGAAAACATAAAGATGCTCTACAAAGCCGTGGCCTGTCCTTCCATGTTACCACAGTCAAACTGTCTTCTCATTTTGCAGCACACTGTCTGCCGAATAAATTTCAAAGCCAAAACGATTTAGAATGTTTTTCGTAAACGAGAGGCACAATCTACGGCCTACGTAGCCGTCGTCAGACACTGCTCTCCGTTCACGTGGTTCGAAGCATGGCGCTTGTGGATGAATGCGTCGTACTCCATCTGTTCTTCTGAAGAGAGCGTTTGTCTGTCCTCTCATCTTGACTCAAACGTTCTGTCTTCTCATTTTGCAGCACACTGTCTGCCGAATAAATTTCAAAGCCAAAACGATTTAGAATGTTTTTCGTAAACGAGAGGCACAATCTACGGCCTACGTAGCCGTCGTCAGACACTGTTCTCCGTTCACGTGGTTCGAAGCACGGCACTTGTAGATGCATGCGTCGTCCTCAGCTGTTCTTCTGAAGACAGTGGAGGTCTGTTCTCTCATCCTGCCTCAATCCACATGTCTTCTAATGTTGCCGCACAATGTGTGCCAAAAAATTTGACGAATGTTCTCCGATAACGAGAGGCACACTCTGCGACCTACATCGCCGTCGTCAGACTCTGCTCTCCATTCGCGTGGTTTGAAGCATGGCGCTTGTGGATGGACGCGTTGCCCTGCAGCTGTTCTTCTGAAGACAACTTTAGTCTGTCCTCTCATCCTGACTCAATCGTCCTGTCTTCTCATTTTGCAGCACACTGTCTGCCAAATAAATTTCAAAGACAAAACGATTTAGAATGTTTTTCGTAAACGAGAGCCACACTCTACGGCCTACATCGCCGTCGTCAGACACTGCTCTCCATTCGCGTGGTTCGAAGCACGGCGCTTGCGGCTGGACCCGTCGTCTTCCGGCGAGTCTTCCGCAGGCGGCGTCGGCGGCGGTGGGGGCGGGGGCGGCGGGGGCAGCGGGGGCAGGGGCGGCGGGCGCGGGGCCGGGGCGGGGGCGGGGGCGGAGAGGGCGTGGTCGTGGGCGGTGGAGACGACGCGGGAGACGATGCGCGAGGGCGAGATGAAGGACGTGAGCTCGCCGGCCGCCGTCTGGGACGAGCCGCGCGCCTTCGGACGCACGCCCAGCAGCCGCTGCCACGCCGCGCGGAACTGCAACCGCCATAACGCACACGGCTGTTATGCACGTGACTCAGAATGAATGTTACTAACTTCTAGGGTATGTTATACATAATCACGTTTTGCCAATGAGCATTTCCAGGAAATCTTATATAAAAATGATTTAATATAAAATGATATGAAATACAATATATAACATATAATTAATATATAATTTATATTTATATATAATTAAAAATATTAAATATAATATTGCAATAAATGTATATTTAATATATAATAAATGAAACAATAAATGTAATAAACAATAAAAATATTAATTATATAAATAATATAATAAATTATTTATAACAAATATACTATTTATTATATATTACAATAAATTAAATATTATATATAATTAAAATAAATATATAAAATGAAATGAAATATAATCTTATAAATGAAACGAGCATGCAACTGCAATTCAACAGTCACATGCATCTGTTATATAGAATCTCCCAAAATACATCTTACAAAATTAGAGGACACGTCTGGAAGTGCACGATAATTCCATTTTGGCAATGAGCATTTGGTGGGAAATATTATATAACTGACACACACGCGAATCTGCATCCGTGACACGGAAATGTTACACAGGGGGCCAGAATAAATGTTACAAACATAGAGGGCATGCAGGGGTGTCCAAAATAATAACTTTTTCCTAATAAACCTCTTATTCTGCTGTGTCGAAATTAACGTGGCCAGTAGTTGTAGAAGGGAGACGAAATGATCATAATTTCAAAAGTCGGAGTTTCACACGTGCCATTTTCCCTGATTTTTTGGGCAAATTTGTATCCACAGATATTGGGCAGATCATCTGATCACAGTCAAGGGAATTTTACACACCTTCATAACATAAGATGAGCGTACGAGTTTGCCTAAAAATCAGATGCAAATGCTACATTAAAAAGTGTTTATAACTCCTTTTTGTGCAGTTTACCACAACATATTTATTGGCAAAAAGTGGTCAAATTTATCCCTCATCATGCCTTATAAATTTGTAACATTTTGTCTGAAACACTGAAAAACTAAGCCACTCATGTGGCATTTAGCCCTGACTGCTAGTCAATTCATCGCGCAATGGTGTTTGCCAAGAAAAGGAATAGAGCTTTCCAAAAAAAGCCTACATTTCATAAATACGAATCCTAAAAGTTCAAATTATACATTTTCCTCTTGAGATTTGAGTGAGGACCAATCCTAAAATTCTAGAACACGAATCTTCAAAGTAAAGGTGGGACACTGCTAAATTGCTTCAATACTACGATTAACGGAGGTAGAAGGACAAAGTGAGGAGAGGAAATGAAGGAAGATAGAAGTGAAGAGAAGACGAGTAGAGAAAAGAGGAGTACAGGGAGGGAAGGAGAAGACGAGAGGAGGGGCGATTACAGAAGTGGAGATATGAAATGAGTAGGTGGAGAAGGGAGATGAGAGAAGAGGATTGGAGAGAAAAGGCAGGGAGGAGAGGTGATGCGAGAAGAGGGGAGGGTGAGGAAGGAAGGGAGAGGAGGAAAGAGGAGATGAGAGATGAGAGGAGTGGTGACGAAAAAAGAGGAGGGGAGTCGAGAGGAGAGATGGCAGGAGAGAGAGAGAGAGAGAGAGGAGATGGCAGGAGAGGGAGATAGAGAGAGAGGAATGAGAGGATACGAGAGAAGAGGTGACGGGAGGAGAGGTGAAGAAAAGAGAGGGGAGACGAGAGGGGAGAGAGATGAGACAAAAGGTTACGAGAGGAGACGATAAAAGAGGAAGTGAGTCGAGAGGAGGGGAGACGAAATAAGGAAATGAAAGGAAGAGAGATGAGAGGAAAGGAGATGATAGGAAAGGAGAGGGAAGGGAAGGAGAGGGTAGGAAAGAGGAGGGGTGGCAAGGGGAGGGGATGCAAGCAGAGGGAATGAAGGATGAGGGGAGGAAACGAGAGGGGCGGAAAGGGGACGGGAGGAAAGGAGAGGGGAGGAAAAGAGAGGGGAGAAAAGGAGAGGGGAGGAAAGGAGAGGGGAGGAAAGGAGAGGGGAGGAAAGGAGAGGGGAGGAAAGGAGAGGGGAGGAAAGGAGAGTTGAGGAAAGGAGAGGGGAGGAAAGGAGAGGGGGAAGGAGAGGGGAGGAAAGGAGAGGGGAGGAAAGGAGAGGGGAGGAAAGGAGAGGGGAGGAAAGGAGAGGGGAGGAAAGGAGAGGGGAGGAAAGGAGAGTGGAGGCAAGGAGAGGAGAGGCAAGGGGAGGAGAGGAAATGATAGGCGAGGAAAGGGGAGAGGAGATGACGCCAGCAGACAAACAGAGGCAAGTAGACGAGAGGAGAGAAGGCAGGCGAGCAGAGTCGAAGAAGCAACGGACGCACCTGCGAGTTGAGCCCCACGTAGATGACGGGGTTGTAGCAGACGGAGCTCTTGGCGAGCAGCGCGGGCAGCACGGCGACGGCGGGCGAGGCGACGGGGCGGCGGGCGGCGGCGGAGGCGAGCGCCAGCGCGGCGTAGGGCGTCCACGCGGCCAGGAACGCCGCCGCCATCACCAGCACCAGCAGCGTCAGGCGGCGCTCGGCGCGCGGCAGCGACCGGCCCGCGCGCACCGCGCTCTGCGCACGCGCCAAAACAAATGAAGCAACACTAACTGATTGCTTAGTGATTCCGGGCACGACAACTACCATTAGTCCCGTAAGTGTTCTGTTTTTGTGCTCGGGAGGTGGCAGTGTGCTCTCCCCCTTCTGTATGGCGAGACCCGGCGCCAACCTACCGTCGGTTAGCGGGGCTTTCCCCAATAAGGTATCTCCCACCGCCTCATCCAGGACACGCTCTTAGCTCCTGACGGGTCTCCCGGCATGTGTAGTGCATGTTAGTGTAAGTGTGTGTAAATAAGGGGTGAGGGTAGGACAAGGAATAGGAAGGTGAGAACGCGCGCGGTGCGTGGCCCGTTTGTTAGGGTACTGCTCCGGCATTCGCCTGGTGTTGATCGGAGAAACCTCGGAAAACTATCGATCAGAGCAGCCGGCCGCCAGAATTCTACTCCAGAGAATCAAGGATAAGGAATCTGTAAGGGAAAGTCGTCGAAAATAGGGACGCAAAGATAGTTTAACATATAACAAACTAAATTATCAGTAAAAAAACAGTTTGGAAAATATTTCGATGTTAAGAAGAACTTAGACTATCAGAAGTCATGGTGTTTGTGTTTAAAACAATATAGACTTCGATGGAAAAAGTATATTTTCGTGAAAATGTGCAATGCAACTGGTTGGCTAAAATGTGGTTTACACATTAAGATTATTAGATATTGAAGACATATTTTACAAAACATTTAGAAAGTCAATAATTAAATTACGTTAACTATGGAGAGTACAAAACAAACATAAATATCTTGTAATTTAGTAAATTGGTTTTTTTATTAACATTCTAGTTTGTACGGGAACAAAAAAGGGCCGAAATCGCGACCACATGTCGCTAATAAACCTGTCATCCCTTCTTCAGCATTGGAACTGACTTCATGTGTCGAACCTTCTAAGGTACTACACTGTATTCAGCTTTCGATCCCCTTGGAATTTGACTAAAGCTCGTTGCAGAAGATGCAAACATCAGCATTCTTGGGGGCGTTCCCGTTTTGGGCAACTTCAATGTTCCCATTTGAGCAAGCCATGACGAAGGCTAGCAAACACGGCGTCTTTTTACAACCATGCAAGATAACGTAATCAATTATATGTTAAAATGTAGCTTAAAACTTGGAGAATCAATGCTTTACTCACCCCAAGTGAATGACAAAAAGTAGCTTGTTATGATTCAATACACTATGTAGATGAAATCGTAACAGTTTTCAACAAAAACAATGATTTTTTTTAAACAATTACACTCACACGAATCCCCAACTCCTCTCAAACCGTTCGACAGGCCCTCTAGTGTAGTAGAACCACGTTTTACTACCCTAAGCATCCATTATCAGTAATAAACTAAACGTCCCCGTTTGACTTGCCGTCCCCATTTTAAACAACCTTCTCCTATTTATTCCTAATGATTGACTCAATGCCGGCAAACAAATGAATAACCAGCAAACAACCTGTATATTTAATTCTGCTCTTAAACTTCTCGAACGCCCAAACCAAATGGATGATCAACAAAGAATATATACTATGTATTAACTCTGCTCTTATGCTTTGAGAACGCCCACGAATAAATGAAAGACCAACATTTAACCTATATATTTAACTCTTTTTTCATACTCAGAGCACGCAAAAGATCTACATATTAACTCTTCTCGTGAACTTTGCGACCGCCCACGAACAAATGAACGTCTAGCAAATAATCTACATATTAAAGCTGCTCTTAAGTTTTTCGAACGCCCAAACACAAATGGACGCCAGCAAAGAATGCATATGTTAACTCTACTCTTATGTTTTCGAACGTTAACAAATGAACGACCAGCAAACCATCTACATAATAAATCTGTTCTTATACTTCGCCAACTCCCACGAACAAATGAACAACCAGCAAAAAAACTGTTTAATTAACTTTTCTTCTATGCGTACGCCCACGAACAAACGAACGGCCAGGAAACAATGTTTTTTACGCACCGAGGATATTATAAGGGTTCTAATGATCGAGGGTTTTCTGAAACTCGTATTTATTTTAACTAGTTGATGTGGGTGGAACCTTTTTTGTCTAATTTTAATTATTCAAATTCAACGTATTTAATAGATGTTAAGTTGGTTGTCGACTAGCTTTGTATTGTCATGTTTTTCATATACTTTTTTATATTTTCTTCCTTAAGGGAATATGTGTTTCAACTGCTTTCATATTTCTCTCGTAATCATGATCCTATCTATCAAGGAACGTTATGAAGCATATATCGAGCTCCGTACTGAAAAAAATAACAAACAAACACGTATCAGAAAAAAATTAAGTCTTTATTCACTTCAATTTTCCACCCTAATTCACTTAAACCATTTAATTTTTCACATGCCTGTTATTTATATTTTCATTTATTTCACTGTAATAAAATATTTTGTTTTACTGAAGTGAAATTAGAAGTGTGCAAAAATAACCACTTTAATGGATTTGTTTCAAAGTATAACAAATTACCACTTCTTTATGCCGTAAATTCAAAATACCCAGATGATAACTTTAAAACATCGATGAAAAATAAAAAATGAATAAAATCTTTTTTGCCAACAATAAATAAATAACAAGTAAATAAAATATTTATTCACACAAAGGAATGAATGAATAAGTATATGAATATATGAAATAATGATATGAAATTATATGATATGAATGCTCTGAAATATTTTTTTCATTCTAAGGAATGAATAAATAACGAGGAATTAAAATATTTATTGGCACCAGGGAATATATAAATAACCAGATAATATAAAATTTAAACTCATACCAAAGAATGAATAAATAACACCAAATAAAATATTTATTTCCCTAAATTAATATTTTCATTAATAAGTAACTCGCAAATAAATATTTAATGCAAAAAGGGGTTAAAACTGTATCTGGCATGGGAGAGATGTACTACGCTTAATCTCTACGTATTTTTTGAACTAAAAACCTATCGTTCTTTCACCGCAGGAAGGCTCAGAATAAATCTTTCAAACGTAAAGGGTATGTACGGAGGCAGAAGATAATTACGTGTTCTCAATGAATGTGTGATTGGAAATCTCAAATAGCGAAGTTACACAGGATCCAAGTTTGTCATCGTGCCTCACATGCACTGGTGTTTGACAGTCACTTAAACTTTCAGGGGACGACTCGCTCTCTGGCAACAGCAAATCCACTTTTTTGTCTTTATATTTCAGCATTCAGTGCGTGACACTGTGGATTGCCTTGATCATCGTATGCAGCAAAACATCACGAGCGTCAAATCAATTCATTTTTGCTGTAAAATCTGAATAATATTCAAAACTATCATCGCCAGTGTGCATGTGGTCCCCTGTTACTGAATCTGCCTCCGACTTAGTGTACCTGCCAAACACCAGACCAGAATGACTTGCCTACAATCGGGACGCTGTCAAATAAACAGCGCGTGATTAACTTCGCTCTATAAGATTTCCTACCACGGGCTAATTGGCTAACAGTGAACATCTTCGAACCCCTAATCGCCCTAGAAGACTTGAACGTTAATGCTGGGACATCATTTCAATTTGAATTATGAATAAAGGTAGCAACGTTTTGTCCAAATATTATAAGAAATATTTTCTTTCATGCAAAATAAAGCACGTATCTGCATCGGCAAGCGAGCTACGAATTTTGAATTGTTCCCCCTGTTTTAGCTAGTTCGTATAGGTATAGACTCTCTACTGCCAGCACATGGCGAAGGATTATTTGATGGTCCTGTTCACGAAATAAACATATTGTCCACTTATACCCCACGTAGTGTTAGAGTCACATGATGTTAGATGGTGTTAGAAAAGGTGCGCAGTTGTGAAGCTACTTCGATGTTCAGAAGCAAGGGTCCATAATTTTCTTCATGGGTGAATGGAAATTGGACGAAAAATCTGATCGAAATGATGCTGAAAAAATCCCCGAAGAACTAACATATTTGTTATAGTCACTTTGATATTTTAGAATTATAAAGTACAATGCGTAACAAATGTATTAACCTAATGTTAAAATGTTTTGATTCTCAATGAAGTCTCTAATTGAAAAGAAAAATTCAAATTGTAGAAAACATTTTACTAGGCAATTAAACTTGTGCATCTATTTGAATGTTTAACAAATAACAATCGAAGTTTTCTAATTGTTTTTTCTCTAGAAAACATATTTATTTGCTTACAGGTAAAGTTTCGTCAGAGCTTACGTTAGAAGCAATTCAAATTTATACAGAACCAAAGATAAATAAAAATGGTGAATGACTTGGCGAAACACAATTCAGTAATGCGTTGACCATCAGGCCTGCCTACTTTTGCACCTTACGGCGCACATTTCGCTATGATTCTTGCACCATCAAGAAGCGAAAGATAATATCACTCGAACGATCAAATAAGGGATTAACATTTAGCTCAGATTTTAGGCTAGAAAATCTTTAACATTCAGTAAATCTACAACAGGGGTCACCTGGTTTTACTTTCTCTCCGAAGGCTGGCGTACGGGATATTTTTAAATCTCGATTTATGTACATCGACGCGCTAAATCCGAATCTAAAGCCTGAATTGCGCCATCACTCTCCATTTTTTTAATCGTAAGAAACTATCGTGATATTGCATCTTTTGTTTTCGAGGGTTGCTGCGAAACCCGAATTGTAGATTGTACATTTCACTTGTTTTGCGATTCAAAAACTCTGGCAGATTCTGGCTTCAGTTTCAGATTCAGCGCGTCGACATACATAGAGTAAAATATGTCAATAGAAGAACTAATCGGATTAATTTCTTTGATGTTACAATTTTTAGACATAATAAATTAGAAACCCTTCGAATTTGCATCTTCAACTATCTCTTAAATTCCGTTCAACCTACACTATGCAAGGACTCAATTTAAACGTTCAACTGTAATGTGGCTGGACTCCACTCCATTTATTTTAAAATGCAGATATCTTTGTGTCTAATTTGTAGATATTGTATATATTTTTGTATATTACTTGTACTTTTCTAGTTACAACAGGTGAGCTTTCATTGAATTGGGTAGAATTTACATTTATTTGTTATTTTTGTAATTTAGCAAAAATCATTTTGGCTTCATGAAATATTTTTTATAATTATAATAAAATATTTATAATTTTCAGTTGAACCCGATGAGGGAGACAGAACAATCTTCAAAACGTCGTAAGAATAATACACAAGCAAATAAAATTACTATGAAAAAGTTTTTGGCAGTTTTTATTGCGATTGTCCATAATTTAAAATGAGGGGTACAGTATAAATGTATTTGCTATTTTTGTAATATTGCGAAAATCTGTTTGGCTTCATGGAATATTTCTATAATTAAATTTTCAGTTATACTTGATGATGGAGACATAACAGTTTCCGAAACGTCGTAACACAAGTGAATAAAATTATGTAAAAATTTTTGGCAGTTTTCATTGTGGTTGTTCATAATTTAAAATAAGAGGCCAAACAACAATTAAATAAAATGTGTGACGTCGTAACACAAGTGAATAAAATTATTATGTAACAGTTTTTGGCAGTTTTCATTGTGGTTGACCATAATTTAAAATAAGGGGTCAAACAACAATTAAATAAAATGTGTGACGTCGTAACACTCGTGAATAAAATTATTATGTAAACGTTTTTGGCAGTTTTCATTGTGGTTGTTCATAACTTAAAAAAGGTGCCAAACAACAATTAAATAAAATGTGTGACGTCGTAACACAAGTTAATAAAATTATTATGTAAACATTTTTGGCAGTTTTCATTGTGGTTGTCCATAATTTAAAATAAGCGACTAAACAACAATTGGGTATGACGGTTCCTTTCGGGTACGTGCCCGTCATAGCAACGCATGATGCGCCCAGAGGGCACTCACCTTGCGCATGATGCGCACGATGCCCACGTAGCAGCCGCAGATGATGCCCACGGGCAGCACGAGCCCCAGCGCGAACAGGAAGGCGATGTACGTGGTGGAGTTGAGGTCGGGCTTCTCCCAGTTCACGGAGCAGCTGTTGCACGCAACACGAGAATAAATAGACCATTCGAACCTCCAAGGGAGATTCAGCACTTTCGAATTAAGACGCACAAGCAATTTGGATTCAACCGATACAGGACACTCAATATAAGAGAAATAAAAATCAGTCAAATTGAGTCGAGAAGAGCAAGGACGGGGAGAAATTAAATCGTGCCGTGCTTCTAAAAAAACTACCTTTAAACGCTTAATCAAACCGCTTAAAAAACTACTAAACCATTAATACATTTATCAATTCAAAATTTTGGATTATTTAAAATATGTGAAAAATCAATTATACAAAATAAAACGATTAACACGAAACGATTAACCGATGCATATTAATAGCGAATTTATGCTGCCATAGCGTCAGCACTATCTATCTTCTGCGCATGCGCAAATGCACTAAAGTGATGAGAAAGTTGAACTGCGCATGCGCAGAAGTTCGATAGTGCTTTTACCTTCCAAGTGCTTTTCCCTAATCTAATAACAACCGTCGATTAGATATTAATCGATTATTATTTAAAAATCGCCCATCACTACTATGTAGAGATCATGATGATAATTAAGGTTTAAGGGCGCCTCAGCAGCTAAAGTCATTGGCGCCCGTGTCAATTTTTTTGAGCAATACGCACTGTAGCAGTGCCGTACTAAAACTTTTTTTGCAAGATAAAATGTAAGTAAAACTAAAAATAAACGTGTTCAATTATTATAAAAAATGGCAGATAAGAACTTTAAAATCTCCAATTATAAGCCAAATGATTGGCATAATTTTCTTCTCTCAGATAATGCTGTGAATGTCAGACTCTCGTAAGAAGCTAAAAAGCTTGCAGAGAGAAGATTCGTCATTTCCACATTCTACGAAGAGATACTTCGTATTACTCACGCAACTTTTCTTGAACGATGACCTTGCTTCCCCCTCCCTGGCACAACAAACAGTTGAAGACAAAAGCTCGCAGTGAGCACTGATGACAAAATTCCAAACACATCTTCATTGGCGACAAATATAAATAATCAAATACAATTTTCTTTTGTAGGTGATAACGTTTATCCGTTATTTTCTCCAGAAAATCTAAAGAAATGATCAAAACAGGTAAAGATCTATCACAGGAGGTACCTCTAACTCCTGAGAAAGTTGGAACGCAAATTATTAACAAAGTTACGAAGGTATGATTGATTCTTACATCATTGGCGCGAAATAGAAACTATTTTCTGTTTAAGACGAGAACTTCTGTCCGTGATTTTCTCCAAAAAATCCAAAGAAATGACGTAAGGAAGTGAAGAACCATCACAGGAGATACCTCAAATTTCTGAGAAATTCGGAACTAAAATTATGGAGAAGGCATGATTGATTCTGCAGAGATTAGCATTGCTTCATAAAATCCAGTGGCTGATTTGGTTATTAATCCAAAGAAATGATGGATGGAAGGAAGAACCATCACAGGAGACATCTCGTACTCCTAAGAAAGTCGGAACGCTAATTACTGAGAAGGCATGATTGATTCTCTAGAGATTGGCATTGCTTCATAAAATCGAGTGACTGATTTGGTAACTAATCCAAAGAAATGATGGATGAAAGGAAGAACAATCACAGGAGATATCTCGAACTCCTGAGAAAGTCGGAACACAAATTCTTGAGAAGGCATGACTGATTCTCCAGAGATTGGCATTGCTTCATAAAATCTAGTGGCTGATTTGGTAACTAATCCAAAGAAATGATGGATGGAAGGAAGAACCATCACAGCAGATATCTCGAACTCCTGAGAAAGTCGGAACGCAAATTCTTGAGAACGCATGATTGATTCTCCACAGATTGGCATTGCTTCATAAAATCTAGTGGCTGATTTGGTAACTAATCCAAAGAAATGATGGATGAAAGGAAGAACAATCACAGGACATATCTCGCACTCCTCAGAAAGTTAGAACGCAAATTATTGAGAACGTAACGAAGGCATGATTGATTCTTTCTTCACTGGCGCGAAATAGAAACAATTTTCTGTTGAAGACTTCTGAGAACTTCTGTCCGTGAATTTTCTCCAAAAATTGCAAAGAAATGACGGAAGAAAGTGAAGAACCATCGCAAGAGATATCTCGAACTCCTCCGAAGAAAGTTAGAATGCAAATTATTGAGAAAGTTGCGAAGGCATGATTGATTCTTTCTTCACTGGTGCAAAATAGAAACTATTTCTTGTTGAAGACGAGAACTTCTATCCATGATTTTCTTAAACAAATGACGGACAAAAGAAATGACGGAAGGAAGTGAAGAACCATCGCATTAGAGATCTCGAACTCCTGAGAAAGAAGGAGCGCAAATTCTTGAGAACGCATGATTGATTCTCCACAGATTGGCATTGCTTCATAAAATCTACTGGCTGATTTGGTAAATAACCCCTCAATTTCTGGAATCCCTCGCTCAAGAAAAGTTGCGCGAGTAATACTAATATTTATGTATTTTTATTATATTAATATTTTTATATATTTTATTAAAAATATTTATGAGAGGTTGAGCTGCGTTGCACGCACCTGATGTTGGCGGCCTCGGGCCCGAAGGCGCCCCAGCCGGCGAGCGGCGGCGCGGAGAGCGCCAGCGCGTACGCCCACACGCCGCCCACGGCGCACAGCGCGTGGCGCAGCGAGGGCGCGGCGCGGCGCAGCGAGTGCGCCACCAGCAGGAAGCGCTCCAGCGCCAGCAGCGCCAGCGCGCCGATCGACGCCATCCCTGGCGCACACAAGCACACCCCGCGCGCTTACTACGCTCGCTCTCTCGCTCTCTCTCGCTCTCTCTCTCTCTCGCTCGCTCTCTCTCACTCGCTCTCTCTCGTTCGCTCTCTCTCCCGTTCGCTCTTTCTCCCTCTCTCTCCCTCTCTCTCTCTCTCTCCACCGACAAATAGGCGGGTGGGACAGTGAAGTCAGGACCAGGTGAATTACATGGATAAGTGAATAAATGGATAACTGCATAAAACAAATGAATAAATGCATGAACGATATACGCAAAAATGAATAGAAGGCAAAGAAATAAATGCTGAAACGCACAAGTTTATGAATATATAAATGCAAAAATGGATAATTGCATAAATACATAATTGAAATAATGCATGGATGATAAATGAAAAAATAAATAAATGAACAGAGGAATAAACGCTCTCTCTCTCTCCTCCGTCAAATAGGCGGATGGGACAGTATGGTCTGCACCAGGTGAATTACACGGATAAGTGAATAAATGGATAACTGCATAAAATAAATGAATAAATGCATGAACGATGTACGCAAAAATGAATAGAAGCACAAAGGAATAAATGCTGGAACGCACAAGTTTATGAATATATAAACGCAAAAGTGGATAATTGCATAAATGCATAATTCAAATAATGCGTGAATGATAAATAAAAATATGAATAAATGCATGAAAGAATAAATGTTTGAACGCTAAAATTCATAAGTGAATAAACTAATGAATAAATCAATAAATTTATAAATGCAAAACTCATAATTGAATAAATTTATGAATGCATGACTGTGAAAATACGTAATTGAATAAATGTATAAATGAATAAACGAATAAAAGTATGAATCAATAAACACATGAATGCGTAAATAAATAAATGTTGTGGTGTGAAAGAGGAGAGGATATGGCAAGGAAGAGTAAGGAAGGTCATGGGTATGAAGGGACGTGGGATATTTATAATATAAAATAGTATTGCTACAACAGCATACACGTTCCTGAATTATTTGTAACTGATGCGTAATATTATAATACTAGTTAAACCCGCAAAAGTTTTCAACCAGCAAAAATATTTGGCAAGGGTTGGGGTGAAAATCTAATTCTGCAGTAGGCGTCTTAACCCACTGAACAAACTTCTCCGAAGTCAAAATACGTATTCATATTCTACACTATGTAATTGCTATATTTGTGAAGACTGTTTTATTTAAAATATTAAATTTATTGTTGTAACAGAGTGTTTTATTTGTTATTCTTGAGCAGTGTGACTGCCACTGTTTGGAAAACCAATTTCTGGTTTGTTCATTAGCATCCCCAGTAGTATTTTATACGACGTACGAAAAATTACGAGCAGAGTAAAAGGCACGGACGATCCATAGAAAATCGGGTCGGGCGTCTACACCAGATGGAGGTCTCAAAACAAAAGGCAGAGGAGAGGAATTTCTCTGAGCTAGGACTAGCGTTAACAGCGAAGCCAACTTCACCTGCCGCGAACAGAACTCGAAGTTACTCTGGCACCTCCTCACTCTTTTTACGCGTTCCGCATTAAAGGGTTGGGTTGTTTGCGCAAGCGGTTGCAAGCACACAGTACAGTTTGTATGTGCACACGTCCCGTACATTGAGAACGTTGTAAAAAACAAAGCTAAGTTTGCATAAAACGAAACAAAATTAACTACCGTCAAAAAATTCGAGGATACGCACAAAATGGAAAAATGCAACAATTGAAACGAAAAGTTGCTATTGCAATAAGTTTCGACCAGTTAAGTATTTGAAACAATGTTTTTTGTTGTTTTGTCTTCGTTTGGTATTAACACAAATAACTGAGGGGAGACTGGAAAAGAATGTAAGGAATGAAATCATTAATTTTTAGTAATTACGTATTATCTTAACAAAATACTTTATTAATGCGAGATTTATGACAAAAAACTGAATCTTATTTCTGCAACATTACAATACTTTCACTTAGTATGCCAGAGGATAATAGTAGTTTATGCAACTAGTTTATAATGCTGAGCATTATTGCATGAATAGATAGCGACGTTGGAAGCGAGTTTTCAAATTTGAACGAATGCAATAAAGCAACATTATAAGCTAGTTTTCACAATTTTTTTAATAAAGGCATTATAAATTTATAGGAGCATCAATGTAAAGTGTGGGAAAGTATTGACGTATTTGAGATTTGTGCGAAAAACTGGTGTTCGACTGTTCCGTTTACCACTACCTCCCCACGATTCCCTTACTGCGATTGGCTGAAATGTATGATGGCGCAATTATTTGTACCGTAATCGGCAAATACGTCATCATTTGTGCCATAAGATATCCTTTTATCAACGATTTCCTGTAACGAAAAAGTTCGTTTATAATGCTAGAATACAAAAAAAGGTTTTATCGTTGTTATTATTATTGTCATTATTATTAACATTATTATTCCTGATGTATTTGAATAAAAAATAATTACAAAGGAAAATTGGTGTTTTTAAGCCAACACAGCATCTACATGTTTTTTTCCCGGAAGGCCTCCAATCATTTCATGCGAAATCAATCAAGGAGAGTGACAAGTCTGTTGCTGTCCTAATGGCACCCGCGAGCCACACACAAAAAGATTTCAAAAAAAGGCAAACGAACAATTTGGACTTAGCGGGGTGCTGATGTTATATACGTGAAAAAGTATTTAAAAATGTTGTGTGTGGAACTTGGAAATTAATTTTGGACGTGAACCGAGATGGACAACGACTCGCATTACTATCTCAATGCATCAATGTATTGGATGTTTATATTATCTATTTCTAATCTAACCAAGATAATGTAATTCCGATATCTAAAGAGCTTTTAAAAGAAGTAGAAATGTTAGAAGAAAATAAAAAGAAGAATTGAAGGTGCAAAAATTAAAGAAAGGGGCTTTCATGAAGTAGAGGCAGTTATTATCAGAAAGACTGGATATGCATTTAAAAACGGTTAATCCAATTCTTTGATTGGAGTGTTTTCCTGCTCAAAGAAGAAACCTGAACAATTAAAAAAAAGATAATAAAGAAAGCTTGAAGCACATCAAATGTGATCTGGAGGATTAATGATATAAAATGGGAGAAAAAATCTGCAGTATGTAAATGAAAAAAGAAAACTTGTGGGAAATCAAAAAAAAAAAAAAAAAAAAAAAAATCAACTGATCAGAGAGAAAAAAAATTGGAACAACTAGTCAAATTGGCTGTAAAAAAATGGCGTTTTTTACCTGAGCCAACTCCACCAAACTACCTTAACACGTTAACACGTAATGCTTTTTGAATCACAGCTCATTATACATCGCATCCCACACGTGTTATACTGGGAATCACCCGACTGCATCCCGTAACCTTTCGCTCTCCTTCGTTTTCAAGCTATTCCCCTTTCACTTTTTCGCTTGCTGACAAGGCATACGAGTCTGACTCCATCCGGTTCTGTTCATCCGGTGTCTCGGAAGGAGTGCTAAATATTTTAGTTAAGTCTGCATTTTTAAGTAGACACTTAGATGTTCTCGCAAAACTCCAGAGAAATCCTCAAACATGGCTACATATGGCAGAATCATCTGAATTGTGTATGTTAAGTCAGCGTGGTAGGAAGACGCTTGTGATAGGTCATTAAATGTTTTTTTTCACAAACTTTTAGGCGGAGGTTTTCAACGTTTACACTGTTCTAAACGAACATGTATATGATTCTTATAAAACATACAGAAATGGATCAATTATAGTTGATCAATGTGGTTCTAAGCAGACCACGTGAAACGTAGAATTCAATCCTCATACTTAGAACAAAAACAGAATGGGATGAAGTCGGGCTGTGCCTTTTTGGGAGGTAGATAAACGGCTTAGGAAAAGTTAACCGCGGGATACAGCCGGCATACGCCCATTACATTTATCCGTTTGCTTTAGCTGACAAAAACGCAATTCACTCCGCGGTCAGCGAAGTCACGTGGCCCGAGAGAGACATCTCCCGCGTGCTTTTAACTCTGCAGTAGTCGAGTTGGGATTCCCAGAAGGCTAGACTTTTTTTTTTGTTTCCTTCGAGTGTTTTTGGCCTTAGAAATCGCCTGAATCCACAACTTTTTTTACGGTTGTTTTAAAGCAATCTTTCCTTTTGGTTTGATTAGTACTGTGGGTTCGGAGTAAACAGCAGTTTGCGGACTTTTATTTCATTGAGACTGCTGACGTTACATCCTTTCCTCAATGTTTAGAAAAGAAAAATAAATGCTATACCATTGTAGTGAATGAAATGTGTGAACTTTGAAATTGGCTGTATACGTTTTTGTAATTTTTCTTAATCGTGTTTAATTTGCTAGAATGTTTGTTTTTAGCAATTCATTCATTTGGTTCGAAAACTATATTCATGTACTAAGTTATACGATCGACCATAACTTTGTATTAAAATATTTTTAACATTCCCTACCTTTTTCAAATTTGTTCTTTTTATACTTCGGTTTATTTGCCTAATCTACTAAATATTTTTCAATTTTTAATCACATGATTAGTCCGAGGCTAATATTAATGTTTCTAATTATGACGCAAGTACCTTCGTGTCAAATTATAATTTCTGATTTAAGAAAACTAAAAAAAATCTATCTGTACCAAAATAATCACCCTAATGTTGCACCCTAATATTGCTATATGTTGTGACGTACGTCCTGTTCCGTGGTATTCATAGGTAATATCACCACTACTTTGGAAATTTCAGATAAACTCCTAGTTACATAAGCGACGATGGAATTTAACTCGATATTTCCGTTGGACTAGTGCTATTTAGTAAGACAATTACACATATGAAAATACCGCCGAATAGTTTTGTAACACGCTAAATATTAACTTTATTAATAAAACTCTTGCTGAATTGTACGGCGCGTTGCATGTTTGACAAACTGCAGATTATGACTGGCCTGTTGAGGGAAATGGAACATATAGGATAAAAAAGGGATAACGTTTTTGAGATACTCCGTGTTGATAGGTGCATATAAGATTGCTTGAGTCGTTTAATACTATTGGTGTTAACGTCGTAAGTGTAATAATCATATTAACCCCCAATGGGGTGTACAGAAGCATTAGTTCAGTTAAATCATGTGTATGAAATCACAAATTAAAAAACGTCACATCAGTATTATAATTTAAGATACTAATAAACACACATAAATACTTAGGGAAGTAAACAAAGTTATAAAAGTTAAATCTGTTTTAAACATACTTTGACATGCTAAAAAAATATAAAAGAAACTTTTCAAGAGGCACAATTAAGCAGTTAAGCAAAAGTTAAATATGTTTTAATCCTCCTTTGATATGCTTAAATAGAATACAAAAGAAACCTTTCAAGAGGCACGGTGTCTTTCAAGGGTTGAGCACATATTTTCCTCTCTGGGAGGTGATTTCACGTTCACACACTGAGCAAACGCCGATTTTTTGATACACCATTTTTTGGTGTATCCATAGCGGCTCAAGTGAATTGGAGGCTCCGAAGGGTAAACATTTTGAAGTCTTCAAGAAATAGAAATTGAAAGAAAACTCTAATAAATGTATTAATAAAGAAGAAAATAAATATGTAAACCGTAATATATTAAATAAATTAACAATAATAGTTTTACATGAATTTCGGTTTACCTCTACTTCTTGACTAATCAATTATTTTTTAGCGGTATAATGTTTCCTGCTCTATATACAAAAAGACTGAGTAAATCTCTCTCCTATTGTATTCCATCATCAATTGTTTACTGCCTGTAACACTCAAAATTATCTAGCTCCCGATCCTTTAAAAAAGGTAATTGTGAGAAAATCTTCAATAATATTTTAGTATGAATTTCATAATTTTCTCGAATATTTAAAAATTGTCTAAATTAATTAGTAAAAGATAAACAGTTTCTCACGAAATTCTCTTTATTAGTGTTTTTGATATTAGAATATAATACAAAAAGTACTTTCTCTTCTGCTCTGAGGTTGCCTAGTGATGCCCAAATCAAATCACTCAAATAATACCAACTATGGAAATAGAAAGTATGGAACACAAAACTTTCACCAAAAACATGGAGATATTTTTTTTTTTTAAATTTGGAAAATATCCCAGGCACTTTAAGTGAAATAGTCCCCAAAATTAAAATATCAGTTTCCAATTGTAGGGACCGTGAAATCACCTAGGTTGGTTGAAGAATACTAATTTTGGAGAAAAACGGCTGAACATTTTAGCCTCAACGTTGTTCAAAGACTGAGGGTCAGACAGACGGACAGACAATTTGCCATCATTCAATTTTTTAGTATCAAGTACCCGCAAAACATGGATTCTGTCTACACAACGTGATAAATATTTTGTTTCTACATTTAGCAACTGGATTTATCCACGTTTTCGTTACTAGGGTCCTGTACCAAGAGTTTTTCTGCCGAAAATTCGCTGTTTCTTGATCAGCATTACATAACTTTCTCTCTACTGCGTAAGTGGTAACAAGTAAGTAAACTGGAACAACAATTTAAAAAATTTGAACACTTCAGATTCCCTAGGGGTGTTCCTGAATGTATATTATCACTATGTATATTATCGGGGGGGGGGGAAGGTAAGGGGGGATCGCGCTGGTGCGGACGATCTTCTGTGGCGCTGTTTGATTTCAGGTGCTGAGGAGGCCAAGCACTGGAAGAAGACGGCGGGACGCCCACGCCAGAAAACAAATAGTTAAAATAAACGTCGGATAGATAAGAATGTATTCGGCTTCTGACGGCAGGTTTTTCCCCCTTCAGGGGTTTTTTCCTGAGCCGTACCTTATGGTCTCTTTTCCGCGGCTTTGATGCGATGGAGAGACCATTTGGGGTGAATACCAGAATTCGAAAGATTAGAACGCGAAAGGATGTAGGTATTGTAATGGCTTAAAGGCCTTCGGCCTAGCCACATAGGATCAAGTAAGCTAATTTGTGTGTAATAATTACCGATTAAATAAATAAATAATATTATCACGCAATGTTCGTGACGTGACAATTCATGCGGAATACCACACGCGCCACGTGTGCGAACTCACCGAAGAAGGACATGAAGAAGGCGTAGGCGACGCAGAGCTTGGGCCCGAAGGGCCACCGCCGCACCACGGCAGCGGTCATCGTCAACGGGTTGCCGATGGTCGCCACGCACAGGTCGCTCACCGCCAGGTTCAGCAGCACCATGTTCATGGGCGTGCGCAGCTGAAACACACCACAGCAACGCGTATTCAGCTCGTATTCTCTCACGTTTATTCAACTCATATTCATTTACGATCTCGCATTCAACTCGAATTGAACTCTTATTCATTCACTCGAATTGAACTTATTCATTCACTCGTATTGAACTCTTATTCATTCACTCGTATTGAACTCTTATTCATTCACTCGTATTGAACTCTTATTCATTCACTCGTATTGAACTCTTATTCATTCACTCGTATTGAACTCTTATTCATTCATTCGTATTGAACTCTTATTCATTCACTCGTATTGAACTCTTATTCATTCATTCGTATTGAACTCTTATTCATTCACTCGTATTGAACTCTTATTCATTCATTCGTATTGAACTCTTATTCATTCATTCGTATTGAACTCTTATTCATTCACTCGTATTGAACTCTTATTCATTCACTGGTATTGAACTCTTATTCATTCACTCGTATTGAACTCTTATTCATTCACTCGTATTGAACTCTTATTCATTCACTCGTATTGAACTCTTATTCATTCACTCGTATTGAACTCTTATTCATTCACTCGTATTGAACTCTTATTCATTCACTCGTATTGAACTCTTATTCATTCATTCGTATTGAACTCTTATTCATTCACTCGTATTGAACTCTTATTCATCACTCGTATTGAACTCTTATTCATTCACTCGTGTTGAACTCTTATTCATCACTGGTATTGAACTCTTATTCATTCACTCGTATTGAACTCTTATTCATTCACTCGTATTGAACTCTTATTCATTCACTCGTATTGAACTCTTATTCATTCACTCGTGTTGAACTCTTATTCATTCACTCGTGTTGAACTCTTATTCATTCATTCGTATTGAAATCGTATTCATTCACTCGTATTGAACTCTTATTCATTCACTCGTATTGAACTCTTATTCATTCACTCGTATTGAACTCTTATTCATTCATTCGTATTGAACTCTTATTCATTCACTCGTATTGAACTCTTATTCATTCACTCGTATTGAACTCTTATTCATTCATTCGTATTGAACTCTTATTCATTCACTGGTATTGAACTCTTATTCATTCACTCGTATTGAACTCTTATTCATTCACTCGTGTTGAACTCTTATTCATTCATTCGTATTGAAATCGTATTCATTCACTCGTATTGAACTCTTATTCATTCACTCGTATTGAACTCTTATTCATTCACTCGTATTGAACTCTTATTCATTCACTCGTATTGAACTCTTATTCATTCACTCGTATTGAACTCTTATTCATTCACTCGTATTGAACTCTTATTCATCACTCGTATTGAACTCTTATTCATTCACTCGTATTGAACTCTTATTCATTCACTCGTATTGAACTCTTATTCACTCATTCGTATTGAAATCGTGTTCTTTCACTCGTATTGAACTCGTATTCATTCAGTTGCATTCAACTCGTATCCATTCACTCGTATTCATTCACTCGTATTCATTCACTCGTATTGAACTCTTATTCATTCACTCATATTGAACTCGTATTCATTCACTCGTATTGAACTCTTATTCATTCACTCGTATTGAACTCGTATTCAGTCACTCGCATTCAACTCGTATTTATTCACTCGCATTCAACCCGTATTTATTCACTCGCATTCAACTCGTATTCAACGCGTATTCTTTCACGCTTATTCATCTTGTATTCATTCACGCTTATTCATCTTGTATTCATTCACGCTTATTCATCTTGAATTCATTCACGCGCATTCATCTCGCATTCATTAACTCGCATTCAATTCGTATTCATATTCGTAATGTTTTTCATAGATTGATTGATTAATGATTCTGGACGCGTCAAAGGCTAAGGAAATTAGTCCCGTAAGCGTAGTTCAAGTTTTTTTTATCGCGAGAGGTGGCGGTGGTCTTCCCCCGCTGGATGGCGAGATCCGGTACCTTCGTACTGGCTTTTCCCCAAGCGCGTATCTCCCACCAGCTGGGCACCGCCCCAGCTGGGACAATCACTAAGCCCTCGATTGGTCTCTCGGCATTTGTGGTAGAGTAGTGCATCTAAATATAAGTGTGTGTAAGTAAGGGGTAGGGATAAGTCAAGGAAGAGGAAGGAAAGATCGCGCACGGTTCATGGCCCGTTTGGTGCTCCAGCATTCGTCTGGCGTAGATCGGAGAAACCACGGAAACCTGCCGGTCAGGACAGTGGTCGCTAGAATTTTAATCTTGACAGAGGCTGAGAAAATGGGGTCGAAAACACTGCCACACTCAGAGGTTCGAACCCTAGGACCTCCCGGTCAGAGGCGCAGCCTTAAAATTAGTAGATTCCCTGAGCCACCTAAGTCAGTTGCGTAATATCTGTTACATGGGCTATGTTACGAATATAGGAATATTTTTCTCTCCAAATCTATGTTTACTTTTCCTCCTCACATATCTCAATGATTAGTACTATTAACCGATTTTATAGTGTCAAGTTTAGATCACTAAACATTATACACATAATTGAAAGCATCTCTTCTTCACGTATGCCAATCTTAATATTTTTTAGAACATTACTAATAATCCTGGCATAATCCAGCTTAGTTGCGCTCCAAGAAACTAAAACAAAGATTTCATCACCAAAAATTCAACTTCGTATTGAGGTGAATCCAACTCTTTTCCTCTCTGTACTATGCATATTGAAGGAAATAAAAAGGAGGAATAAAAATTGGTGATCGTCAAAACATGTGCTAATGAAAGAAATGTCATGCAGCCATACAATCCTCTTGTTATGAACTAGGCAATGACAAATTATCAAGTTATAGTTATCTATTAAATTCGTTTGTTTTTACATAAAATATGTGCATTTGGGTATAGTCTGAAGCTTCATTGTTATTGAATAACAACCTCCATCTATTGAATATTGCAATTTGTTGATTGATGTTTTATTACCAGCCGATGAATAAAAACCATTATTTGGCTTTAAATCTCTTTGTTCAACTTTTCTTTCATGTTTTTCGATACATGACGTGTGCCGTTAAAGCTTTTCAAAAAATGTAATTACTCTCACAAGAGATGTGAGCGTATTTTTTGTTATTTTTACTAGAGTTTTAATGAACGCGCGCGTATACTGTACGTAAATAGAAGTTGTCATTCGATACATAGAATTATCTCCGTATGAAGCCAATAGTTCATGTATCCAGCCTTTAGTACCATATCAATCGACTTCCACCCACTGCAACACGAACTAACATTTAATACAAAAATATAATAGTTGTTGTTAATTAACATGTAATTACATATAGCTGTAAAACAAAAGGGACATTTTTCTCTTCATCAAAGTTGAATGACAGTGTAATCTTGACGACTTTTAAAATGTTCAGCTAGCTCAGCTAGTGTTTCAATCGACGGCTAGCTGGAGGAGAGAGGAAATATTGTACGACTAATATTTATATTTAAAACACAAATAGTTTTGCATAGAAAGAAATTTGAACGTTCTACTGAACCAAATTTAGTGTTTTTCGCTTTAAATGAAAAGTAATGGCCTCCAGGTAAGTAAACACACATTATTACAAACAGGTTTTATAGCATTACCGGTATTAAAAGTATTAAAGTAATAGAGTAAACACTTATCTGCACTCATTTGTTCATTTCATCGTTTAGTTATACCCCGGAAGTCAAGGACTTACAGTTTCAAAACCAAACCAAAATTTTCAGTGTCCTCACGGTTATTCTATTAATCTGATTTATAGGATTTACATATGGAACGATGCGCCTATCCTGCAGCTTCTATTTTCTCACAAAATGGGAAAATGCGAAAGAGAGTGACTTACAGGATTTAAAAATAACCGATTCAGTTATGTGTGTAACATTACGATTTAAGTTTACAGGGATAGCGATATTTACTGCTAATACTGTACTACACCATTCATGTTCAGATTTTGGTAAGTATAAAACATAGCAATAATTTTCAGGAACAACTGAACACTAATTGCATTGTTCCTGAAATTTTAAACATTTCTCATTTCATTTATCTTATGCAAGTCCTGAACGAGATAAAGCAATATTATGGGTGAGGGTGAGTGTCAGGATTTTAGATTTATTAATAATTCTGCAATTAAGGGTGAGAACTTGGTGGCAGAATACACTAACTTAACATTACAGAACTTAACAACTATACTGTAGCGATCCAGATGTCATCATGCTAGAAAAATTAAATATAACGAACTCGACCACCCAGAATTCTACCGAGAGTTTAAACGGATTGCAATGCACGCGTAGTCTCACTTGTCGCGGCAGGCTATTACCGCCTCCTGCCCATTAAGCGAGCCATCTAGAGGACTACCGTCGACAGATACTGTGCACGTGTGCGCGGCCAGCTGCAGATTTCGAGACCGTTCACTTTCGGGGGAGCCCAGAGCGATACTTCTGTCATCGAACGCGCCCCCCCTTACGCAAGCAAGGGCCAGAGTTCTAGAAGGTTCGAGAACAACCCCGCATGCTCGCAGCACGCACAAAGAGTGGAAGTTTCCTTCGCTTCTCACGCTGCGATTGGGTTAAAATATTTCACTACGCAACAACTTTTGACCAATAGCGACACTGCTATCAAAGGGAACTAGGACACATAAGAAATTGTGGTGGGGGGAAGAGTTAACCTGGTGCGATTTCGACGGAGAGAACGGCAGAAGGGACTTGAAGTCTAGATAGGACAGTCGGGGCAGAAGTTTCTCTTGGGGGGAATATTTTTCGGTTAGAGGCAAGTTCACCTCTACCGGACTTAGAATTTTTTCAGTACCAGCTCGAGCATTGAGCAGACTGTAGTAAATAGAGGAACTTCTCTGGAGTTTGATAATTCGTGTTCTTGAATTATTCGTGACGGATTTCTTAATTTTCTGAAACCGGACTTGTAAAAGACTGTCATAATAATCAGAAGAACGCATGGTTGTTTACTCCGCGCCTGAGGTCGGGAGAAAAATCCCGGCGATCTTCAAGCACTTCCAGTCGCCCAGACATCGCTGCTAGTGGTGGCATAATAACCAGAGGGTCGCCCAGCTGACGCACGCGCCGAGAGGGTGTGAGGGGACTGCCGCGGTCGCGTCCTTGCCCAAGGCCGCCGCCCCCCTTCCAGACGCCAGAGGGTCCGCCCGGGCACACAAAGAATTCTACAGGGCTGAATAACCCGAGGGTCATTCAACCCCAAGACTTATGTAATGCAGTGTCGCGCTTGGGCACGTTAAATTATCATCCTGTAACCCATGTAAATATTAGTTGTAACAAGTTGCTTTTCTTCCTAGTCATAAGCTTTACTGATTACTAACGCCTAATGTTCTTTTCTTTTTTTTTTAATCGATCTCTTCAATTTTTTCCATTGTTAGTTTATAATTGTAATTTCCCTGGCGCATTTTTTTTATTATCATTCTTGCCCAGAAATAAATTGAATCATTTTACCAGTGAACAAGTGTTTATTTAATTTGTGTTTCTATTGTACTGCATAACAGTTCCTTCCATCACCGATCTGAGCTAGTGGCAGGGTCGCCAACCGGTTCCACAGGTAATCGGTTCGGTTACAATACAAAATCTACAAACTTTACAAAATCACGTGAACATTTCACCGTGCAATCTTTCATAGAACTCCACTTCACCAAACTTCACTTCACCACACTTCACTTCACCGCACTGCGATACAGCGAGCTGTAATGTCTTTCTTACTCACTCGTTTCTCTCAGTTTCACAACGTCACAACACTTCACGCTACTACACTGCACATAATAATAATAATAATAATAATAATAATAATAATAATAATAATAATAATAATAACAATAATAACAATAATAATAATGATAATGATAATTGGCTTACGTATAATAATCTCAATCAAAATGTAGTTTAGAACGATTGTATTTTGCTTAAGGAACATCTCTTTTTAACGCCCAGCAATAGTCAAAAAGTATATTTCGATTCCATTTTCCATTGTTGCAATGTCATGGTGCAATTGCTTGCCGTGTTCGTCACTCACTGAGCCGAGATTTTCAGAAAAAGTAAGTTTAGTAAGTTTGAATTTAAAAAATATATTTTAAAGGAAATGATAATCCCAGTGCTGTTTTGTTAATACGGAATTCAGTTACACCTTCTGAAGCGGTGCCCATGCCGTATTTTCATTCTTTGTCATGAATAGACCACGAACTAGACCATCGAATTCTAAATGATTGATTCTAAGAGGTTGTGTAGACGTAACATGAGGATGAGTCGTGCACTATATAGTAATATAGTTTTTCTTTCCCACTCGACACGCAGGGGCAACTAATGCGACGAGTCGGCGCGACCGTAGTGAACTTAAGCCACCGCACTTACCTTCGGAATTCCTGAACTTGCTCAACTGATATGGCCGTCTATTTCACACTTTCATACTACATACAGCCTGGCGTCTATTTCATACTTTTAGTGGGACCTACAATATCATGCATAGTTGGCGACCACCGTCTTACTATAAATCCGCTAGCAGCTAGCGTTTCAGTATAAACGACACGTAATCTGCGAAATATGTAATTTTAATAAATGTGCAATTACACAAAATCTGAGCCCCTTGCGCAATTTGTTGTGGTTATATTAGGTTTTAGTGTAGCAAGCTCCATAAGAAACAGCTTCAATTGGTCATTTAACAAACTCACTGTTGACCAGTGTAACCTGCGATTTTACGCAATTTTTATAATGCAAAAAAAATGTATGCACTTCTCTAATAGTTAAACATTTATGAACTATTAGAGAAATGCATAAGCATTTTGCTTCAATCGTAAATACTATGTTCAATAGTAACACACATCAGAAACGTGAGAGTAGAACGAATAACACGAACACAAAGGCGCAGACTGACGCTCTGCATCGATAATTATTCTCCTGTGAGCAAGATCTCCTCTGAGGAAGATTTTTTCGACCAATATCGATTAGTTTACACAGCTGAGGAAGATACAGGAAGCCGCAACTCAAAACCTCCTGATAACTGACAATGAGACGCAAAAATTGAAAGAGTGCGGTGTCTCAGTCCTCCTGCGTGTAACGGAGGTGTAATATTGCATCTCAAAAATTGATGGTGGTTTGTTGTTGAATGATTTTGTTATATATTTTTAATTTTAATATTAAAGAATTAGTTCCCTCTAATGTCATTACTTTTGTTATTTATATACGTGTTTTTCTCTTCAATTAGTACATGCCTACTGTATTCTCCCAAAGTAATAGTGACATCGTCTGTGGATATGAACATTTAAAGGGCACGCACCCACATCGTTTTTTACCCTCCGAGTTGTTTACAATGCTACCAACGTAAGTGGAATGGACTGCCTGCTAGCTCATTTAAACCTATCATCAGTTCACACGCCTCCTCAGTCAGCCCCGACACTGTAGGTGATCACAACTTTTTGAGTTCAAAGAGGGCTCGTTATACTCCATTTTCATTATCAGCTATTAATGCTTGGTCTTCTGCGAATAGTACAGTTGATATGTTGTTTTTACGTCTACAACCATGGCTATAAAATATCATCAACATCTGCTCACTTAGGACACATTATTATTTAAATATGTTATTTACAAAAATATTGGTATCTTGAAAAAAAATAGAAAGAAGAGAAAGTCGCTGGATAAAAACAATTTTCTCTCTTAATGAAACCGTTTCGCTTCAAAGATATGGGTACACCAAAACTACTTTTCTCTCCTTTGGTGTAAAATTTACTATTGTTTTTAATTTACTTTATTCTAAAGAACAGAAATCAAGTATTGTTTTACTTTCTCGTTACGGAGTAGAGAAAAAATAATTTAATCGTACTTTTCGCGTAATTTTGCGTGAAAATACGGACGAGAAAGTACGTGCTATTATAGCACCACTAGTTTTAAAACAGAATAAGATCACAAGACCATATTATTTCATATAGTAAATCTCTTTTGTTTTTCTTAATGTATGTATTAATTCAATTAGTTGGGGACATTATGAAATGGAATCATAAAAAAGGAAGTACGATCCTTTTGAAATGTTCCTTTGAAAACATAAAACTCTGAGTCCGTGTTGACACTTCAAATTAGTACTAAGAGCTCCAGTAATGTAATAGGGTACTTTTGCGAAGACAATTTATGTAGGGGAGATCCATCCCCTGCCTGGAGTCTCTACCCAGAAACCTCGACCGCAAATTCCCGCTCGAATACACACTCGTGAATGCTGGCTGATTGCTACTAGTGTGCCGTAAAGGGAATGGCGGGAGACGTGGGTGTATAGTAGGAGACCTCAAAAGTTACCTTGTGCCGCCTAAATTTACTGGCTCTTGTTTGAACTCTTAGTTTTTAACGTTGAGGTAGAAAAGTATAAGGGATAGTGACAGTGAAATCATAAAAGATTAGTGTTTTTAACAAATTAAAAAAAGAATTTTATTTGAATGATTAAAAAAGTAGTCGAATTTAGCACAATTTATTAAATTAATTAAACATCGAAAAGTACTATTATATAGAATTTCATAGCTGATATTGATAATTAGGAAAATAATATATTTATTTTTTGAAAATTTCATTCAAGAGAATCGTTTGAATACTTTCAATCATTTACAATACGTCAAAAGTCACAACTTTGAGACATAGCTTAACTAATAAATAAATGAATAAATGAATTTATAAATCAACTAATATATAAATTAATAACTCAACTAATAAATTAACTAATAAATAAAAATAAACAATTCAATCTATTAATGGTAAAATATGAAACGATAATATGATACGTATTAATATACAGGAAGGATGCAGATTAAGAACTGAACGAGGAAGAAGAGAGAGCCAAGAGAGTGTATTAATACCCATTACATCGAGCTACACTGTACATTTTTACGAAGACAACTGTAGAAAAATGAAACTATTTCTTTTGCATTATTTTTGGCACTTTTGGCGATATTTATTCCTCCCTTTCATACCAATTCCATGTTTTAGCTTTCCGCTCTCTCGTAGCGGTTTGCCGCTGCCAGCTAGCAACTCTTCTCAGAATAAAACACAATAGGACATTTATACATCGAATCTAGCGGTTCCTTTGATAATATCAATCTTTTATTTCAGAAACCCGTCAAACGCCAAATTCCTCATTTCAAGAAAACTGACATCACTGAAAACTCCCAATTTTTCAAATTTCAATTTTTTTATTTAATAAAGGAGTTGAAAAATGAATATTTTTATATGAATATGCACTAAACTACGTGTTTATCCTCCTGGAACAGTAATCCGCCGCTAAAGCGTGTTTTAGATTTTGGCGTTTGACGGGTTTCTGAAATAAAACGCTTCATATTTGATACATTGAAACTTCGATATATAGAAATAATTATTAAATGTTTGCAAAAGCGTTTAAGCAATTTTGAAAAAAATTGGGTAAAATAAAAAATTCAATACTAATAAATAATTTACAAATGTTTTAATCATTCACATGTTTATGAATAGCAATATGAAATTAATATTGCATACGTGAGCAAATCATTGAAATTACCTTTAAACAAATCTATTGCCATGTTGCACATATGGTGCAATCCGTTCAAAAATACAATTAACACTTATTAACCCACTGAGACACTTCATCTGGAACATTTTGTCTCAATCGAAAACCTTGCCAAACTGTTGAACATATTTTATGGTATGTACAGTACATTTTAATTTCATAGAAAAATAGTGAAGTCAGAAAATGAGTTTGATGTATAGAAAAAAGTATGTTTTAAACGGAAAAATCTCAAATAAAATCATAGTGTCATTGTGTTATTAACGGGCATAAACAAACCGACACTGCGAGATTTTTAAATTTGTTCTGGCGTGAAACAAAATTCAGAGCAATGAAGCCATTTCCTTAATTCACTAGACAATAAAAAAAGTTGTTTCAGTGGTAATGAATAATGATAAAGATTGTAAAATTTAGTGGTATCCTATGGTACAGGGTCAAATATTGTGGTAAATTATACAAATAATTTTATTAAATTATCTAGTTCAATAAAAAATTGATGTTCATGAACTAACTTGAAAAAGACGTTGATACCTCTACATGTCAAAAGTTAAAAAACTGTGATTTTTTAAGCATTGAATTTTGAAGGTGAGATATGACCTACGCCCTCTCTTAGAACCGTTTATGACTCCAGCAGTGCAGAAGAAAAAGGTCAGCCTGAAAGAAAATTGCAAGGATGAATCGCAATCTTCAGCGCAGCCAGCGCTTTCTGGCGGTGGAGTGAAATCATTATCTTTACACACACGGAGTGAATGCACCCGCCTATAGAGTTTCCAACTTAACGAAGGCACTTAGCTTGTATAGCTTTGAGGTCGATGTAGCCTTTGTGTAGTGCTTCAGCGGGATATTGAACAGAAAATTTGGTATTGAGAGGAATTTCGATACACGCATGATACACGTAAGAGACGGTCGTATAGAGAGGAGACGGACCGTACCGTAGTGCGGTGGAACTGATGCTACTACACATATTTTTATAATAACATTATCATTTGAAGATTGATTGAAATTTCCGGTCACGTCAACAGCTATGGTCATTAATCGCGTAAATGTATGGAATTCTCGAGGTGGCAGAATTCCTCCTTTTCCTTCTATGTGCGAGATTCAGCGTCAATTCATTGATTGATTGATTGATTGTTTGTGATTACAGGTTCATGAATTACAAGATTATTCATCCCGTAAGTATAGTGCATTTTTTGTTCGGGAGATGGTTGTGGTTTTCCCCTGTTGTAAGACAAGATCCGGCGCGGACCTATCGTCAGCTAGCGGGGTTTTCCCCAACCAGGTATCTCCCACCAGCAAGGCACTCCCCCTCCCAGCAGGGACAAGCTCTAAGCTCCCGACCGGTCTCCCGGCACGTGTGTTTGTGAAGTGCGTGTTAGTGTAAGTGTAAGTAAAGGGATAGGTCAAGAAAGAGGTAGGAAAGATCACGCGCGGTCTGTGGCCCGTTTGTTAGAGTACTGCTCCGGCATTCGCATGGTGTTGATCAGAGACACCACGAAAAAAACCCATTAGAGCAGCCATCCGTTAGCCATCCGTTAGAAGTCTCCTGCGAACAGTCACCGAATCAGACCTAGCTGACAAACTAGTCTCGAAAATCCTGCCAGCTTAGGGACCGAGCCCCTAGGACCTCCCAGTCAGAGGGACTGCAGTGACATCAGTTGATGTCCTGAGCCATCTCTCCCGGTGTCGGGTGTCGAACTGTGTCTCCCGGTGTCGGCTGCAGGCTTTTCCCGATCCAGGAATCACCCACTAGCGGCGCCTAGTGGGGTCATCACGAAGCTCCCGATATGTATGGTAGTGAAAGTAAGTGCATGTAGTATGGTGCATGTAAAAGTAAGTGCAAGTGTGTTCCGTCCCGGCTCGAAGCCCTGCGATTTCGAAAATATTTATTTAAAATATTGGGGTATTTCGTATCAACCTCTTGTACATTTTCAGAAATTTCTCAAGAACTGCTCCAATTTTTTTTAAATTTCTTAAATCATATACTTTTTAATATGTGGCAATTTATGACGTTAATGAACAAAAATAAAGGAATTTTGGTAAGAAACAAAAATATTGAATCAGAGATTCAAATTTCGCCAGAGTATTTGTACAAATAATAGTTTTTTAAAGTGCACTGTTGACATTTTTCTTAAAATTATTTTTATTATTAAAAATAATTTTATAAAAATTATTATTATTATTCTTAAAATTATTTTGCAATTTGTTTGCGAACACACATTGGGAAAATTGCATAATTTGTACATTTAATAACTAATAGGAGTCAAGTACTTCAATAATATTATATTATTAGTAGATTAGTAGCTTTTAACATAGTATTTCACCTAATTCCACCGGGAACTGCCTTAAATGACTTTAAAAAACTGATTATTAGAAATTTTTGTGACAAAAGTAATACGAATTTGGAGGGAGTATCAAGGCCTAGACAGGTGTTTCCGGACACTTTTTCGTCTTCGCTGAATTAAAATATTTAATTTTCACTGAAATCGGTCCCGAATAATCGAAACTAGATACCTACAGCCGGACATGATTGCCCAAGAAAACCTTTCAGTGGATGTGGTCAAAAGGGAAAGAAAATGAAAGTACAGCACATCGTACAATCTAACACTATGGAGGCTGGTATGGCCACAGAAATGAAACTAAGGAACGTAGATAAAAGAGAATTATCATCAATACGTAAATAACTTATCATTGCATTGCCAAATCTTTGATCATTACCGAATCTACAATTAACTAGACTAGAATGTGTTTATTGCTGAACGTGCTGTCTTATCTGAATGAACATATTTCATTTTCACTAAAATCGGTGCCGAGTACATCGACACTACATTCCTACTGGGCGTCCAACAAAACTCGTGCGTGTAGTCAAAGAGCTAAGAAAATGGAAGTGCAGCACGTCGTACAATTTAGTACTAACGGGATCCGTTTAGTCGCAGAAACGAAAGTAAGGAAGATAAAAAGAGATTCAGCATCATTACTTATAGAACATATCTTTGCATCGCCGAATAGGGGTACAATTAACTAGACCAGAATGTGTTTATTTGAAGACCAGGCGACGCTGTAACCGAATCAGGCTCTCGCATTAATGGTGGGTGTAAATCTTTCGACTCGGCAACACCGATGAATTTGGTTGTTGTTTAACTTCCGGTGGTCCGTGTTCTTGTTTTCCCTTAAGATCCTGCAGATTTTTAAATACAACAGTTTCTAATTGCACCCTCTTATTTTTGTACACAATCACTGAAATTTCCTGTTATTTTTTTTATTTTTGCGAGAGAATAGTATACCTGCTGTTTCTCAAGACTATATTTCCTATAGAATATCTAGAGAATAGAAAAACGGCTTTTTCTTCTAAACCAAACATGGTATTACATTGCAGTCGATTCTGAGCTGAAACAAACGGCATTATGTGATATCTTCTTTAAGGTCAAAATTCACATTAAGTATTAGTAAATTTAAAAAACCCAGGAATATTCCAAGATGACTTCTAGGCTGTCCGGGTGACGCCGCGTCGTTGGCGTCACCCGGACAGCCTAGAAGTCATGAACTCGAGCCGCGGAAGCCTACGTGTACATTTATATTCCAAGACGTTCGTTTTCAAAACGAAGCCAGCGGAAAAACTCGCTGCGTGTGAAAGACCGCATGTCAAGAGTCCAGCAGCCCTGAGACGAATGTAGATTACAAATGCTGTTCATCGCCTATTTTGTACTCTCTTTGCAGAAGAAAAGACAGACTCGTAATGACGCATTGAGGAGAGTAATGACAACAAGTGATATATCCCGCCTCTTTTGGTCTCGAGAGACATTCAGACCGCTCGCATGTACTCGTAGTTTGGGTTGAATTGAATGATGCCTTATTTCACGTAGTTGTAGCCAAGGGCACGGCAGCGTAGGCAGCGTAGTTACGTGGGTGATCTGGGCTGTCCCCGTTGACGCCGCGTCGAAGGCTGAGTTGCCGACGTTTCGACCATCCTGTCGTGGTCTTCCTCAGGGATGATATGAGTCATATCAGCCCTGAGGAAGACCACGACAAGATGGTCGAAACTTCGGCAACTCAGCCTTCGACGCGGCGTCACCCGGACAGCCCAGATCACCCACATGACCCTGGCCGCGGAAGCCTACGACTTCATTTAAGCGTAGTTACGTTGTAGCACGTTACGTACGTTAGGGCACGTACGTTAGGGCACGTACGTTAGGGCACGACTACTAGAGAGCTAACCTTTCTCCCACACCTTCACAATCCACACGTCTAAGAAGAAAATTTTAAAGTATATGGTTACGTAGGATGGTCACGAAAATATTAATTTTTTTCCACCTAGATTGCCCAAATTTAACATTGGTTCGCGATTGGAGAGCAGGAGACGGCTGTTCTCCCGTTTTGCCCGAGGGGGGGGGAAGGTCCATTTTTTCAGTGCGGTCTACGGTTCTCCTGTTTTCTGTGCAGCTCTACAGAACAGTTTGCCCCAAAATTAAAATTAATGTTATAGAACATTTTATCAACTTTAAGTTTTTAAATAGCAGCTGTTTCAAAAATCACTCAGTTTTCGAAATATTCGTAAAAAACTGAATAAAGTGCCAAATTTGCACCTTTTTACCACTTTCTCCACGAAGACGACATTTTCTAGGTGGAAAACATGAAATTCGAATTTACCACCTCAAAATATACAAAAAAAAACACTTCTGGATTTTTTTTCTGAATCGGGGTCTTTTGAGCGCCAGGTAACTGGACAAGCGTGCAAAACGCAAATGTGAGTGTATTGAACACACTGCCACAAGCGTTGTGTGTAGCAACTGAAAAATTTGTTATTGTTTATTTTTCATTGTGATTAAGTTAAATGGTTTTTATACGTATTGATTATTTTTACGATAATTATATTGAACACAATTGATTACAATAAATATTACATGACACTTTTCTTCAATATTGAATTGGTCTCAATCCTCACTACCATGTGAAGTCAATGATTCATAAATGAGTATTAGATGTATTATTTTGACATTAAATAACACTTTCATAATAAAATACAATAATTTAGAATTATTAGACCAATTAACTAAACAATACACAATAATTTAGAATTTAGTACAACAATAGAAATAAAAAATGACTTCGCGCAAGTATGTACTTCTCGCGAGAATCATTGACCTTTGAGATCACGCGGAGAGCGGAAAGAATTCAACTACATTATCAAAATAGATAACTATGATTTGGGTAAGAATTTTGTCATTGTCATAGAATATAAGCAAGGAAGAAAATATTATCATTTTATGGAGCGATGATTTCACTTTCTCGCTGTTAGTAGAGTAGAAATCGCTTGCTACTTCTGGCCCTGGAAAAAGGTGATTTTAAAGAAACTTAACTTTCATTATCTCCTCAATGAGAGATGAGTTAGCTTAGTGGCCTCTGAACCACCCAGTGCGTCGTTTGTACTCGGCTGAGACTGGATTTTCGAAATCCCGAAAACGTGCCAATGTGGTACTTGAGGCACGTGAAAGAACCCTGGGAGGTGCCCGGAAAAATTTAATCTCTCCGACAATTTCCGGTCCTAACGAGGTCTCACGTTTTTCTAACCCGAGAGTCCGTATATAGTTAACTGACACCGATATAAAGAGGCCAAAGTGAGGGTCACACCGAGGCGGTTTAAGGGACGCCCGCGGGGCGCGAATCGAAGGTCTCCTAGACCCGCGTCGGGGGTAGGCTTCAAAGAAAGCGTGGGTGGAATACATAGATGCGAAAATACGGTCAATGGTCCTTTTCCCGCAAATGCCCCATACAATAAAAATAATAAATATGCAGTGTTCGAGTAACAGAGAGTGTGCCTATGTGCATGTTGATGTGTGTGCGGTTCCGTCACTTATGGTTAGACCACTTCCCGTGCACCTATTGAGACATATGAGGTGCCATTCGATGCGTCGCGCTCTCCTGATGAGGAATTGATAATTAGTTTTCGAATTCGGCCAGAAGACTCTAAGAAATTTCTCATAACGTGTTTTTACGTGTTTTGGCGCTGCAATCTTAGGATATAGATAGGGAATTAAACCAACTCCACTTAAATATATCTATGTGTGTGGCGTTGATTTATCCAGTATCCAGTGGCAGTTTGGTACCTTCATGACGCCATCATTTTCTTCCACTTATTGTTAGCATTTCTAAATTAGAGAATCGCGCGGCATATTTAATTATTATTTGTATTTTCACATTTACAAAAATAAATTTGCAAAAGCCCTACGAACAGTATTGCCTTCAAACTTATTAAATTTGATAAACTTCGCGTGAATATAGAGAAAACCAAACAGTGAGTATTATTAGAGAGTGAAGGGGCGTTTATGTTCTTACTCTCGATTTCTCGCATTTACCTTCTTACGTGCAAATATCTATTTTCAAATTAATGTGACTAAGAACTTATTCTTATTAAATTTAACACATTATTCATATAGCACATTCACTAAGAAAATTGTGTACTTTGAATGCATGAAAAAATCCTTTCAAACATGTTTCATAAAATCCCAACTGAGGTAAGTTTTGTTTTGGAGAAGGTCGAATACAAATCCGTCTTTGAACCAGGTAATACGTTGTCGCGCATTGATATCAGATGAAGTACATTGGTCAACAACTGCGAATTAGATGCAAATCTATGGACAATAGGTGCGGTGGACTGTTGGTGGAGGAGTGATGATCATTGAGCGCAATACAAAGACCATTCATTTGGGACGCTCTGGCCTATATACACGTGAATTCTGAATCGGATGGAGACATGGGATCGATAATGAACACGCTAACTGACCAATGCATTTCTTATACAGTAATGTAATTTGAAGATATGGTCAACCATATCTTCAAATTATATTACTGTGTTAGCGTGTGTAAATAACGAATAAATTATTACAGTTCCGTATGGAAACTGTACTAATTTATTCTTTATCTCAACCAGATTTTAATTTATAAAATGTCCAACAGAATAATTTTTGGTACCGTACTAGAAACCATCTATACAGGTGATCGAATACATATTCAGAAATTATTTTGTGCTGTGGAGTACAATATTCATTTTTAGATATTTTTTTGTTTATACCGATCTCATTTATTATGACGAGGCTTAATACACTTCCATTTATTAATAAAACACAAGACTATATTTAAACTGTTATAATCACATCTGTAATAATTTCAAAGCAAAGCAAATTAAATTAATGAATTAACTATAATACTTTTCGTTAGGAATGAAAACGAGATGGCTTTTAATCGAACTGAATCTCTGTGCTGGCAAGAAAGAAATTTCCACGAAATATATTAATGGTTAAATCACACGAATAAGGGGATTAGTGTGTAATGAGATTTGCAGCATGAGCTAGGTATTCTGCGAAATATTTTAATATCCCAAGTACGGTAATTTCACCAAGCGTCAAAAACACAATTTATGTATTCGCTTTCAATTTATAATGCGGAAAATAGATCGTGACTTCACAAAGAATATCGGAATGCTAAAAAAAATTAAGTGTCTTCCGAACATTGTGTGGTAGTTTAATAGTTTTATGTTGCCTATCCTTTGTTCATCTAGTCCACATTTCTTCCTCGTTTCGGCATCTTCAGAATTTCTTTGGTATTCTCGTGTTCAGTAGAGATCCATTCCCAAACTCTTGATCAATTGTCTTATCTCTCGTAAGGACCCACACCATCCTAATTCAGTTTATTCAATTCACCTTACCTTTCCTCCTTACTAAATAAATTGTATTACATTTTATCACAATAAAATTATCGATAATAAGTAAAAAATATAAAACAAAATAACCTCCCACATTCACATTAAAATATTTTCACATAACGACAATATCAGTGTGCATTTCATTGGAATTTCCTCGCTCTTTCCAAGTATGAGCATACCACCTCTTATTGACATTCACATATGAACTTTCGTAATGTGGTCAATATATATACAAACACCAAACAATCAAACGATTCTTTTTTAACGTTAACTTTAAAATTGATTCTTTTTTAACGTTAACTTCAACGTTTGTGGTCTTCCTTTCCAGCACATTAATAAACAAATTATGACCACTCCACACTTAATTTGTGTTAATTTGAGCAGGCTACTTAATTTGTGAAAAAAAAACAATGCATTTAATTACCTTTAAAGAATAATCATGTGTATTGGATTCTGCGAAAAAAATACTAATCTTATACATTTAATTAAGGCACAATTAAAAAACGTGCTGCTTTTAAATATAGACGTTCTGTGACAATTATGTGCGTTAAAACATGCTGATTTACGCTAATTCACAAAGAACAAAGATAATGTACTCTTTCTGCTTGCTGACGTCCAATATATAAAAAAATTAGTTGCTGTTATCTACATGCCATTATCTTCCGCTGCCACTCTTAGGTAGTGTAAAAAGTTTGCGCCCTCTAATATAGAAGAGGCCATGTTTGAAAGTACGCGAATATACTGCAGTCGCCTAAACCTTAAGCGTGCGCGCCTAGGCAAACTTTTAATTCCTCATTAACCATTTACTTTTTCAAAGTAAGAAAAAATTTCTTTTCTTTCTGTGTTATTTAAAAAATAATATTATAATAAAGAAGTAATTTTCACCAGATATTATACTGTAATCTCCAATCAACTTGGTTGGAAATACGTTATGAATCAGTTAACCAATGAAATCTATTAAAATAAATTGATTTTTTTAAAAATAATACCGAAAAGTTTCATTTTTAAAATAATACTTGCAGCATCTTCAAGAGCTCTCAAAATTGGAATGGCTCATTTTTAACCAGACGCCATAGTATTCTCGTTGAAAATTCAAATCTGTCTTAAATTACATTCTTATAACTATTTCAAACATATCAGCTATTCTCGACTACCAAATATTAATTCAATTTTTTCTTTTGTTTTGTCATTAAACTGTTTTATGAGCAGCTTAGCTAGCTTTATTTTATTAACCAAGAAATATATTTTGTTTATTTACAAATTCGCAATTTTGTTTAGAATTGCTTAAAACAAATTGGTCAGTACGTCGCCTTATTTTAATAACTTTTTCCCTTTTTCAGTTCGGAAATATTATCTACCCCCAAGCGATCCGGTACTGATTGAAGGCATCGCCGTCATTAAATTACTGCTTCGCTGGGTTCAAAGCCGCCCGTCCAATCTCTCCGCACTTGTGGCTTCAGGAGTGGACCGCTGCGAGAAGCGGCGCTTTCTCAACCCTCGAATGTCAATTCAGACGGATGGCATTTGTTCGCGAAGTAAGAGGTGGGTTTAGGGGGCAGCAAAAGGATTCGGATCCTGAATGATTGATTTGGCACAACGTCTATTGTTTTAAATAATCAATAATAACAGTTTAATTATTAAATGTTGTCAATATTAATAATTTGTAAATGTACGTAGAAACTGAAAGAAAACAGTGCAGCTTTCGACCTTTTGAGTTCTGGCTATTGTTTTGCTATCCGGGAATGGAGAGGGGGGAGCGGGATTCAAAAACAATTAAAGTTGACTGAAATACAAAAATGTTGTCTGTGTTTTCCGTCTATTCTCATACTGGGCGTATCGACTGAATCTCATACTTTCTGCGTCATTGCTCACTACACAGCTGACGTCATGCAATAGCAAGGCTCGAAGGAAGAGGCCGCACGCCATTAAATATTTGCTAATTAAGTGTTCCGTCATGGAACAACAACTCCTTTGATAATATTGTTATGTAAATATTTTCTTAAATATTTTTTTAATAAATTTTCTTAAAAACGGCTCTAAAGTTTTTAAAAAAATATCATTTTGGACACAGGTTTTACTGTTGTTTAATATCCTTAAAATAAAATTTCCGTTCTATTATTAGTAAACAGAAAAAATTAAAAAATTTTAAAAACATGTACTTTCGGCGATATATGGCAGCAGGTGAGTCTATGTGGCAAGTTTGAATAGCTAGCTGAGACCAAAGGAAGTGGAAAACGAATACTGGAAAGTCTACGCCATTCGGTAGCACCACTACGTTTCGGTGAACGGTAGGATTTCTTTGCAATAGCGCACTACAAGGTGCACAATCTTCGTAAATATAAAGAATTTTACTTGCATTTACAAAAGCTTCTTTAAATCTGTGTTCACAGTAATAGCACAATTTGTAAATCTCCCTCATTCGATTACTCTTCAAGAATAAACACTGAACGACATAAAACAGTACTTTCGGGGTTTCTATTTTCCATATGGTGAGTATGAAGGACATTTATGTCTTTAATGTAGCCCTCCTTTTAGTTCGATGCTGACGCCTGGTTTTAACTAAAATGCTATTATTGCATTTAAACGATGAACACCTTATATGTTGCACTAAAGATACTGCAGCAGAAACTACGTGGTAAGGTGATTAATTGCCGCAGATTTATTGTCGTCCAAGAAAAGAACATAAGTGAAATAATTAAATTCAAATCGAAGAAATATAAACCATACATTCCATCTCTTGAAACCGATGTTTGTTTGTGTTCTGCAGAACGTAACAGCAAATTAATTAACACAACATATACGCTGCTTGTCTTCAGATGGTGTTTTGTTTCTTTAAAATAAAATAATTAAACTCTAAATGTGGTTGGCATACAAAACAGTCAAGAGATATATTTTTCATGTTACGGTATCCAAAGTTAGCAAACAGGTTATTTATTTCTCTATAGGGAATCTGCGGCTTCTAACAAAATTACGCTCTAAGACGCATTTAGTGCAAAATTTGACAGAGGTTGAATAAAAACCGAAACGTTGGCACTTTAAATGAGTTTATTATTGACCTCAACTCTGGAAAATTTTCCTAAGATAAAATGAGGCTACAATATACTAAATAGATAACAACTAAAAAACAAACATTTGCTCCACAATTTATCTCCATTATTTTCATTACCTGCTAATATATTTTAAATTTTATATTGACATTCTTGACCCATTCTTTTGTTTATGAACAGTTGGCACTAAATATACTGAATTAAGAAGCTTACGTTATTAAAACATCTTCAGTTTATTATAACATAATTCAATGCACTTTAACTACCGCACAATCAACATTCTTGAGTTATATTGTTCATCTGTCACATTTTCTGTTACAGAACGTGTTTCGAGCTTTTTTCATGGCTCTTGATCAAGTGCCTCTCATTAACAAAAATTTAAAACATAATACTACAATGAGGAAAAAATCTTTTATAATAACACTTAATCAAAGTTAAACATTTGGTAATAAATTTATACATTATGATGATAATGCTATACTCTAACTCAATGTATTTACATTAATACGTTTTTGAAGGTACGAGATAACATAGAAATTCCATTGAAAGCGAGAAGGCTACAGTAACATGAACAAAGCATTTTCTTTTCGACTCAACTTGACGAACACATAGACGACATTCTCAACGGAAACAAACACCAGATGACATTTCAATTCACTAACAACTCCCTGATAAAACGGTCCAAGTATATGGCAACCTACGTAACATGGCCGTCATTATGATGAAAGGTTGTGGCCCGTTGCTGGCTCAGAAACAGTCAGGAGTGGGGCCAGGTAGGAGAAAGGGGGGGAGTAGATGAAGTACATAGGTGGGGAAAGAGACAGTGATGGCAATTTGGTGTATTCTAAAACTCTATCTGAGATCCAACGCTGAATCGTGCAATTTCGTAAAAAATGTTAGACTCTGACAGTTCATAGTCAAGTTCGTCTAAATATGTTGAGATTCTTAAGTACGTCTTTCGGAATAACTATTCTCTGCTTCTAAAAATATCCGGGTTTTCTAACAAATTTGGCCTGGTTAATGGGCTTCAAATTAAATTGCATTTGATATTTATTCAAAAACGTATCCCGTAATTTCAATGACAGACCTCCCATATATATCACCAAAATCGAATAATCGATCGGTAATCTGGTCTATACATTTTGAGAGTACTGAAACTTCTTAATGTATTTAATCCTGTTATTAATATGCTTCTCCCAAAATTGCGGCGAATAACCCGACTGCCGTAGTATGTCAAATACTTTCGCTACGTTCTCTTGATGGAATTTCTCAATTGACAACTTTATTGACCTATCCACCAGGTTGTAAACTGCACACGTAGGCTTCCGCGGTTCGAGTTCTGCCAACGACGCGGCGTCACCCGGACAGCCTACAAGTCAGGTTATAACCTGCCGCAATTTTCATTCTACTGAGATGGTTCGGTACATACTGAAGCTTAAATCCGGAATATGTGGGTTTGGTGTACCAATTCGTCGCCAGGATATGCCCTCGACGAAAGACTGTGGTGTCCAGAAAATTTATTGACCCCTCGTTCTTATACTCTAATGTGAAGTTAATACGGCGATGGTAAGTATTAAACGCTTCAAAAGTTTCTTCAATTTTATCTTTATGAACAATTAAGATGAGGTTAGAAATGTTGGCGGAAGTGGGCAGACTCGGTGGGGTCTTTTTTCAGTATGAAACACGTCTGAAAACCTTGTTCCCTAAGTTTGACGAAAACACGTGACTCGCACCTACATCTTCCTTGCCTAAAAATATCCTTTGTTAACTCGCTATTGGTGACACTGCATCTCACTATGAAAACGTAACCGGTAACACTATATCACGTTTTTGTTCATTTAATCGACACCAGCTCCAAATTGCACAGAAAATGACTAACGATGTTTAGTATTCATGCACGTCAGTGTGGTGACGCGAGTTAATTAATTTTCCAATTACCTGTAAATATTGTAACATCTCTTCCTTTGTGAGACCGTTAATAGAACTGGGGATTGCCAGCGAAAATCGGATTGCAAACATTCCCTCTGTGCCAGTTTTACTAGGAAGTCCTCTTCTGAAATTCGCTTGCAGTGATAATGTTCACGAGCACTATTATTTTCATCCTTTACACTTTTGTAGGTCATGATTTATTTCGTTCTTCGTGGTAACGCCAATTTTGTTGTGAATCAACACAAAACCTTTTATGTTATCAAATTGCCTTTACATGCTGTTGACTTGCCTGTTTGGAGTAGTTAAAATGTTTCATTATTATATCCGTTAGGCCAAAATAATAAAGATTATTCATTGTGCTAGTATTAACTAGCAACCTCAACATGGTAAACCATATGGTACACAAAATATTATCTTTTCTCGAAAAAAGAAAATACGTAAATAAACACATCAATACGTATTAAATAGCTATAGATTTACTTCTTAATCGATTCTGTACTGTTTTGCTGGATGAGAATTTTTATTTTCCAATTTATATACTTGAATTTTATTTTCCGACATAAAATGATCAAAATATAATGTATTGTATTGACACTAATTTTCCCAGCAAAATACGCAAAAATATTTACATTGATATTCTTCCCTTTATGAACTCCTTAAACTCATATGTTTTACAAAGGGAAGTCCGAAGCCCTTTGAATTTGTTGTCCACTTTGTATGTACCTATCTGCCTACACTGTATCTATTAAAATGAAATGCTACTATTAATATTGGTAATAATAATAATAATAATAATAATAATAATAATAATAATAATAATAATAATAATATCAGCCTCAGGAGTGATCCCGAAAATGACACTTCGAGCACTAGAGTGTCTTCACTTGGATGTCGGGTGTACATACAATATACACCAGGCAGTCATCTTGAATAAATGCTGTATTGTTAGAAGCCACTTTAATCTTCAATAAAGCAACCGCACACATGATCATCATTCCTGTAAGCGGTTGACATACCAACCAATAACAACTGTGAATAATAATAATAATAATAATAATAATAAATAATAGTAATAGTAATGCAATAATAAAAATAATAATGTAATAATAAAAATAAAATTAAAATAATTATGTAATAATAAAATAAGTAATATTAGCTACTTTTAAATTTCTGCAGTTAAGCGAGCAACATTTGCCACCGGGCACCATCTGCCGAATTGTAGAATAAAGCTTCTATCCAAACCGTCCACAACTTCGAGAATTCAGACTCTGGAATTTTTTCCAACACCTTCATTGCTTCATCTGCTTTGAATGATTGTGCAAGTACAACAGACCATGCAACTCTCAAATGTTTATTAGTTGAATGGTTAGTACTATTCACTTTATAGATAAGCATTCAAAAACCTTAGCTAAGTATATACACTAGTCGTGCTAGATCAGCACAAACTTTCTGGCAATATTACAATGTTGTCGTTATATACGTCGGGACGCCTATAATGCTTCATTAATTTCAAACATTAATTACGCAAACACTACTAACTTTCACAAAAAATTGTACGTCACCTTTTTCAAAAAGCTAATTTAGTACGACAGACTTTATCTAAGGCAAAAAAACTGTATCTTTCAATTTTGTAATTTAAAAAAATTTAAATTTTCAAAAAAAACGAGTAATACTCGAAAATGTACGAATTTTTTTACCGTCCCTTATTTCATAAGTAGAGAAAATGTATAGAAAAAATTGCGGAAATTTCAAACGCAAATTATGCATTTGTGTACTACAGATTTTGTCTGTGGCAACAATCTCTATCTTCAAATTTGTAGTTCAAAAAAATGTTCTTCCAATTTTCAAAAAAAACGGGAATTTAACGAAAATGAAACCTGCACTAATCTCTTAAACGCTATTCGGACTATTCAACAACAAAATTTAATACAATATTGAGCCATTCATTTGAAAATTTTCAAAAGGTCCGAAGTAGTTCATGTAAAGAAACCCCCAAAATTAAAAATATCGGTTTTACATTTCAGGGCTCGCGACATCAACCAAAACAATTGAGGAGCATCAATTCTGGAGAAAATCGGCTGAACGGTTCATGCGCTAGCGTTGTGCACAGACAGACGTATTGCCGTCAATCGATATTTCGGTATGAAGAACGCTCAAAAAGGGATTCTGGCAACACCACATGTTAAAGGATTATTTCTCTATATTTAGTAACAGGATTTACCCACTTTTGACTTTATGGACCTGGCACTAAGAATTTTTGTGTCGAAAATTCGCCGTTTTCTGGCGCACGATTACAACACTTTGGTAAGAGCGAGAAGGTAAAAATTGTTTTGCATTACAATCACACTGAAAAAATAATTACTATTGCATTCCTTGAGTCACGATTTTGTGGTTTCTCAGAACACTTGAAAGTAACGAGGTATAACGAAGGAGAAACAAGAAATGTTTGGTGCTCCGCTGTAAGAAAGAGTTCCCTAATGTTTCTGTTGTGTTGCACTAATTCTTGGACTAACAAAGTGCGATTACTTTATCGTGGTTGTTAGAGAAATCACGAGAGATATTAAACATAGTATTGCCATCACATATTGAACATGTAGTATTTAAAAGAACATTTCATTGTTATTGAAATTGGTTTGTAAAATAAGCCATCCCAAAAGTTATATATATATATATATATATATATATATATATATATATATATATATATATATATATATATATATATTACACATTAGTATATTTGAGACTAATTGTACTAACATTAAATATTGATCAATGTTGCAGGAAATAGCATATTTTGTTGTGACACAGTAAGTAAAATTTATGTCTCTCTTTAGTAACTTCTCTCTTGTTACAAACAAAAATTGACGTTCTCTGCATTCGAAAGATGGGAGTTCACGATACTTCTAATATTGTTTCATGCGACTGCTGCATCGTGATAAAACACATCGCCATATTCCACGATCGGTTACAGTGGCCTGCTTAGTAACTCCTCAGACTGCTGCAAACATCCCACCCCCAATGTCATACCTCTTGGGGTGGGGGGGGGGTAATGGCGTTGAGAGAATTAGGTCAATAATTCTGTTTGCTCAAGTCCCCTAGCTGAAGTCCAGCCCCCAACTCCAGCAGCTTCCCTTCCGGGGATTGAGGCAACGAGCACTTGCACCACTGAGTTCACGAGCTGCGCGAATCCACGAGAATATGGCAGTTGCAAGCGACAGTCCTTTGATGGCGATTTGATGTAGTGGATGATGCCTAGAATTGCCACTCATCTAAAGTTTCTCACCCGAAGAATTTATATTATGCATCAAGTGCGGGGAGGAGGGAGAATTATTTATCAAACGGAGATTTGAAAATTTGTTTACAAATTAATATTTATCAGTCGGTAACAAACATTAATTCTTTAAAATAAACAAATTGAATGTTAACTATCCAACTATATATTTTGTTTATATCAAAATTGAATGTTTTAGTTGTCGTTATTAATTTTTTGAACTTTTTACGAGAAAATTCAAATAAATGTATTACAGTGGATAAAAGAAAACTATTCGGCTTCAAGGTGAACAGAAATCTCTCCTTTATCATAATTAAGAAGGTATACGACATAGCAAAGTGCAAATTTGTTTGATTTGAACCAAAATAATTTTGGAAAGCGACAATATATTGATATATTGTAAGAATTTCAATGAACTAAATTATTGATAATAAGAGTAAACCCAGAACCAGGATATTATACTTATAATCCGAAGTCTTTGGACCAAACCCGAAGAAGTGGCAACCATACAGATGTCATTAACAGATTTTGCATAATTTGGATTAAAAATCTTTTTTTTCGGTTCTCAAAAAGTTGAAAGAACCACGGGCTAAACTTGATGGCAAGCGATGAGAAACATGTTCAAGACAAATGTATGTAATCAGCTGAAGTTTCTTCGAAAGTGAATTCACAAGACATTCGATTTTGTCGACCATTATTCTTTGCTCACTGCAATTTCACGAGGGTTCAAAGCCGATCGAAGCCGTGAATGTTTAAGGGCAAAAAATTCTTCGTACGCCTTCCTTCGGAGGGGAAGTAAAGCCGACTGACCCATGTTAGTAAATTTACTTACATCTAAAAGATCTACAAGCCTAAATGACTGCCTCTGAGCTAAATTCAAATCGCTTGTTTCGTCGCCCAAGAAATACCTCCTTTCTCCGCTAGTTGGTGAAAGGAGCGTAGCGAAATTTGCGTAGTCAGAAGGAAGAGCGGGCCTGATGGCCCGAGTCTCGCCACGTAAAATAAAGCATCAATTTAATTCAAGATACGAAAATATTATATTACACCCTTCAACAACTACTCTATTTGAAAAGGATGAACAATTTCGATACACGAAAGTATCTCTTGAAAAAAAAGGAATAATACTGTACATATAAACTTCGACACATTTATGTCTAATTATTTTTTATTTTACATTTTTATTAACCTCGCTTATATTTATGAATATAACTAGGAAAAACGTAAAAAAAATAAGGAAGAGCATTGTCCAAAGGCGAGTGTTTTCACGTATGCTTTCTTACAACACAATTGCGAGATGAGTAACATGTCCACCAGTTGTTGGAGACAGGGATGGCAGGGGGATCCGTGAAGGCAATCTTCAGTCCAACATGGAGGACGAAGAACGACGCATCACTGTTTCACTGATCAACAAATGAAAATCGTAGATTCGATTAGTCATTGGATGATTCGGAAACTGGCTATTTTATGTATGTATGAAATTGGCGGTTATGTTATGTCAGTCACTGCATTTAGCCCTCACCTTACACAAAATGAAAAGAAACAAATTAGAGACGTTTTTGAAAAAAATATGTTTTAAAATATGAACGTTCTGTACTCTTAGTATCCATTTACTAATTTCGAATATACGCATAATATGAAAAGAAAACTATGCATCTTCCGGCCACGTGAGAGGTGTCTAGGGGTTTGTTAGATACCCAGAATCCGGAGAAAAATTCGACTCCAATGAAACAATTTTCAGTTGACTGAAAAAATGGGAATATATGATTGTAAGAGTATGAGTGTGAGATGAGAGTACATAAGATTGATAGTGTAAGTGTGTAGGTGAATATTTGAGTGTGTGTATGTGAGCGTGTGTGTTAAAGTGTGAGTGTCAGTGTGTACGTGTATGAGTGTGAGAGTGTGTGCCAGAGTATCAATCAACCAATAATGCCTTATTTTACGTGGTGGTCCTCCCGGTTTCGATCGTGGATTTTTAAGGGCGAAAAAAAATCCTTCGTACTTCTTCCTTCGGAGGACAGGTAAATCCGGCAGTATCCCATATTGTAGACTTACTGCATGTAAAACATTCCGCTAAAAGAAGCCTATGGCTAAATTGAAATCGCCTGTTTAGTCGCCCGAGTGAATCTTTCGATGTTAGATGCCGAAAGGAATGAGGAAGAGCAGACCTAATGACCTGAGCCTCGCCATGTAAAATAGAGAATCAGTGATTGATTATTTGATCGTCATTTTGATATACACACGCAGTCATATTTACACACCGACACAAATATTTCATTGTAAGAGTGTTAGTATTGTGTGTGAGTAAGTACGTTTGACAGAGTGTAAGATTGTGCATATGAATAAGTACACGTGTTTGTGTGACAATGTGAAAGTGTGCGGGGTTAAGTGTGTATTAGAATGAATGTATAAGTGTGTACGTGACAGAGCGTGGGTATGTGTATGTCGGAGTGTATTAGTATGAATGGGTGTGATAGTGTGTATGAATGTCTGAGTGCAAAAGCGTGTGTATGTGTGCGACAGTGTGTGTGTCAGTGTGTATGTGAATAAATATGAGTGCGATCATGTAAGATGCAGGGGGTGAGTGTGTGTGCCTGAATAAGTATGTATGTGTGTGTGTGTGTGAGTGAATATCTAGGTGCATGACTGTGAGTGAATGTGATTGAGTCAGTGCGGATGTCCGAGTTCTTGAGTGTGTGTGTGATGTAGTGTGAGTGTGTGAGTGAATATCTAAGTGCATGAGTGAGTGTGCATGTGATTGAGCCAGTCTGAATGCCCGAGTGCTTGTGTGTGATGTAGTGTGAGTGTGTGAGTGAATATCTTAATGCATGAATGAGTATTCATGTGATTGAGCCAGTCTGAATGCCCGAGTGCTTGTGTGTGATGTAGTGTGAGTGTGTGAGTGAATATCTTAATGCATGAATGAGTATTCATGTGATTGAGCCAGTCTGAACGCCCGAGTGCTTGTGTGTGATGTAGTGTGAGTGTGTGAGTGAATATCTTAGTGCATGAGTGAGTGTGCATGTGACTGAGCCAGTCTGAATGCCCGAGTGCTTGTGTGTGATGTAGTGTGAGTGTGTGAGTGAATATCTTAGTGCATGAGTGAGTGTGCATGTGACTGAGCCAGTCTGAACGCCCGAGTGCTTGTGTGTGATCTAGTGTGATGACGTGCGAGCGCTAAGTGAATGCCCGGGTGCCTGGCTACGAGCGCGCCACCTGGGCCTGCGGTAGGGCCCCAGCCACACGCTGCGCTCGCCTCGCAGCGTCTCCTCGGGCTCCGAGTCGCCGCCGCCCTCCCCCTCGCCCTCGCCCTCGTCGTCGCCCTCGCCCGCGTCGCTCGTCGCCCGCGGGGACGCCCCCACGCCTGCGCCGCCGCCGCCGCCCACCTCGCCGCCGCACCCGCTACAGGCGGTCAGGCTCATAGTGGGATTTTGGCATTACCAACAAAACATTGTTAAAAAATCCTTTTTAAAATAAATGCCAAACACATATAGTGCATAGGCTAGTCTGTGGAAGGCGCAGGTACGGCCAGAGCAGGGATGCGTCATCACAAACAAAAGACATCGATGTAAAATAAAACTTTTTTAAAAAAATATGTGCTTTACACATGTAGTGCATAGGCTAGCCTGCGGATATCCCTAGCTCCTCCTTGTGAGATTTGTCCTGGGCAAGTAAACCTAGGGTAGTTTGCCATTGTTTTCCCTAGGGGTGCTAGTAGACTTAAAACATGAACTTAAAAGACGTAAAGACTTAAAGATATAGACTTACACCTCACCGCCGCACACGCTCCAGGCAGTCAGGCTCATGGTAGGGTTGCGGCATTACCAACAAAACATCATTGTAAAAAAAAAACTTTTTAAAAAGTGCCTTACACTTATAGTGCGTAGGCTAGTATGCGGAGACCCCTAGCTCCGCCTTGTGAGACTTGTCCTGGGCACAAAAAGTAAGGTAGTTTTGCCATTGCTTACCCTAGTACAGTTAAAAACAAACGTAAAGACATAAAAACTTAAAGACATAGACTTAAAAAAATTGACAATAAATCCAACAATGGTTTTATAAGACCCTATCATCGATCCATATATTAGTGATTTCAGGCGCTTCAACTCCTAAGGTCATTATCATTATTCCGTAAGTGTAGTGTATTTTTTTAATCAAGGGATGTGGCGGTTCCCCTGATGGATGGCTAGACCCGGTGCCCACCTACCCGTCATCTTACGGGATTTTTCCACAACCAGATATCTCCCATCAGCAAGACAACGTTCCACCCAGGACAAGGTCTAAGCTCCCGAATGGTCTCCCGGCTTGTGTCCGTGTGTAGTGCGTGTGTATAAGTAAGGAATGAGGATAAGGCTACGAAGAGGAAGGAAAGATAGGGCTCGGTCCATTTTTAGAGTATTGCTCCGGCAGTCACCGGGTGTTGATGGGAGAGGAAAACGGAAAACCAATTAGAGCAGACGGCCGATAGAATTGGTCTCTAGACAGCGGCTGAATTTGACCTAGCTGACGAGCTAGTTTCGACAATCCAGCCTGCGCCAGGATTCGAACCCAGGGACTTCCCGGTCAGCGGAACTGCTCTGGCAATTTTGCTGGTCCCAAACATGGACATTTATGTCCTAACGCTACAGCTATACTGTTAGAGAGGATCACAGTGTACATAGTAATGTAATCAACTCGTCGTCGTGGTAATATATTCCCCGTTGTGCACATTTGACCGTCGAGGTGCATAACCACGTGATGAGTGGGGTGTCGTCCGATATATGTGTACTTCCCAGCTGCACCAGTCTCTGTAGTTTATGTCGCAGTATACCGACAAAGCAAACGCGTGCTTTATAACGTACCAATATCGCCGACACGACCTAACTCAACTGCTGGACAAATGCTCTATGCTTTGCAAAGATAATTTTCCTAATCTGCCGGTCGGGGCAAAAAAAGAGATGAAACTGTAATACAAATCTTTTCAGTTTCTTTAACCGTGAAACGAAATAAAAAGTTCAGGCAAGCCAATGAAGGCACGGTGATGGAATACGCCAGGATAATATATAAAAACAGGGCGCAAGCCTGGGAACACCTGTAGGAGTCAAAAGTCAGTTGAGTATCATCAGTTTTAAAAAACGTACACCGGTCAATACGAAGAGATCAAGACATCGGAGACAAACTCTCTACTAACGTTCAACTGATACGGCGATTAGAGCAACATTGCAAACCGCTTCACCCTAGCATTTCGAGAAACGGACTTAAGCTTCCACTTAAGTGCCCGAGGTTGAGCGTGGGACAAACATTAGATACAACAACAAACAGCCGTCTAGTGTACCGCGCGGGCCCTTGGACGAGATTACACCCGGCGGCAGCAGCTCCAGCAGCGGCGGCGACGGTGGCGGCGGCGGCGGTGGCCTGTAGTTGCGCGCGCCGCCGCGCGCGTCGCTGTCGGCGCGTGCGGAGCTTGCTGCGCCTCAAGCGGCCGCTGCGCAAAGCTGAGGGCCCCGCGCACCGCGCGCTCAGGTCCAGCGGCCCCGCGCCGGACGTCTGCGCGAACATTTTCGACATATGTGATATTTTTTGGAAAATGAGAAGATTGAACGAAACGAATACCTGTGTAATTTTTTTGGAAGCGTCATTTGCTATATCTGAGGAAAATTAAAAAAGAATTGAAGCTATTTTTCAGAATTTGTTTAAGAAATGACCTTGATGGCTGATTACTCGAAAAAACTACTCATGTTCATAAAAAATGTACTTGACCTGATTTACAGATCAAATTTTGAAGAACAAATTTCAATACGGAAAAATCTTAAATATCAATTTTATATACAACGTTAATATTTTGTTAGTTTTGAAAATTCAGAGAATTGAACGAAAATGAGACCTGTGGAAATTTCGTAAGCGTCATTTGCTCTAGTCAAAAAATGAATTAAAAAAAATTGCAGCTACTTTCGATAAAATTATTGCTTAAAAATTGACAATAATTCACGCCAAGTTATGCGAAAACTAATCTCATGTTGAAAAATTGTACATGATCTTTTTTAAATATCGAAATTTGAAGAACAGGTTCTACTACAGAAAAATAATCAATTATCAATATCGAACTTTTGCAATGTAAATTTTTTGCAATTTTGGAAAATTCGAAGTTGAACGAAAATGAGATCTGCGCTGTTTTGAAGCGTCCTTTGTTCTATTCGAGGAAGAAATTTAGAGGATAAAAGATGGGTTCGTTTTCGAGACACTGTCTAAAAATAGACATTTCACGCTGAATTACGTGAAAACTTCTCGTATTTTCAAAACTACTGTTGCTACGTCAAGAACTTTCTCGCACTTAACACCAATTACGCAATGTTTTTCCCCCCTAGGGCTTACGCATTAATATAATACAGTAACTTGTAAAACCAATTACAATACCATAACTTGTAAAACATTACCATTACTTGTAAAACCATAACTTGTACATTACCATAACTTGTAAAACCAATTACAAATAGGTGAATATTTGGGGCAAAAATATATCCACGCAAATTCGATAATTGAATGAGTTTTTAGTATAAAAAATAGAAATTAATAATGTGAGACGGCGGTGGTGGTTGTCGCTGTAGCTCGTTCTCAGTGCGAACTGGAGATAGAGCGAATTTGAGCTGTAAACTGAAAAGAGCGTTAAACACTAATTTTACAATCGAAAATTCTAGATAGTATTGTTGAGGAGATCTCAATAATTTTTATGCATGGACTGTAGTAATCCTCTGAAATTGAAATCAGGTCACATTCGCTGAAACCTAAATCTGGGCCATTTACAGAAGTCTAACTCCATTATTTTTTAATTAATTTTTAATTAACAAACTGTGCCATGACTTGTCAGTTTTTTTTAGTGGCAACATTCTCCCCTTGTAAGATAGACCCCCTACCTAAACATAAACCTCCCTAAAGTATGGGAAGAAGAAGTAAAAAAAAGTACAACTTGTCTATAATATTAATAAAAATAAGCCGCAGCTTGTTGAACGCCGATAAGCAGCAATTTTCCGACACAAAAACTCTTATTATCGGGCCCTAGTAAGGAAAATTTTCAAAAACAGCTTGAAATGTTTTCTTTAAATTGTTTACTCGGATAGAGTAAAGGACGCTTAAAATTGGGGCAAGTCTCATTTTCGCTGAACACACATTATTTTTGAAAACTGCAAAAGTTACAATACGAGAAAGTAAGTTCTCTTAGTTTAATTTAGATACATCCTCTTTCTTTAGTTGGCCAGCAGATGTGAATCCGTTTTAAAAATACAGGTATTTGTAACAAAGTGTTGCATAATTTATGTACTTACGTAGTTTCTTCAACATTTTTATGGCGTATATGCCGGCATATTTCGGGGCTAAAAGCTTGCATAAACTTTCCAGCCTTACTTATTATCATTTAGCGGCCATATTATTCCGGAATCAATAGCAACCGTTCAACATGGACATCACAGAAATTTAATTAACTTCAATATTTTATGAATAATACACATTGGTGGAAGTAATTACGTTTCCTGAACAACACACATTTGCAGGAATGTAAACATTTATTGATGATTACACTCTCGCTAAATAACGCAGTCACAGAAAAAGATACAATCCATAAATAGTGTACATTCCTACAAAAAATTATTTTCGTTACGTAGTTCAGGTATCCTATGCAATACATTCTCTGAAATCTAAATCAGGTCACAATCGATGAAGTAGGTTATTTTTAATTAATACTTTTAATAAATGTGTCTGTGTCATGGCTTACAAATTTTATTTTATTTATGGCGTTATAAGCTAGACCACCTTTAAAGTTGGATCAGCAATTTTAAGAGGTCTTTCTGAAGTAATTGCATGCGAAGAGTGAAGAAGAAGCACGTACAAAACATTTCCCGTCAAAAGCTGTCGTAGTGCCGTGCGATTTTTAACGAGATTCAGTTTTTCAAGTGACCGCTGTCTGGTCTGCGAGTTTCAATGTTTTCAATTCCATTGACTTTACGTCGAGCTAACACGAGAATTCGCTCCTTCTCTCCCTGAATATTTCACTCTATCATCGATCACACACTATCTGCGGTCTCTGGAAAAGAGCATTGTTCAGCACTGCTGACGGAAGGGAAAGTATTTTTTTCCATTGACTCGGCCTCCAAGCACAACTCGGTCTTGTACCTAAATTTGTTTGCTACCGTATTTTGTACCGTATTTGCCCCCGTTTTGTACCTTTTGTACCGTATTTGCCCCGTTTTGTACCTTTTGTACAGTATTTGCCCATGGCATGCCATGGCACAAACTCGGTCCTTTTAGTACCATTATTCTGGGTATACGGATGCAGTTTCTCAATTACGTACACAGAAATATACTTAAAAATTGTTAGATACCTTCTGCTATAACGTATAGAAAGTCTGTGTTAGTTGCAGTAAAACGTGTGCTTATTTTCTTTAATTTTCTGTGAATCTGAATTTTTTCACTTTCCCCTACCCCTGGGGCAAAGTTGAACAAATCTAATCAGATAATAATGTTTACTGCTTAAACGAATATTGGCAAATAACGTAAATCAGAATAAAAAATCATATATTGATGTAAGATTTATTTTCTCTACGTACAGAGCTTCTTTTTTACTGTTTTATGTTTTTTAAGTAGACTCCTTGGCAGAACCTTTGAGATTACTCAAATAAGATAGATTTTTTTTTCAGTTCTCTGGGTGGGCTTATTTAAATTTGGTCCTGGGTTTGGCTCAGTAAGACTTTCTTCAGGAGAAACTATTAGAGTCTGAGATTCTGCCTTCACCACTTACCTAATGGCTATAGATTGCAAATTATCTTTTGAATATTTTAAAGATAATTAAACATTTGTTGTTTCTGCTGGAGCAATAGCACCATCAAAAAATATTTGGGGGCATATCCCTGTGTTTCTAAATCCACAGAAAGACTTCTATGTTGTGGCTGCTCTCAGAAATGTTTCTCCAAAGAGAGATCCACTTTGCCAGATTTCGAAGCCAGTTAACAGTTTCCACTTTACCCCACCTTCCCCTATTTGTAAAACAGGAGGGACTCGGAATACCGGACACAAATTAAAACCTGCCTTCTGCAGGAATCGAACTGACAGCCTGCCTTTAGTGTACATTCCACTACGTATTTAGACTGACTTGCCTCTAACCTATGTTTCGCACAGAAAATTATTTGTCCGTACTAATATATATATATATATATATATATATATATATATATATATATATATATATATATAAACAATGTTTGTTTGTTGTACGTGATTAATGCGCTGCCGTATCGTTCATCCGATTGCGATAAAACGCTGTCAACTTATTGATTGCACTTCCAGGAAGAATATAGGCATAGTACGATGGGAATGTGCATATGTCTGCGCACATAGACGCGCGTTGATGATGATTTTATGTAGACTCAAGGGCCCTGATCTGGGTGCTGTATGCCACGGCGCTCTCTATGCAACCCGCCGCACGCTGAAGTACGATTATTAAGACTAGTTCATTGCGTATTCTGCTCCTGCCATTGTGAACTTTCTCCCGGGAGAGGAAGGTAGAGATATAGAGATATAGATAGAGTACACACACCTTTCCTATTTTTGCCAATTGTATGTGGAGTCCCGCAGGGATCGATTAAAGATCCTATTCTCTTACCCACTATACGTTAACGATACGCCCTCGATGATTAGAAACGTAAGTTATCTTTGTGGATGATACGAAAATTCTTTGCAAAAGAAACCGTAAATAGTACAATATCAGATATTTTAAATTGGATACGTAATAACAAATTATTAGTAAATGAAAAGAAAACGACTTCAAGGCAGTTTCCTATTTCAAATAAACTTGTCTGTACTCCATTAAAAATTAAAGGGTGGGGCATTGACTGATGTTAAGGTAACATTTTTATGTCTTTCAATTCAGTCAAACCTTAAATGGTACGTCCATTTAAATGAATTGTACACTAAAGTTATTTATGCTAAGCTTTCAGAATTCTTTCACATTAAGTCAGTCACCATACTGCTCGTTGTGTATATTTCGCGAATGTTCATTCCCGCCTGAGATATTGCACAATATTCTGGGGAAATACATATTATACCTCCCACTTTTTTAAAATTACAAAAAAGAATTGTAAGCAAATCCCACCCAAGTGATTCTTGTAAGCCTTTTTTAATTAATCTATTACCTTGTCTCTTGATATATGAATCAGTGGTTTTTGTCAAAAACGACTTACGTAAGGGTGGGAATGTATTTTAAGCAAACGCTAATGTCTGTAACTACAACGTTCGACGTATTAATTTTCATCAGGGGGCAGTATTCACAGCTCACTACGAAAAAATCACATACTATACACGTACATTAATTTACCACACCTTGCCAGATAACATTAAACGATTCGAACATTATTCGAACAAAAAATGCAATGCAAATATATTGTGTAAGAAACCTCTTTTTAGTCCTTTCGTTAGATATACATCACGACCACCGTTGTGCGATATGTAAATGCATGAAAAAGGAATTTCACAACAGAAATATATACAGAAAGAAAGATTTTTACTTCCATGCAGAAAAGTACAAATAAATATAGTGGCATTCATAATATTTGGAATTAACTGACCATTATCAACTTGGCTATCATTATAATCATACGCGAAGAAAATCAAAATATAGATAAAAAATATAAAACTAGATATGCGTCCAGCTCTTAAATATGCTTAATATATCAACAATTCTTTTTTGTGTGGCATCTGCATACGTATTTCTAATAATTAGTATTATCCATATAATACATATACATACAACTATAAATAGTTTCAACCCCAAAATAAAGGAATGATCGCGCGCGGTCTGTGGCCCCTTTGGTAGGGTACTGCTCCAGCATTCGTTCGGAGAAACCACGGAATACTACCGATCAGGGCAGCCGCTAGAATTCTCCAGCCAGCGGCTGAACTCGGCGTGTCCAGCTAGTGATGTAAATCTGCCTCTGTCGGGAGAGGAACCTTAGGACCTTCCGGTCAAAGGTACTGCAGTGATGTCAGTTAATATCCTCAGCCACCTCTCCAGGTATGAGTTTATCTATCTTAGGTGATACGACTATTACGTATAGAAATTTACTACTGACTGTGAAATAAGCTTATTTTTCCAATATGCTTTTTTGATATACAGTGGCTTTGATATACAGCTAGACTATTTTGATATACAGTAATAATTATTGATATATTTTTTGAGTGAGATCGTAGGCTTTCGCGGCCGGAGTCAGTATTTACTAGGCTGTCCGGGCGCAATGCATTACGCCTTGAGGAAGGTCGCAGAATGGCGACCGAAACGTCGGCACCTTCGTCATGGACGCGGCGTCACCCGGAGTAAATATTTCATGAGGGCATCACGTATTAAAATAAATAATAAGTATAGGTATTTATAATGTAGTGTGGTGTTATGTTAACTTTCCTTGCCGAGTTGCTTGAATATGCTTGAGTAAGTAGGTGCTGGGTTGTGTGTACATGTGAGTTTATACGTATGTGTATGCATGTTAATGTAGTATCCGTCGGAAACTTTATGGACTCGTCAGTATATATGAATTTGCCTTTGTATATTTACGTAAATGACATCTACATGTGCAAGTATGGGGAAAAGGATAATTAAATATGTTTATGTTTTCTTTATTTGTTATAGTATATAGTTTCATTTTTCTGTATTGTCACCGGGCAACATCAGCCCAATTTTGGAATAAGGTTTATTTCTAGCACACTTTATGTCTCACAAGCAAATTCTCACCAGCAGACTTATTATTTATAACATACTCTATACTATTCCTCGTTACCTATCCTATGCACCTAGTATTGCCGAAGTAAACTCTATCCAGGTAATGTTTAAATTATGTATCGGAACTGTTCATATTTCTGATTTTATCCACCCATTTTAAAGGGAAAATTAATCGGCCATTCCCGATATTATTGAAATTCGTAACTGTAACTATTTAGCCGTATACTGTACAAGAGAAATATTGTATGATTATATTAGCTGACAATTTCTTAAGAAGAGTTGCAGTACGTCTCGTGAGGCTGGAATTTAGGAAAAACTGAAAGGCAGAAATGAGCACCCTTTCTCTGCCCTTTCCTTTTTGTACTGAATGGATAATGAACCTTCTCCAAGAAGTGGTGCAATTTCACCTCACTAACGTTTAGCACGCCATATAAACGTTTTAACGAACAATTTTACATAGAATGCCTCCCATTTGAAAGCAAACATCTCCTAAAAGGTCGTTTAGTCTTTCAGTGTCTCCAGAACAAGAATTGTTATTGCCCGCTGTTTCGTAACACTTCTGAGTCTCTGGATTTTTTTTTTTCAGTTAAGAACGGAAATACAATTTTCCATTGAGAAGTTTCTTGAAATTTGAGTTCTCACTATTACCTCACACCCTTGCACTGCACTTCCGCGTCATTTCTCATGATTTTCTCGTGGTTCGTGTAATGCTAAAATAAAATTTTCTGGCAATTTAGCTGGAAGGAAAGTATTCGGGGAATACGTAGAAAAGTAATTGTATGTCTCAAGGTATAATTATGTTCACTCTTCCAGCAGCTATTCGAAGGCACAATTTTGGGAATTACCTATTTTGAAAAGTTCTCTTTAGTGAGGTCTTTCAATTATGTCGCCGTTTCATAAGAAAATTTTGAATCCTACAAAATAAAGGAGCTTATTACCCATTACTCGATGTCTTTATCACCTGGATCACACCGTTTCATCCATACAACCTCGCTTACTCCGTGTTGTCAGACACGTGTGGACAGACACAGTTGTGGTGAAATTCTGAAATTTCAAACTTCTTAAGATTTAGATAACTGATTCATGTAAAGCAAATTGCTACTATAAAATGCTTAAAATCATTTACTTGAGAAAAAATTAATTTAAAAATTTAATACTTGGAATATAAAACTTTAAACATACATTATTCTTTAAATTTGTCCAGAACTATTACACTAACATAGGAAACAATAATATAATTATGCTATAACTTTTATAAAAATAAGTACTGAATGACGTAAATATCTTCGAAACTGAATATGAAGTAAAATAACACCAAAAATACACGCTCATATAGCCTACACTCCGTAGCATCCACCAACTAATAAATAAAACAATGTTAAAACAAATGCCGGCTACTCTCTATACGATAACTTGTTCTGATTGTTTAGTTTGGTTACTGATTACTTCCCTCGCCAATAAATGGCGGGATATTCGGATTTTCTCCTGCACGAATTTTTCATTTCACACATTTCCACACGAAGCATTACGTCTTAAATACGGAATGTCTTAGAATAAATGTTAAAAACGTTAATGCTTGTATGAAAGTTGATAACTATTTTCCAGTGGGTATGTGGTGGGAAATTTCTTACGAAGAAGTTACATATGTGACTTATGTAACTGGTCACGTTCAGACGCAATTAAAGCGATTTGTTGAGCCAACCGAACACTAATGCATGATGTGTTGCCTACCAAACAGGGGCAAATGTCACATATGTAACTTCTTTATATGAAATTTCCCACAGCATACTAATTGGCAATAAGTGATCAACTTCCATTCATGCATTAAAATTTTGTAACATTTATTCTGAGGTATTATTTAAGGCCAAATACTTTCTGAATTTAGCAATATATTACAACAATAACTTTTTAGAAATTTGTGTTAAAATACTTTCACTTTTTGAAATATGGCAAGGACATTAATATTTTGAATATTTACTGTAGTTTCGGACCTTCTCAAATGGACCCATGTGTATACTTTAAAAAAAATAACTAATTACACATTCACGGTGCTGCTCCAAATTTTGAACTGTTATCTACATGAACAGTTACTTGAAGAAGGTTGCAAAAGTGTTCATGGGTAAGCTTGATTATAAGCAAAAACTGAAGTTTCCAGAAAAAGCTTAAACACTGCTATGTTTTTTGGAGACATTATGTAAGCTTTGAAAAACGAAACTATCACATAGTGCAAATAACGTTTCTTCTAATTAAAGTTCCAAATTACGAAACACATCGCATCTAAATAAAAAAAATAAAAAAAGCATTACACTGGTGTCAGACGTTCCTCACATTTATTAACAGCCTTTTACTTCCCTTTCACTTTAGCATCATCAAAGGCATTGTTCTACTTCATGCCGACCGGCGTTGCGAGCTGAAGAGGGAAACTAAATAGTGCAACTATATTTAAGAGTAACGATGTATATATATTTCTGCCCCAGTCCAGAAATAACAACTCAGATAAACATTGTGAAATCTTTAAAACATTGTGGAAATTGTGAAGAAAAGAAAGAAGTGAACGAACTAAGAAGAGATAATGTTATTAGCTTCTTAAGAGAGATTGTATGTTATGAGCTTTCTATAAACTTTTAAGTGTTTTTTTCAACAGGAACTGTAGTTTAAAAGAACATGAAATCTTTTTAAAAACAAATAAAGAGAGATATATTGATATAGAGTGCATTTGGAGTCATAACCACAACGAGGACTGTAAAAGATTACTGAGCTGACAGTCTGAAATGTAAGATTGCCCTACAAGTCATTAACAACACAACATTTCAATGAAGCGTTTTCCACATTTTTCAAGATGCTTAATGTATAATTTGTCAAGAACCGAAACAATTGATCGGACAGTCTCTGCTGGTACGATTTTAGCAAAGTACGAATTTATAACAAGGCACGTTACAGTCTATAGACACCTAATAAGTCTATTGTACTCAGGACAATTCTGGAATCCAAGAAATCCATTGTGATAGCACGATAACAGCATGCAAACAGGATATAATAAAAACAATAATATTCGGGATTTGGGGAGAAAATTGCGACTCCTTGTAGATGTTGCTGGGTCATGCAACGAGAACGTCGTAGTCAAGAAGGCAGAGAAACCTTATAAAATACAAGAGTTTGGAAATCGCTATCTTTGGGACGTAGGGGGGGGGCGTAAAACACAGGTCATACCAAGAGGCTCTGGAATTTGCTCCGAACAAAACTCGCCGGTCGTTCAAACGTCTGGGATGTACAATACATTGAAATACTCGGAACAACCCATATTTTGCCCGAAGTATTGAAGTCTTCTATAGACCTTAGATTATACATTCGATTGATTGATTGATTCATTGGTGATTTCAAGTGCTTCAACAGCTAACGTCATTAGTCCCATAAGTGTAGTTCCTGTTATAGATGGTGAAGTGTGTAGGACGGCGTGGTCCGGCGTCGACCTACACCTCAGTTAGCGGGGTTTCCCCAACCAGGTATCTCCAACCGGCGGGGCACCGCCTCAGACAATCTCTAAACCCCCGATTGGTCTCCCGATATTTGGGGCAGTGTAGTGCATGTAAGAGTAAATGTGTGTAAGTAACGGGTGAGGATAGGACAAGGAAGAGAAAAGAAAGATCGCGCGCGGTCCATAGCCCGGTTGCTGCTCCGACATTCGTCTGGTGTTGATCGGAGACCGTTTGTTAAGGCACTGCTCTAGCTTTCACCTGGTGTTGATCGGAGAAAGCATGGAAAATCACCTATCAGAGCAACCGGCCGCTGGAATTCTCGTTCAGAATTCGATCTATCGACGTGACGGAAAACCTGCCACCGTCGGGACTGGAACCCTAGGACCTTCCGGTCAGAGGCACTGCAGTGGCATCAGTTGATGCCCTGAGCCACCTTTGCCAGTAACTTCACTCGTAACCTAGCTGTGTAGGTAGTGTGGAAAATGCTGCCACCGTGGGGAGTGTAACCCTAGGACCTCCCGGTCAGAGGCACTGCAGTGACATCAGCTGATGCCCTGAGCCACCTCTCCCAGTAACTTCGCTCGTAACCTAGCTCTGTAGGTATTGTTGAAAATCCTACCACAGTCGGGACTAGAACCTTCGGACCTCCCAGTAAGAGGCACTGCAGTGACAATTGATTTCCTGAGCCACCTTAACTGGTCTCCGCTTCGACTGACGCCTCAGGCAGTTCTTCCTTTCCACTCACCGACGCGCGAAAACCCAACGGGCAGCAATCTCGCGACCGCCTCACGATCACATGCGAAGCGCAATCGGGCTGCGCCGTTTCCGAAAGGGAGCAAATCTCGCCCCGAGGCGTGCAATCGCGAAGGTCCTCTTCCTCACCTCGGCGACGGTCGCGAGACCTGAGGATGTGTCCAAAAGATCGACATGCGATGCCGAGGGAGAGAATGTTCGTCGCTCGGCAAAAGCAACTCACATTTCGGCGAGTGATCGCCAGATTCGGCGTGTGATCGCCGAGCGCTACTCGCGAATAACGAATGTGAGGAGCCGCCTTGAGGCGAGCACCGAATGTTCGTCACTCGGCAAATAGCAAGCAACCCATCCACACTATTCAGGATTCGGCGAGCGATCGCCGAGCGCTACTCGCGAATACCGAATGTGTGGAGCCGCTTTAAGGCGAGAACCGAATGTTAGTCTACTCGGCAAATACAAGGAACCCATCCACACTACGCGGGATTCGGCGAGCGATCGCCGAGCGCTAGTCGCGAATACCGAATGTGTGGAGCCGCTTACCGAATGTTCGTCACTCGGCAAAGATCAAGCAACCCATCCACACTATGCGGGATTCGGCGAGCGATCGCCGTGCGCTACTCGCGAATACCGAATGTGCGGAGCCGCCTTAAGGCGAACACTGAATGTTCGTCAATCGGCAAATAGCAAGCAACCCATCCACACTATGCGGGATTCGGCGAACGATCGCTGAGCGTTACTCATCGAATACCGAATGCAATGCAAATCAACTTATGCAACTACAGTGCCTCTGACCGGGAGGTTCTAGGATTTTACTCCCAAAGGTGGTATAATTTCCGACACTAGCTTGTCAGCTATGTCGAATTTAGTCGCTGCCTGGAGGAGAATTCTAGCAGCCGGCTGCTCTGATCGATAGTTCTCCATGGTTTCTCCGACGCCAGGTGAATGCCGGAGCAGACAAACGGGCCACGGACCGAGCGCGTTCTGTCATACTTCTTTCTTGTCGTATCCTCACCCCTTATATATACACACACACACACACACACTAACATACACTACACTACCACACATTACTCTAGATCGTTCGGGTGCTTAAATCCTGTCCCGTCTCTGGCAGTGCCCCGGTGGTGGGAGATCCCTGGTTAAGGGAAAATCTCGCTAGCCGACGGTAGGTCGGCACTGGATCTCGCCCTCCTGCTGGGATAAAGCACCGACACCTCCCATAGCAAAAATTCACTACACTTTCGGGACTCATGACATTAGTACTTGACACGCCAGGAATCACCAAAAATCAATCAATCGAACTGGTCCATTCTTAAAGTGGCTCCTTTATACGGCATCACTAAAAATCAATCAAACTAGTCCCTTCTTGAAGTGGCTCCTTTGTACGGAATCATTAAAAATGAATCAATCAAACTGGTCCCTTTTTAAAGTGGATCCTTCACGCGGAATCACTAAAAATCAATCAATCAAATTAGTCTCTTTTTAGAGAGGCTCCTTTATACGGAATCAAAAAATCAAACAAACTGGTCCCTTCTTAAAGTGTCTCCTTTATACGGAATCACTAAAAGTCAATCGATCGAACTGGTCCCTTCTTAAAGTGGCTCCTTTATACGGAATCACTAAAAAATCAATCAATCAAACTGGTCCCTTCTTAAAGTGAATCCTTCTTGCGGATTCAATAAAAAGCAATGAATCAAACTAGTATCTTTTTAAAGTGGCTCCTTTTTACGGAATCACTAAAAATAAATCAATCAAACAGCTCCCTTCTTAAAGTGGATCCTTCTTGCGGATTATATAAATAGCAATGAATCAAACTAGTATCTTTTTAAAGTGGCTCCTTTTTACGGAATCACTAAAAATCAATCAATCAAACTGGTCCCTTCTTAAAGTGGATCCTTCTTGTGGATTCAATAAAAAGCAATGAATCAAACTAGTATCTTTTTAAAGTAGCTCCTTTTTACGGAATCACTAAAAATCAATCAATCAAACTGGTATCTTCTTCAAGTGGCTCCTTCATACGGAATCACCAAAAATCAATCAATCAAACTAATCCCTTCTTATAGTGGCTGCTTCATACGGAATCACTAAACTCAATCAATCAACCTGGTCCCTTCATAGAATAACTCCTCATTAGCACAAGAGGCAGTGTAGCCCTCGCGCGAGTGCCGCCCTCACCTGGGCGGAAGAGTCGCCGTCCTCGCGGCCTGAAGAGGACGGCGCCGCGGCGGCCTCGGAGGGCGGCGGGGGCGGCGGGGGTGGAGGGGGCGGCGGCAGCGGGGTGGCCGGGACGGGCGGAGGCGCGGATCCGGGGCACGCGCGGGGGGCGGCCAACTCTGCGGAGGAGGGCTCGGCCACCGCGGGTTCCTGGGCAGACGGACGCGCAGCTTCGGCGAGCGGTTGCACAGCCCGGTGCACGGAGTTAATAGATCTGCTGGTTGGTCCATTAGCCCGCTCGAACTCGCTCCAGCGTTTTATTCCTGGAAGTCCCCACCAGTTTATATGAGAACTGGGAGAGAGCAAGGGACGAGAGGAGTGCTGCGAGACATTCCTATAGAGGTTCGAACTCGTTTGTGAGTTTTCTCGAGTTTTCACAGTCAGTTGTCACGGAGAAATAGAGTGCTGCAAGTTATTCATTTAGAGGTTCGAACTCGTTCTTGGATTCTCTCGAGCGTCACCGCAGTTTACACGACGAAAAAGAGAGGAAAAAATTAGAGAGCACACTGACTCAGTATTCCTGAAGGCGGGCTAGAACTCGCTCCAGCGTTTCATTCTTGGAAGTCTCCGCCAGTTTACAATGGGAACTGGGAGAGAGCAAGGGACGAGAGGAGTGCTGCGAGACATTCCTATAGAGGTTCGAACTCGTTTGTGAGTTTTGTCGAGTTTTCACAGTGAGTTTTCACGGAGGAATAGAGTGCTGCAAGGTATTCATTTAGAGGTTCGAACTCGTTCTTGGATTCTCTCGAGCGTCACCGCAGTTTACACGACGAAAAAGAGAGGAAAAAATTAGAGAGCACACTGACTCTGTATTCCTGAAGGCGGGCTAGAACTCGCTCCAGCGTTTCATTCTTGGAAGTCTCCGCCAGTTTACAATGGGAACTGGGAGAGAGCAAGGGACGAGAGGAGTGCTGCGAGACATTCCTATAGAGGTTCGAACTCGTTTGTGAGTTTTCTCGAGTTTTCACAGTCAGTTGTCACGGAGGAATAGAGTGCTGCAAGGTATTCATTTAGAGGTTCGAACTCGTTCTTGGATTCTCTCGAGAGTCACCGCAGTTTACACGACGAAAAAGAGAGGAAAAAATTAGAGAGTACACTGACTCAGTATTCCTGAAGGCGGGCTAGAACTCGCTCCAGCGTTTCATTCTTGGAAGTCTCCGCCAGTTTACATGGGAACTGGGAGAGAGCAAGGGACGAGAAGAGTGCTGCGAGACATTCCTATAGAGGTTCGAACTCGTTTGTGAGTTTTGTCGAGTTTTCACAGTGAGTTTTCACGGAGGAATAGAGTTCTGCAAGGTATTCATTTAGAGGTTCGAACTCGTTCTTGGATTCTCTCGAGCGTCACCGCAGTTTACACGACGAAAAAGAGAGGAAAAAATTAGAGAGCACACTGACTCTGTATTCCTGAAGGCGGGCTAGAACTCGCTCAAGCGTTTCATTCTTGGAAGTCTCCGCCAGTTTACATGGGAACTGGGAGAGAGCAAGGGACGAGAGGAGTGCTGCGAGACATTCCTATAGAGGTTCGAACTCGTTTGTGAGTTTTGTCGAGTTTTCACAGTGAGTTTACATGGAGGAATAGAGTGCTGCAAGGTATTCATTTAGAGGTTCGAACTCGTTCTTGGATTCTCTCGAGCGTCACCGCAGTTTACACGACGAAAAAGAGAGGAAAAAATTAGAGAGCACACTGACTCTGTATTCCTGAAGGCGGGCTAGAACTCGCTCCAGCGTTTCATTCTTGGAAGTCTCCGCCAGTTTACATGGGAACTGGGAGAGAGCAAGGGACGAGAGGAGTGCTGCGAGACATTCCTATAGAGGTTCGAACTCGTTTGTGAGTTTTGTCGAGTTTTCACAGTGAGTTTACATGGAGGAATAGAGTGCTGCAAGGTATTCATTTAGAGGTTCGAACTCGTTCTTGGATTCTCTCGAGCGTCACCGCAGTTTACACGACGAAAAAGAGAGGAAAAAATTAGAGAGCACACTGACTCTGTATTCCTGAAGGCGGGCTAGAACTCGCTCAAGCGTTTCATTCTTGGAAGTCTCCGCCAGTTTACATGGGAACTGGGAGAGAGCAAGGGACGAGAGGAGTGCTGCGAGACATTCCTATAGAGGTTCGAACTCGTTTGTGAGTTTTGTCGAGTTTTCACAGTGAGTTTACATGGAGGAATAGAGTGCTGCAAGGTATTCATTTAGAGGTTCGAACTCGTTCTTGGATTCTCTCGAGCGTCACCGCAGTTTACACGACGAAAAAGTGAGGAAAAAATTAGAGAGCACACTGACTCTGTATTCCTGAAGGCGGGCTAGAACTCGCTCCAGCGTTTCATTCTTCGAAGTCTCCGCCAGTTTACATGGGAACTGGGAGAGAGCAAGGGACGAGAGGAGTGCTGCGAGACATTCCTATAGAGGTTCGAACTCGTTTGTGAGTTTTGTCGAGTTTTCACAGTGAGTTTACATGGAGGAATAGAGTGCTGCAAGGTATTCATTTAGAGGTTCGAACTCGTTCTTGGATTCTCTCGAGAGTCACCGCAGTTTACACGACGAAAAAGAGAGGAAAAAATTAGAGAGTACACTGACTCAGTATTCCTGAAGGCGGGCTAGAACTCGCTCCAGCGTTTCATTCTTGGAAGTCTCCGCCAGTTTACATGGGAACTGGGAGAGAGCAAGGGACGAGAGGAGTGCTGCGAGACATTCCTATAGAGGTTTGAACTCGTTCGTGAGTTTTCTCGAGCGGCACCGCAGTTTATACGACGAAAAAGAGAGAGAAAATTAGAGAGCTTACGGACTACGTATTCCTGAAGGCGGGCTGGACGTTCCATTTGCTCGATCCTCATCGCCCCAGCGTAGAAGTCTGGAGCGTCGCCACCAGTTTATACAGGAAATGAAAGAGAGCAAGGGACGAGAGGAATAGAGTGCTGCAAGGCATTTCATTTGACGTTCGAACTCGTTCGTGCGTTTTCTTGAGCGTTACCGCAGTTTATACGACGTTTATACGAGTTTATACGACGAAAAAGAGAGGAAAAATTAGGGAGCTCACTGACTACGTATTCCTGAAGGCGGGCTGGACGTTCCATTTGCTCGATCCTCATCGCCCCAGCGTAGAAGTCTGGAGCGTCGCCACCAGTTTATACAGGAAATGAAAGAGAGCAAGGGACGAGAGGAATAGAGTGCTGCAAGGCATTTCATTTGACGTTCGAACTCGTTCGTGCGTTTTCTTGAGCGTTACCGCAGTTTATACGACGTTTATACGAGTTTATACGACGAAAAAGAGAGGAAAAATTAGGGAGCTCACTGACTACGTATTCCTGAAGGCGGGCTGGACGTTCCATTTGCTCGATCCTACTCGTCCCAGCGTTGAATTCTGGAGCGTCGCCACCAGTTTATACAGGAAATGAAAGAGAGCAAGGGACGAGAGGAGTGCTGCAAGGTATTCCACTTGACGCTCGTTCTCGTTCGTGAGTTTTTTAGGGCGTCACCACAATTTATTCAGGATTTGAATGACGAAAAACGAGGAGAGAATGAGAGTAGGTAGCTCACCGACTAGGTATTTCTGAAGTCGGGCAGTGTCAGGGAGGGTCTGCACAGAGGTAATAGAGCTGCAAGACGTTCCATTTGCGCACTCTAACTCGCTCCAGTGTTTCATTCTCGGAAGTCTGCATTTGTTTATGTGGGAATTGGAAGAGAGCAAGGGACGAGAGGAGTTGAGTGCTGAAAAGCGTACTATACGCTCACTCGTATTTGCTAGAGTGTTTTATCTTTGAGCGTCGTCACTTGTAGACATAGGAATTGAAAGAGAACAAGAGTAAAGTGCTGTAAAGCATTCAAGTTGTTGGCTCGTGCTCGTTAAAGAGTTTTATTCTCGACCACCACACCAGTCTACGAGGGAATTGACAGAGAGCAAGTGGCGTGAAGAGTAGAGTGCTGCCAGACATTCTATTTGTTCGCTCGTATTTACTTCTGCGTTTCATTCTGGAGCGTCGCCGTCAGTTTACAAAGGAAATAAAAGAGAGAAAGAGACGAGAGGAGAAGAGTGCTGGAAGAGGTTCGATTTGCTCGGTCGTAATCGTTCGAGAATTGTCTCGAGCGGTGCTACCTCCCAACCTTTGTACCTATTGGACTTGGAAGAGACAAAGGGACAAGAGAAGTTGATTGCTGCAAAACATTCCATTTGTTTACACGCACTAGCTAGAGCGTTTAATTCTAAGTTATCGTCACTAGTTTATTTGAGAATTGGATGAGAAGAAGAGTCGAGAGGAGTAGAATGCTGCAAAGACATTTCATTTTCTCGCTCGTACGTGTTCGAAAATTGTATTCCCGGTTGACGCTACTAGTTTATATGAGAATTTTAGGAATGGTGAGGTGTTGTTTATATTATTTAAGGACGAAACAATGGAACTCATATTTGTCAACTTAGATTTATTCAGATACCCGTTTTCATCATAAATGACGTCATCATCAGTCAAAAGATGTACAAAATAATTTAAAAGATTACAAAATTATAAAAAAAGATAATGCATGTAATGAAATTGAAAGAAGTACTTATATTACATTTTGTGAAATCAAAATCAAAAGTAAACGCACGTCGAGAAAACGGAGAATAAAAAAGGTAAAAGCCTTATAAAAGCTCGTATGCAATATAGCTAAACAAATAAAATGCGCTCTTCAGATATAAGTATATTCATACATTTTTATGAACCAGAGGAACAAAAAGAATAATTCACTACGTACTTGTCAAACATACCAACAAAGCAAACTAGAAGATATAGGACGTCACATTTCTAAAGCACAAAAGAATGATCTGTACAGGAGAACGCAATCTAATTTCCTCGCAACTTTAAATCTCATTAATCGACATTTAAATTACATCAAAAATGCTTATGCCTCTTGGCTTTTAATTAATTAAAAAGAGAATACTGAATTTCTCTAGATTATTCAATAAAAGTTAATGGCGAGCTCCGTCCATGTAATAACATTGCATCAGCTTTCACGAGGTAATTGGTAGAATGTCAAAGATAAATACGTATTCAACATAAAAACTTATTTAATTTTTATGATATTTTAATGCTTGCTATTGCCTTCGATACGAAGTCTAATAGGCACTTCATAATTCGCTTGAATCGAGAGGACCGTGCTTACGAGGGAAATGTGAAAAGTTAAATTATGCTACAGGCTCTTGTGGAGGGCATTATGAGATGGAATTATAGGAGGGAGATATGATAAGCCAAGCCAAGTTGACTTCTAGTAAATTAGAAAGTACGTAAATCTAAATAATTAAAATTACGTAAAAAATGAAATCTTGTTTGTACTGTGATCGTTAACTGGTTGTAACGGCCTTGGTGCCCACATATTTTGATCTTATTAACTTTAAAATTTTCATTTTCGATTATTTTAGTTATAACAGTATTCCGAAACAATGGCGAGGAAGGCTGAATGTACCCTTGATCAGGAATGTCCAACTGACAAACCCGCGGTGCCATTTAATGTGACCAGCCACATGTTATTAGTCAAACGTGAATGTCCCTTGCATATACATCGGGCGAGAATATTGTGGGCCAAACGCACGCCCCCGCCGGGGTCAATAGCTCCCTAATGTAAAAAAAGGTTAAGTTTACATTTAAGGATTTTTTCAAGTAAATTGAGAAATTCTGTATCATCGCAATGTCTTTCACTTTGTTCTGCATGGTACGGAATGATATCATGCATTTCCACCCCTCCCCGTTTCTGAGCAGCCGAGATCAACAATTCGGGGTCACGTGTAGATCGACCAAGTATTGAATACATGGCCCGAAATAATATTAAATGTTTTAGTTTTGTCCCGTGAGGCCTTTAAAATTAGACACCCCTGTTCTAGATCGTTATCTACTGAGGTCACCAATCGTTGCAAGTTGGCCACACCTGCTGTAGATAATTATCTACTGAGGTCACCAATCGTTGCAAGTTGTTCACCCATGAGTTCTTCAATCGTTGCATGTTGGCCACCCCTGCCCTTGATCATTATACACTGAGGTCACCAATCGTTGCGAGTTGGCCACCCTGTTCTAGATCATAACCAATCGCTCCGCACCTGTTGGCGCGCGGGGGTGGTGGCGGGGGCTGTGGCGGGGGCGGGGATGGGCGTGCGCGAGCGGCGGCGGCGGGCGGCGGCGCGCGAGGGCGGGCGGCGCGGGGGGCGGCGGGCGAGCGGGCGGCGGGGGCGGGCGGAGCGCGACTCCGCCGCCTCCGCCGCCTCCGCCGCCTTCGCCGCCGCCACGCCCAGCCACGAGGGCGACGAGGACGAGGAGGAGGTGGTCGGGGAGGCGTGGCGCGACTCGCGCTGCAGCCAGGAGAACACGCAGTCCCTCATGAGATTAGCTCAGCGCAATCTCGGTAAACTGGAACCTAATATCGTTAACTCAAGTAGCTCTAACTCAAATATCGTCAACTTGAATATCGTTAACTCTAATATCTCTTACTTGAATATCGTTAACTTGAATATCGTTAACTCGAATGTCGTTAACTCGAATGTCGTTAACTCAAATATCGTTAACTCAAATATCGATGACTTGAATATTGATAACTCGAATATTATGCACTCGGATGTCGTTAATTCGAATATATTTAACCTGCATATCTTTAACACGAACATCTTTGACTAAAATATCTTAAATTCGAATATCTATAAGTCGACTATCTTGATCTCGACTATCTTCAACTCGATGTTTTAACTGCAAAATCTTTAATCCAATATCTTCAACTTGAACACAAATGTTACTAACTCGAACTTTCCTTACTCAAACATCGTTCACTCAAACCGCTTTAATTCCAACACACTCGATTCTTAAATAATCGAACTTATAATATGAATTACAAAAGAACTTGAAATATATAACATTTCATATATCAAACCACTCTATTTCAAATCTCCGTACCTTGAATATCGCTGACATTAACTTCCCGAACTCAAAAATTATACATTTTACCTTAACTAGAAACTCATTTATTCAAAACTCACAAATCCCAACCGATTCGGATCTAGCTAAATAGACTCTTAAACAATCGAATTTACTTATTAAAACCTGTCTTATATATAATCTTTCATAATACTGAACTTCCATAACTCGGGTATCGTTAAATCGAACTTCATTAAATTAAACTTCACTAACACCAATCATCAATTTAGTAATAAATAAATAAATAAATAAATAAATAAAATAAACAAACATTAATATTAAAGATTAGATCTAAAAACACCTGCGTGTCGTGGTCCCTGCGCGTGCGTCGCCGCCTCTTTCTGCGCACGCGCCGCGCCGGCTTGGCGCTGGACGCCGTCCGCTGCGCATGCGCCGTGTGGGCCTGCGCACCCACACTCGCTGGGGCTGCTTCATCGTCATTTAGAGGCTTCTTTCATTTGATTTCATTTATTTCGATTTGTATTATTTTAATGTCCATTTGATTTGCTTTCAGTTTTATTTGATTTATTTTCAGTTTTATTTGATTTGTTTTCATTTTTGATTTATTTCCGGTTTGATTTGATTTAGTTTCACTTTAAATTGATTCATTTTCATTTTGATTTAATTTATTTTTCCAAAGAACAGTAATAAAACTGTATGTTACTTGATTGGGGAGAAGTATATTTTGCGTAATTTGCCTTGAGCTCCAGAATCCTCCCCCACCCTGTTACCATAGTTGAATGATGAGTAAAAGTACCAACAAAGCGAGATTAGCAATATTTGAACACTAGACATTTTGACTCTGGAGTTATAGAAAGCCTATTTGTACCGGTTAATGCATTACAGATTTGATTTTATAGTATTGCTAACACAACAGCAACCCACACCCTTTTGTTCTACTCTTACGACTACTATCAAAAGCTGACCTTTTAAAATGTGCTCACTGTGAAGCTACATTAATGTCCAGGAGCGAAACAAGAGGTCGTTTCTACGCGTGTTCAGAGGATCAGGGAAACTGGGCGAGAAACCTGATCCATATGGGATTCATTGACCCAGAGGCTTAAGTACATTAGTACATTAGCTTAAGTTGCTATTGCATTAGCTTCAGCTGAATTACCACCATCTTCAGTTCCGTGTTAGTGGGAGATTTCGGTTTGTAAGGGCCATAAAGTTAAGCGCGGAGATTGACTTGTAAATTTTCTCACAAGTTGTGTTGTGTGGCTTAATTGTTGCAAGAAACGAACATCTGTCGCGTTAAACCTATTTCTGAAACTGCTAAATGTTACTTGGTTGAACTGGCAATTTCAGAAAAATTATAAAATGCACATAAACAGTAACATTAAAATCTTTGGAAACTAGTTATTAAATTACAGTAAAAAATGTATTTTTACGAATGGTCTTTGAATGTTTCAGAACGTATACCTTCCAAATAACATTACAAAGCGTGTTGCTTCCCAATCAAATGCAATGTCACAAGTTTAATTTTCTTGTATGAGATTTCCTACCACATGTTTATTGAAAGAATGTGATCATTTGTGACTCTTTCTACATACCCTAGAAGTTTATAATTTTCTGATCACGCTGCAAACAGATGTCTCACAGTAAATGTTAGAAACTCTTGGGAATCAAAGATGAACATATATTGCTATTGAAAATGTAGTGAGAAATGTTCAACGAAGTTGCGCGTGACGTTTGTTCCAGATTGTTAGACAACTCTTCATGCAAGAATAATCGCGGTTTACATGATATTCCTTTGATTGCATCAAAACATCTTTCTCATTACTGAACACTACATAAATAGTTGCCTAAAACGAGGGCAATTGCCGTATGAGTAAATTATTTTTTCTCAAATTACCTACCACATATTCATTGAAAAAATTGTGACCATCGTCGACTTTTCTAATATTCTCTGGACAGTTGTAACATTTACTCAAATATCTTGTCCATTGTATACGGAAATCGACGTTTAAAATCAAACACCCATGTTAACAAAGTGTTGCCTTGAAACCATCGATGTTTTTAAAACCGAATTGGTAACCATTAATGTTCACGTGGGGGTACAGTAAGGTTTATTAATTTACATATGGGCATGAATTGACAGACAGTGAAAAAATGACCCGAACATTTAACAAAACTTTATCACGAAGTTAGTTTATTCAAAAATTCTATAACTTGATTTTTCAACATGAAAACTCGTTTTAATAATTCTTTTTCTTGATCACTGCCCGAGGAATGTTCAATTCAATAATGTAAAGTCATTAGATTTTTATAACGGTAGACGTTTTTCATTGGAAAGTAAAATATCACCCGCATAAAAACATCAAACAAAAAAAATATCGATGTTCATGTCAAACATCAAACACAACATAAAATGAAATAAAAATATCGAACTCAAAAAGCATGGACGTTCACGACAACAGTTAAACATATCGACTGCAAAAAATCGTTATCAAATTCATCGATTATTTTATAGAATCTTTTATGTTTTGAAAACATCGACATCCACGTCGCCTCCTTATACTTCAATTTTTTTAACGTGGCGTCTCAAAGTCATGCACGAAAAATGGAGAGCGAAGGCAGACTCCAATAGGGAGTCTCCAATAGGCAGACTCCAATAGGGAGCCTCCAAAAGGGAGACTCCAATAGGAAGAGTCCAATAGGGAGACTCGAAAAGGCAGACTCGAAAAGGCAGACTCGAATAGGCAGACTCGAATAGGCAGACTCGAATAGGCAGACTCGAATAGGCAGACTCGAATAGGCAGACTCGAATAGGCAGACTCGAATAGGCAGACTCTAATAGGCAGACTCTAATAGGCAGACTCTAATAGGCAGACTCTAATAGGCAGACTCTAATAGGCAGACTCAAATAGGCAGACTCTAATAGGCAGACTCTAATAGGCAGACTCTAATAGGCAGACTCTAATAGGCAGACTCTAATAGGCAGACTCTAATAGGCAGACTCTAATAGGCAGACTCTAATAGGCAGTCTCCAATAGGCAGTCTCCAATAGGGAGTGTGCTACGTCACTACCGCTCCAACTTTTACGGCTCCCTGTTCGAGTCCACCTTCCCTCTCCCTTTTTCGTGCGTGACCTCGAGACGTCACGTTATAAACGGTGACGTACAGCGCGCAACCTATCCGTCGGCGCTCGCGTGCGCAAGGGCACCTGTGGCGGCGCGTCGGTGGCGGAGGTGGCGTCGGCGGCGGGGCAGGAGCTGCTGGAGGGCGGGCGCTGCCGCCGCCGCCCTCGCCGCCCACTGGCGACCACTGCGCACGCGCACCGCTACATTAGCACGCGCTCACACCGCTAACGCAAACCTCTCCGGCTCGGACGTCGAGAATTCCAACCTTGCTGGTTTGAACGTCGCTTATTTAAATATAGCTTGCTCGATTCTCTCTAAAGCCTAAATTTGCGTGGTCAGACGGAAAAGCGGGCCTGATTGCCCGAGTTTCGTCACGTAAAATAAGGCAAATTCAAGTCAATTCAATTCAAAGCCTGTTGTACACGGTCATTTTTGCGTCTTTTTTTCATCATTTTTCTGTACAGAAAGTGGATGGAAAAAGGACGTTCGTTTCTACGCGTTATGTTTCGGTGACGAAACTGAATGAGAGTGATTCCAGCGTTTTACATGATCATTTCTCGTCTTTGTACGTAACCGCGATGAAAATACTTCCTCTAGACGCCACAAAAAGCGCTGAAGATCAAACATTTGAACATCGCATCTATGGTAACGAATTAAGTTAGGTTATATTTGGACTGAGCAGGGAACGTGGTGACATTAGAACACAGTACATGATTTTTTCACTTGGATAATTCCAACCTTGCTGATTTGAACGACGCTTATTTAAATATAGTTACTCGATTCTCTCTATATCCTGTTTTACACGGTCATTTTTGCGTCCTTTTTTCATCATTTTTCTGTACAGAAAGTGGATGGAAAAAGGACGTTCGTTTCTACGCGTTATGTTTCGGTGACGAAACTGAATGAGAGTGATTCCAGCGTTTTACATGATCATTTCTCGTCTTTGTACGTAACCGCGATGAAAATACTTCCTCTAGACGCCACAAAAAGCGCTGAAGATCAAACATTTGAACATCGCATCTATGGTAACGAATTAAGTTAGGTTATATTTGAAATGAGCAGGGAGCGCGGTGACATTAGAACACAGTACATGATTTTTTCACGACATAATCACATTGCATTGCAATTCAACACATCAGAACGCTCTCGAAACTTCAAAATGAACAAATCGCACCTAACGCATGACAAACCAGAGAAAGTTCCGAAAAGTGACGCCAGGAGCGCAGTCGTAAAACTGGATCAAATCTGTACTGAAAAATGAAGCATGCGGTTTTTTTTCGTAAAAATTACATCCAGTCTGGTCTGTCTCTTTTCTGTACAGATGAAAAATTATGAAAAAATGATCGTGTTAAACCAGGCTTAACTCTAACATCACTAGGGAGTTTGTGCATCTACGCATGCGCAGAAGATCGATAGTGCTGCCCGCTATGGCGTGCTGAAACTCCCTACTAACTCAAACATCGTTACCTCGAGTCCCACAAACTAGAACCTTGCGAACTAAAACCTCGCTGATCAAGCATCGCTAACTTGAATCTTCATATGTCGAACCTTTCCAACACGAACCTCGCTGTTTGATGCAGTGCTGTGGATGGATAAAAGGTAATTGAAGGAAAAAGTTGATTTATTTAAGAACAATACACGGATTGTGTGGTACCCATTAACTTCCTTTTCTCTTGCGACTGATTGAATATTTCGTGTCTCCGGGTGCGACAAGTGCTATGGTCATTATTCCCGTAGGTGTTGTGAATGTTTTAACACGGGAGGCATCGGTGTTCTTCCACCGCTGCTTGTAGAGATCCAGCGCCGACATTTAACTTGCGGGGTTTTCTCCAACCAGGTATTTCCCACCAGCGGGCACCAACCCTTTGACAATTTCTAAGCTCCTGTTTGATCTCCTGGTAGTGTGCTAGTGTAGGGCATGTAAGTGTATATGTGTGTGTAAGTAAGGAGTGATGATAGGGCAAGGAAGACGAAGGAAAGCTCGCGCGCGGTCCGTCGCCCATTTGTTAGGGAACTACTTCGGCATTCGCCTGGTGTTGATCGCAGAAACCACCGAAAACTACCAATCAGAGCAGCCGGCCGCTAGGATTCTCCTCCAGTCCTCGTGGGAGGTTTTAGGGTACTGTTTTGGGGCTTGAATTGCTCTCTGCCTCGATCTCCAGGGGCCCCGCAGCGGGGGGTCAGAAGATTGTACCGTCTAAGGCTCTTCGTGGATAGTAACGTCCACCCGGACCCGAGTCACTTTCGGTACTCATGTCGTTAGCTTTAAGGCAGTGGCAGAGAGGTGGTTCGACACCAACCTTTGGGCAGGGTTGGGAAAGGGACATGCTCCAGGTTTAACGAATAAAACTCCGACAGGGAGCACGGCCCCCGCCTGTTAGGTTCCCTGATTTCCGGGGGTACTCACGTCGTTAGCTTCAAGGTGGTGACTGTAAGAAGGTGGTTCGACACCAACCTTTGGGCAGGGTTGGGAAAGGGACAAGCTCCCGGTTTAACGTATAAAACTCCGACAGGGAGCACGGCCCCCGCCTGTTAGGTTGCCTGGTTTCCGGGGGTACTCACGTCGTTAGCTTCAAGGCGGTGGCTGTAAGAAGGTGGTTCGACACCAAGCTCTGGGCAGGATTAAGTTCGGAATTTATCCCAATGCCACATATAAAGGTCCTACAGTATGCATGGATCCTCCTGCAGCTTGCCTAGATTCCGGCTGTACTTAGGTCGACAGCTTCAGGATGGAGGCAGTGAGGAGACGTGTTACAGTCCTTAGCCCCCATATGGCCAGTTGGCTTCGTCGTGACGGTGCCCGATACTCAAGAACAGACGTGCTCTGCGCATTGTGAGTGGCGCTCGACTCCGGTGCTAGATAGGGCAGCCATTAGCTCTGCCCTGGCAGAGGGATCTGACACAGGAAGGTTTCCGTGAAAGGTAAGCGAATCCTGGCGGGATCCAGGTATCAGTCTGAAGGTCTTCTTGCACTAGATAGAGGTGCGGGTAAAGGCCAAGAGTCAGGTGCCCCGTTGTGGAGCAATTATCCTAGAACAAGAAATAGCTGGGAGCAGTAACCCACACGGGGTGTTCTAGAGAGCGTTAAAACTCGTTAGTTTAGCTCTGTAAAGGGACACTAACGTTAGCCTTCAAATAACATATCAAATAATAATGAAATACAAAAATTAAATATCATACATGTTTCGACTAATTAATCATGTATTCCTATAAATATATAAACCGCAATAACATCTTGGATTAATTTTTTCAATAAATACAGTCATTAAATGCTACCTCATTGCAAATATGTAAAATATTATAATTCTCTTTCAGCGAAGCTATCTAGAAAAAACTTTGGCACATATCACTATACTAAAACTGGTAAATTAAAGGTGTTGTCTGGTATCAAAAATTTGCTTAGCTAATAATAATTTCAATCGTGTAGCACTCATCTTCAGAGCTAAAATTAGAATTATCGAAATAAAATTACACTAAAACATATTTTACATAAAAAATTAGGAATGTTTTTATAAATGAATATCCTTTGTGTTTAAATGTAAATGTTTTTACAACTGCCAGAGGTTTTAACGAAAACGGAAGTTTAATACAGGCTTATAAACGCCCTTTCTTCTATTCAAGCAAATAATTTCACGAAAAAAGAACATTTTTTGCAAAATATTGAAAATGTCTTAGGGATTTCAGGAACGGATTTCCCAAAACTAAAAAATAATGATCTCCGGGATGACACATCTACTTGTTAGTCCTGACGTATTTACTACGTCAAATGCTTCTTCTCTAAACTAGTTATGCGTGACACATCCATCTATCCGTATATACATACAGATTTTCGAGTACAAAATTGCACGTGTCTACTCTTCACCAGAACCAATGTCAATAACGCTGACTAAAAAAAAGTTCTCAGACGCAACGACTTGACACATGTTTATCTATTTATGTCGACGCTCTGAAGCCGAAAGAGAAGTCATAATTGCGCCAACACCATCAATTTATTTTTAAACCGCGAAAAAACGACCGTAAACATTGTATATTTCACGGTTATTTTTCGCGATTTTAAAAGAAATTGGAAGGTGGTGGTGCAATTCTGACTTCGGATTCAGCGCGTCGATACGTAGAGAAACATGTGTCAAGTCTTTGGGTCTGTCAACTTTTTTTATTTTGTGTGAGCCTGTGTAATCTTTGGCACAGCTCTAATGAACTTTAATTCTGATGTATGAGTGAAGAGTTACTGCTCAAAAAATTCTTTATCACGCGTTTACGGTAAAAATATCGTCTTGTGTATTGTTGAGGTGATTCCAATATTGTTCCTTCCTAAACTGAATTACGGTGAGGCAAAGGAAAAATATATTAAAAAACTAATGGATGACTGAAATGCATGGGTATGAGATACACCCAGGTAATCAGATAGTATTGTATACCGGCACTTAAGAAACAATGCCTCCTAATACGGTTAAGTTAACAAAATTATTAATATTTTCAACTCTTAGCAATTGTAGCATTAAGGTACTGTTGAAAGTAACTTTTGAAATGGAGGTGTTTCAGATCCATACTTCTATGTATTTTTTGAAAGAGCGTCATTGAAATCTTCGACAATGCGTATTTACACTTTTTTTTACAATCGGCAAAAGAATACCTGGCGTGGAAACTTCCATATACAGCATTACATTTAGTGTTATTATTTGCTTTTAAAATTCAATTAACCCGTAAATACATAATGCGTATTCATATTATTGCTAATTTCATAATCATTCAAATAACGGTTTAATCAGTTTGTAAAACAATATACAAAGACCACGCATTTGGAAAAGGGAAAACTGTATAATACATAAATGAATGGTTAAACAAAGAAGTCAACTCAATCAATACAAAAAATGTAAAACGCGTTCCAGTGGAAAAAATACAGTTTCACACAAAACAATTTATACTTTTACTCCATTCCCGATTTTAAATGCGCCAATGGCTTATTCAAAATTAACCCTTCACTCGCCTGTCGTGAACTGACACCAAGGTTCAGTTTCTCTGTTTACGACAAGTTCCTGACAGTGGCACACGCACCACTGTTGAAAATGAGATATGTCTCTCTGGCAGGGTGAGTGAGAGGCAGCGAAAATGAAATTAGATGTATTTTCCGTGTGATGAAAATACCGGCTGCTATAGTCCAGTAGAAAAATTGTTGCTTCTGTAGCATGGTTGGCTTCAAAGTTGTAGTGTTCGAAACCTGGCTGTGGCGAATTTTTCGACACTAGCTGCATAGATGGATTCAATTCAATTATTCAACGATTTTCGAGGCGAATTCTAGCGGCCAGTTGCTGTTACCAGTAGTTGACCACATTTTCTCCCACCAACACCAATAGAATGCTAGTAGGCCAACAGTGAACAGATCATGGACCACAGGCGATCTTTCTTTCCTCATCCTTCTCCTTTCCTCTTCTCTAACTTACACACACACACACATACATGTACTACATTTACATCGGGATACTACGTTGGGGCATCAACAGATGTCACTGCAGCGCATCTGACCGGCAGGGTCTGGTGTTCGAGTCCAACGGTGGTAGTGTTTTCGATACTAGCTGGTCAGCTAGGTCGAATTCAGTCGCTGTCTGGAGAAGGTTTCTTCTAGTGTTCGGCTGCTCTGATCAGTAGTTTTCCGTGGTTTCTCCGATCAACACCACACGAATGTCAGAGCAATACCCTCATAAATGGCCAGACATCGCACGCGATCTTTCCTTCCTCAGTCTTGTCATATCCCTATCCCTCACACACACTTACACTAACAAGCACTACACTACTCCACATGCCGGGAGGCCGGTATTTGTCCCGTCTGGGGAGACGCCCCGCTGGTGGGAAATAACTGGTTGGGGAAAACCCAGCAAGCCAAATGTCGGCGCTGGATCTCTCCAACCAGCTGGGGAAAAACACTGCCTTCCTCCGTGATAAAACACATCACCTACGCCCAGAAGATACCAGAAGATCGGCGCCGAATCTCACCATGCGGCGTGGGACGATCACAGCCACCTCCCGAGGTAAAAAAACATACCCTACACTTACGGGACTAATGACTTCATCCGTTGACGCGCCGGGAAATACCACACAACCCATCAACTGCTAGCGCGTCGCGCCGCTGGCCGAAGGTGCACCTGAGAAGTGGTCGGAGTCGCCCCCGAGGGTGTCGGAGCTGGACGCTTCCGCTGCCTCGTGTAGCGCCTCCATGACGCCGTCTGTGCGCCGCGACGCTCCCAGCGGCCCTGCGCTGGCCGCCCCGGCGCCGCCCCGTCCCCACGCGACCGCCGGGCATTGTCGCCGCTCGTCTAGCCCTGCGGGGCGCGCGCCTAAGGTGCAGAGCGATTTTTATACGACTGGACCGTTTCGACAGTGAGTGCTGCAAACGAAACTGAAGGTTCTGGTGTGTCCGTGAGCCTGTTTAACTCCCCTTCCTCCGTTCGTCGGTTTGCTGTTTGCAAACTTATAAATGTCGATCCGTTTTGACAGCTAGTGTTGGCAACGAAACTGAAGGTTCTGGTGTGTCCGTGAGCCTGTTTCACTCTCCTTCCTCCATTCGTTGATTTGCTGTTTGCAAACTTATAAATGTCGATCCGTTTTGACAGCTAGTGCTGGCAACGAAACTGATGGTTCTGTGGTCGTTGTGTCCTTGATCCTCTTTTGACTCTCCTTCCTCCATTCGTTAATTTGCTGTTTGCAAACTTATAAATGTCGATCCGTTTTGACAGCTAGTGCTGTCAACGTAACTGATGGTTCTGTGGTCGTTGTGTCCTTGATCCTCTTTTGACTCTCCTTCCTCCATTCGTTAATTTGCTGTTTGCAAACTTATAAATGTCGATCCGTTTTGACAGCTAGTGCTGTCAACGTAACTGATGGTTCTGTGGTCGTTGTGTCCTTGATCCTCTTTTGACTCTCCTTCCTCCGTTCGTTGGTTTGCAAACTTATAAATGTCGATCCGTTTTGACAGCTAGTGCTGGCAACGAAACTGAAGGTTCTGGTGTGTCCGTGAGCCTGTTTGACTCCCCTTCCTCCGTTCGTCGGTTTGCTGTTTGCAAACTTATAAATGTCGATCCGTTTTGACAGCTAGTGTTGGCAACGAAACTGAAGGTTCTGGTGTGTCCGTGAGCCTGTTTCACTCTCCTTCCTCCATTCGTTGATTTGCTGTTTGCAAACTTATAAATGTCGATCCGTTTTGACAGCTAGTGCTGGCAACGAAACTGATGGTTCTGTGGTCGTTGTGTCCTTGATCCTCTTTTGACTCTCCTTCCTCCATTCGTTAATTTGCTGTTTGCAAACTTATAAATGTCGATCCGTTTTGACAGCTAGTGCTGTCAACGTAACTGATGGTTCTGTGGTCGTTGTGTCCTTGATCCTCTTTTGACTCTCCTTCCTCCATTCGTTAATTTGCTGTTTGCAAACTTATAAATGTCGATCCGTTTTGACAGCTAGTGCTGTCAACGTAACTGATGGTTCTGTGGTCGTTGTGTCCTTGATCCTCTTTTGACTCTCCTTCCTCCATTCGTTAATTTGCTGTTTGCAAACTTATAAATGTCGATCCGTTTTGACAGCTAGTGCTGTCAACGTAACTGATGGTTCTGTGGTCGTTGTGTCCTTGATCCTCTTTTGACTCTCCTTCCTCCATTCGTTAATTTGCTGTTTGCAAACTTATAAATGTCGATCCGTTTTGACAGCTAGTGCTGTCAACGTAACATGGTTCTGTGGTCGTTGTGTCCTTGATCCTCTTTTGACTCTCCTTCCTCCGTTCGTTGGTTTGCAAACTTATAAATGTCGATCCGTTTTGACAGCTGTAACACGTAACCGACGGTTCTGTGGTCGTTGTGCTATTGATCTCCTTTTGACTCTCCTTCCTCCATTCGTTCGTTTGCTATTGGCTAACTCTTAGACGTCGATCCTGATAGCCGAGATAGCTAAGACAGAAGTGTCGTGGCGATCTCGGATCGAAGGATCGCGGGTTCGAATCCCGCCTCGGGCATGGATGCATTAGTGATCGTCCTTTCACCCTTCATCATCATTGTATCACTTCATTAAAGAAGTATTAATGCGCTGCGCATGCAGGAGGTCCTTGCTCTTAATGGGATTTGCAGTTGGCTAAAAAACAACTTGTAAAGTCTTCGAGGGTTTTTTTGTGATGTCTTCGTCCGACGAAATTATAGTTCGCCACGAGAAATAATTTAAAAGAGGAAACGGGGTGCTGTTGTGCTCTTCTGTAAAATTTCTTTTTTATATACACTTTACAGTGATGTAACGTTTTGTGTAAAAAATATTATGTTTATTATTTTTATTTTATTTAATAGGTAATTATTACAAACAAATTAGCTTACTTGATCCTATGTGGCTAGGCCGAAGGCCTTTAAGCCATTACAATACCTACATCCTTTCGCGTTCTAATCTTTCGAATTCTGGTATTCACCCCAAATGGTCTCTCCATCGCTTCATAGGATCAAGTAAGCTAATTTGTTTGTAATAATTACCTATTAAATTATGTTTATTTGAAATACTAGTCTTGAATGCGTGAAGCGTGCTGGCCCGCGAGTTTCCTGCTTGTTAGGGTACTACTCCGACATTCGCCTGGTGTTGATTGAATTGAATTGAATTTGCCTTATTTTACGTGGCGAGACTCGGGCCATCAGGCCCGCTCTTCCGTCTGACCACGCAAATTTCGCTACGCTCCTTTCACCAACTACCAGAGGAAGGAGGTATTTCTTGGGCGAGAAACAGGCGATTTTGAATTTAGCTCAGAGGCTACGTCATTTAGGCTTGAGGATCTTTTACATGCAAGTAAATGCAAGTATAGACACTAGAGTAGTAGCGTGGATAAACGAACTACTCCGAAACAGGAAGCAGAAAGTTCGAATCGGTAGTTACTTATCAACCTCGAAAAGCGTCACGTCAGGAATTCCACAAGGAAGTGTAATCGGACCACTCATGTTTCTGGCCTTCGTGAATGAATTGCCGACTAATTTAGCTTCAAATGTACGGCTCTTTGCAGACGACTGCGTAATCTATAGGATTATCAACTCGGAGAAAGACGAGGATATTTTGCAGCGAGACTTAGACAAATTACATATCTGGGCAGAAACAAACGGCATGGAAATAAACAGTTCAAAGAGCAAGTCCATCACGTTTGGTAGGGGTCGAAGTTATAATGAATTTGTGTACAAACTGAACAATAATGTTATACCTCGAGTCACGTCTTGCAAATACTTAGTAATACAGCTAGACAGTAAATTGAACTGGGAAAATCAAGTCAATTTCGTTGTAGGGAAAGCCTGGAAATCTTTACATTTTGTTATGCGGATACTGAAAAAGAGTACAGTGAGAGCCAAAGAACTAGCATATATGTCATTAGTGCGACCTATATTAGAATATGGCGCGGTATGTTGGGACCCATACAGAATTTTGCAACAAAGAAATCTAGAAAAAGTCCAGCGTAGAGCATCAAAATTTACTTTCAGGGGTATCAAGAATAAAGGGGTATGGGAGTCACTCGAAAGGAGAAGATTAAAGTCACGTCTCTATGCAATGTATAAAGCGTACACAGGCCTTCGAGCGTGGAAAGAAATTCAAAGTCGATTAGGGAAACCTACATATTTCGGCAGAGCGGATCACATGCACAAAATTCAGACAAGAATTCAGAAAACGGACGTTGGGAAATATTCATTCGCGAATCGCACTATTAGGGACTGGAACAGTTTGCCTGTGACAATCTTCGATCCCTTTCCTCAAAGACTGAGCAAATTTAAAAATAAATTAGTTTCTTGAATGTGGTTATGTTATAAATATATTTAATAAAATTCAGTGCAATTACCTATGTCTTCTTTGTAATTAAGTATTATTATTATTATTGTTATTATTAATGTTATTATTATTAGCATTATTATTATTGTTATTATTATTAGCATTATTATTATTATTATTTTTACTATTATTATGTGCAGTGCAGTGGCGTGAAGTGCAGTGTCGTTGTGCAACTGAGAGAAACGAGTGAGTAAGAAAGACATTACAGTTCGCTGTATCGCAGTGCGGTGAAGTGTGGTGAAGTGAAGTTTGGTGAAGTGGAGTTCTATGAAAGATTGCACGGTGAAATGTTCATGAGATTTGTAACGTCTGTAGAGTTTGAATAGTTGTTAAGTTCTGTAATGTTAAGTTAGTGTATTCTGCCACCAAGTTCTCACACTTAATTGCAGAATTATTAATAAATCTAATCTAAGTAAATCTACTAACATGGGACAGCCGGCTTTACTTCCCCTCCGAAGGAAGGCGTACGAAGGATTATGTCGCCCTAAAAATCCACGGCTTCGATCGGGTTTGAACCTGACAACTTGGGTATAACAGTCCGAAACGCTAACCGTCACACCATCGCCGCCGCATCGCCGACAAATCGCGGAGAACTACCGATCAGAGCCGCCAGCCACTAGAATTCTCCTCCAGATAGCGACTGAATTCAACCTGGCTGACAAGCTAGTATCGAAAATTCTGCCACCGTCGGAACTCGAACCAAAGAACTCCTTCCTTGTCAGAGGGACTGCAGTGGCATCAGTTGATGCCCCGAGCCAGCTCTCGCGGTGAACGCTGAACAGCCACCGCCGCCGCCGCCGCCTTCCTCCACTGCCACCCCATCCTCTCCCCCCTTTCCCTTGGGAGAGGGACAACGGCTGTCATTGTGGCGGGACATGGCGGGGCGGGGCGTGTACACAAAAAGGAAATTACGACACAGGGCGACATCACATACAACGAATACGATTATACGAACTCATCGGCTAGCGTATTGAATGTCTTTGCTCGGGAGGTGGCGATGATCTTTCCCCGCTGGATGGCGAGATCCGTCCTACCAGTTGGCCTACGGGGTTTTCCCCAACCAGGTATCTTATCAACGGGGCACCGTCCCCGCCAGGACAAGCACTAAAATTCAGACAGGTCTCCCGGCATGTGTCGTAGTGTAGTACGTGTCAGTGTGTGTGTGTAAAGGTGAGAACAGGTCAAGGAAGAAGTAGGGAAGATCTCGCGCGGTCTGATGCGTTTGTTAGGGTACTGCTCCTGAATTCGTCTCGTATTGATCGAAGAAACCACGGAAAACTAACGATCAGAGCAGCCGGTCGTTAGAATTCCTCTTCAGATGTATCTCGAATATAGATCGACACATGAAGTTCACACAAATCGCGATGTGGCGCGAGCGGCAATAAAGAGGGATGCCAATATTGCCCTCTTTGCCGAGAAATGCCTTTGGGAGTCAGGAGGGATTCGCAGGCTAAAAAATGTAATAAAACGACCAGACTCGCGCTGACGGTGCTTTTGTTGGGCTAAGGATGACTCTGTCGGAGCTACGTGGAGTAACGCCGTCACGTGATATACGCCGCCCCTCGAGTGCAACTAGAAGGATCGGAGAATATTCCTTTGGGACGGAATCCAGTGCACGGGTTGGGCGGTAATGTTCATCCCAAATTGGACGACAGACATACGAGCGCACGAAACAAAGGGTAAAATAGACCTTCCTCCCGAAAATTTCTACTAGCAAAATTCACTGACATGGTATGTAGTTATCAAATAATTTATTGAAACGAGTCAAGAATGCTCATTAATGTATATTATACAATACATAACACATTAACATCACTTTGAAAATAAAATATAAACATTTGATTTATTCGGTGGTTCCTTCTATGGTTATTGGTATTCCTTCTATGGTTATGCACAAGTCCCGTAAGTGTAGTTCAGGTTTTTATTGCCGGAAGTGGTCTTCCCTTGCTGGATGGCGAGACCGGTACCGAACTACGCGTCCGCTTGCGCGGTAATCCCCAACCAGGTATCTCCCCACCAGCGGATCCTCCCCCACCCCAGCCGGGTCAAGCTGTAGGCTTTCGACCGGTCTCCCGGCATGTGTGGTAGAGTAGTGCATGGTAGTGGGTGTGTGAGTAATGGGTGAAGATAGGATAAGAAATGCGAAGGAAAGCCCGTTTGTTAGGGTACTGCACCGGCATTTGCCAAGTGTTCATTAGAGAATCTACGAAAAATTACCGATGAGAGCAGCGGCGGCGATGGTGTAACGGTTAGCGTTTCGGACTGTTGTACCCAAGTTCGTGGGTTCAAACCCCATCGAAGCCGTGGATTTTTCAGGGCGAAAAAATCCTTCGTACGCCTTCCTTCGGAGGGGAAGTAAAGCCGGCTGTCCCATGTTCGTAGATTTACTAGCATGTAAAAGATCCTCAAGCCTAAATGACGCCTCTGAGCTAAATTCAAATCGCCAATTTCTCGCCCAAGAAATACCTCCTTTCTCTGCTAGTTAATGAAAGGAGCGTTGCGAAATTTGCGTGGTCAGACGGAAGAGCGGGCCTAATGGCCCGAGTCTCGCCACGTAAAATAAGGCAAATTCAATTCAAATAGCAGCTAGCCCATAGAATTCTCCTCCTGATAGCGACTAAATTCGACCTAGTTGACAAGCTAGTGTCTAAAATCCTGCCGCTGGCGGTACTTTGATTTAAGACCTCCCGAGTAGAGGTACGGCAGTGACATCAATATTGATTTTATGTTGTAAATGTATTTGTCTCTGAATTATGACCATCTTGATGTTTGAATAATGTCCAAAAATGGAAGAATCTCTGTGGTCGATAGAATATTTAATAAGACACCCGGAAGTACTGTTTACTTATGGAGAGCGGTGACCAGAAGAAATGAGTAGGGCAGGGGCGATTTTCATGGAGGTGCGGTGATTTCAAGGGGTGATAGGGCAGGGAGGAATGCTGGGGCAAGGTTAGAGCTGGAAATTTGTTCCACAAACAGATAAAGCAAGTAAATAATTGGAATTGTGTAGTACAGGCTTTGTAGTAATCTAGTAATCAGGGTCCGTCCGTCATTCACTGTTAGAGCACTTTCGGTACTTTTGTTGAGGCCAACTAGTCTTGATTCGATGCGTCTCTGTTTAATTGATTGTTTCATTAGTAAACAGGATACGTCAGCTTATAACAAATAATGTAATTAGTACCGTAAGTGTAGTGCATGCTATTTTCCTTCTAATGTGGTTGACCTTCATGGATGTCGAGATCCGGCGCCGACCTAGCGGGGTTTTCCCAACCCGGGTATCTCCTTCAAGCGGAACACCGCCCCAGCCGGGACAATCTCTAAGCTCCCGACCGCTCTCCCGGCCTTTGTGCTAGTGTAGTGCATACTTTCTTCCTCGGGAGGAGGAGTTGCTCGTTACCAGGTATCTCCCACCAGCGGGGCACCGCCCCAGCCGGGACAAGCTCTAGCCTCCCGACCGGTCACCGGGCTTGGGTAGGGGTGTGGTGCGTATTATTTTGTGTTTAGGTAAGGGGTGAGGGTAGAACAAGGAAGAGGAAGGAAAGATCGCGCGTGATCCGTGGCCCGTTTGTTAGGGTACTGCTCCGGCATTCGCCTGGTGTTGATCTTAACCATCACAGCCGGGAAGAGCTCTAAGCTCCCCACGGTCTCACGCCTTGTGTGGAGTGTGGTGCATGCTAGTGTACGGGGAGAGGATAGAGCAAGGAAGAGGAAGGAAACATCGCGCTCGGTCCGTGCCCCGTTTGTTAGGGTACTGCTCCGGCATTCGCCTGGTGTTGATCTTAACCATCACAGCCGGGAAGAGCTCTAAGCTCCCCACCGGTCTCACGCCTTGTGTGGAGTGTGGTGCATGCTAGTGTACGGGGAGAGGATAGAGCAAGGAAGAGGAAGGAAACATCGCGCTCGGTCCGTGCCCCGTTTGTTAGGGTACTGCTCCGGCATTCGCCTGGTGTTGATCTTAACCATCACAGCCGGGAAGAGCTCTAAGCTCCCCACCGGTCTCACGCCTTGTGTGGAGTGTGGTGCATGCTAGTGTAAGGGGAGAGGATAGAGCAAGGAAGAGGAAGGAAACATCGCGCTCGGTCCGTGCCCCGTTTGTTAGGGTACTGCTCCGGCATTCGCCTGGTGTTGATCTTAACCATCACAGCCGGGAAGAGCTCTAAGCTCCCCACCGGTCTCCCGCCGTGTGTGGAGTGTGGTGCATGCTAGTGTAAGGGGAGAGGGTAGGACAAGGAAGGGGAAGGAAAGATCGCGCGCGGTCCGTGGCCCGTTTGTTAGGGTACTGCTCCGGCATTCGCCTGGTGTTGATCTTAACCATCACAGCCGGGAAGAGCTCTAAGCTCCCCACCGGTCTCACGTCTTGTGTGGAGTGTGGAGCATTCTAGTGTAAGGGGAGAGGGTAGGGCAAGGAAGGGGAAGGAAAGATCGCGCGCGGTCCGTGGCCCGTTTGTTAGGGTACTGCTCCGGCATTCGCCTGGTGTTGATCTTAACCATCACAGCCGGGAAGAGCTCTAAGCTCCCCACCGGTCTCACGCCTTGTGTGGAGTGTGGTGCATGCTAGTGTAAGGGGAGAGGGTAGGGCAAGGAAGGGGAAGGAAAGATCGCGCGCGGTCCGTGGCCCGTTTGTTAGGGTACTGCTCCGGCATTCGCCTGGTGCTGATCTTAACCATCACAGCCGGGAAAAGCTCTAAGCTCCCCACCGGTCTCCCGCCATGTGTGGAGTGTGGTGCATGCTAGTGTAAGGGGTGAGGATAGGACAAGGATGAGGAAGGAGAGATCGCGCGCGGTCCGTGGCCCGTTTGTTAGGGTACTGCTCCGGCATTCGCCTGGTGTTGATCTTAACCATCACAGCCGGGAAGAGCTCTAAGCTCCCCACCGGTCTCCCGCCATGTGTGGAGTGTGGTGCATGCTAGTGTAAGGGGTGAGGATAGGGCAAGGAAGAGGAAGGAAACATCGCGCGCGGTCCGTGGCCCGTTTGTTAGGGTGATGCATCTCGCATTATTCCGCTATTCGCCGGGTGTTGATCGGAGAAACCACGGAGTAATACCCATTAGAGCAGCAGCCCACTTGAAATCTTCTCGAGGCAGCGACTGAACGCGACCTAGCTCTCTATCTAATGTCGAAAATCTTGAAATCGACAAGACTGGAACGTAAAACTCCCGTCAGACGCACTGCAGTGCCATCCAGTTGATGCCCTGAGCCACCTCTCCTGGTAATGCATCTCGGTCACCTGATGTGGAACTGAACACTTTCGTGCGAATTTATCTAGTATTTTATGGAATAGACTTAAGTTTTTAAGTAATGGAAACCCGTCAGTGCCATCCAGTTGATGCCCTGAGCCACCTCTCCCGGTGATGCATCTCGGTCACCTGATGTGGAACTGAACATTTTCGGGCGAATTTATCTAGTATTTTATGGAATAGACTTAAGTTTTTAAGTAATGGAAACGCGTTTTTTTTAATTGACGGATCCTACCCAGAGGTGAACATATGCCTCATTAGATTCCTCTCAACAAGTCATCGATTTGAACAATTCTCAACCAGCTTTCTATGGATTATTCTGGCAAAAATCTAGAAAAACACGTGATTTTAATGATTTTAATCCACCTACAAGTACCTTCGTGAAATGCTGTTAATTATTATGCTGTCTCTGACATTTCCATGATTCGTTTCGACTTGATTAATCAGATTGTCTTTAATTAAATATATTATTTAATATTCATTAAATTCGTTCATTAAATTTTATAATGAAACAAAATATTCAACAAATATTTCAATCGATACATTTTCATGTAGCTTTCAATGCTCAGAAGTCGACGAGCTGGCACCTGTAATATGTTTAAAATTTATGTTTAGTACGGACATTTACAAGCTCAAATTAAGCATTTAATATTAAAGTACCCTCTGGAGTGGCAACGCTATGTTACTAGGATTGATTGGTTTACTGATTAGTGATTTCGAGCTCGTCAACTGTTAAGGTCATTGTTCCCATAAATGTAGAGCATATTTTTATCACAGAACATGGCGGTATTCTTCCCTCACTGAATGGTGAGATCCGGTGCCAACCAACACGATGGATTGAGGATTTGCTTTCCCCCATCGAGGTATCTTCCCCAGCCGGGACACGCTCTAACCTCCCGTCTCGTCACCCGGCATATGTGGTAGTGTAGTTCGTGTAAGAGAAACTGTGTGTACGTAAGGGGTGACGTTAGTAAAAGAAAGAGGAAGGAAATATCGCGCGCGATCCGTGGCCCGTTTGTTAGGATACTGCTCCGGCACTCACCTGGTTCGTATTGATCGGAAAACTACCGATCAGAGCACCCGCCCACTAGAAGTCTTCTCCAGACAACAATTGAATTCGATCTAGCGGACAAGCTAGTCCCAAAAATCCGCGACTGTCGGACCAGCTTAAGTGGCTCAGTGCATCAACTGATGTCGCTGCGAGTGGGGGGTAATGGGTTCGAGTCGTGACGGTGGTAGGAATCAATCATACTGTGATTGTCCGGACTCGCACCCCAGACCCTGCCGGTGATGATAGGGGTGAATAGGGGGAAGGGGCGATGGTGGACACCAAATTAGAGCGATTGCTTATTAATTTCAATTTGTTCCCCTCGCGCCCTCCTTGCTCTTGATTATCCCCTCCCTTCAGGAGTTGACTGAGAGTAACGCATTCCTTTTAATCTTTCATTTAATCTCGCATCATCGGCTGGTGAAGTTTTTAGATACCTTTTCCCGACTAAGTCTAAATCGTGTAACCTTTGAAAATAATAGTGTCATGTCATTTGGGTGTGGAATTAAGTTATTTATATTTCAAATTTCATAATTCCCTGCTATAAGTTTTTAGAAACGTTCCACTTACTGTACGTATAATTCCTTATAAGTAAGTAGAGCTCGGATTTTAGTGCAATTGCCTATGTAGTTCCTTTAGGAGCTTGTGGAAAATAATTATAGATGTTCACGAATTATGGAAAAATAATTTACTGAAAGAATCTAATAGTGCCTAAAATGTTCTTAAAAGGCGGCTGATGCCTATTTTATTATTTGTTTGTCTAAATCAGATTAATTTCATAATTTTAATGAAGTATCATATTTTAATTACTCATTTTTCAATTTTTTTTTGCCAAAACGCAATGCGAATAAAATACGCTATCGACGAAACAACTACATCTCTCCCCCAACACACCGAACATAAGATCTGCAAATGAGATCTTTGAAATCACGTTTTGAAACTAATTATCTCCTTGACTATTCAAGCTTGCTGCCTGTGTTTCAGCATTTAACGTAATGAGTGTTTTCCTTCATGGCTGAATGCTGTAGTTGGGTGTTGCATATTGAATTTTATTTCGATGCATGATATCTAATTAAACTCAGCTGTGATTTAATATTTTATAACTAATTGAATGGTGATCTTTTTTAAAAAATATTAATGGTTGAAATGAATTGCTGGCTTATTTTCCGTGGTGAGACTCAGGTCCGCTTTTCCGTCTGACCACGCAAATTTCGCTACGCTCCTTTCACCAATCAGCGGAGAAAGGAGATATTTCTTGAGCAGCGAAACGGGCGATTTGAATTTAGTTCAGAGGCGTCATTTAGGATTGAGGATCTTTTACATGCAAGTAAATCTACTAACATGGGACAGCCGGCTTTACTTCCCTTCCGAAGGAAGGCGTACGAAGGACTTTCTCGCCTTTAAAAATCCACGGCTTCGATCGAGTCTGAACCCGCGAACTTGGGTATAACATTCCGATACTCTAACCGCTACATCATCGCCGACGCAAATGTTAATTAATTTTGAAAATTATAAACAATTTGATCTCTAGATTTTTGTGCGTGTTTTGTGACTCCATCTATTAATGTGATTTCTTTCATCATCCTTACTTTTCAATTTTATAATTGAGCTATTAGCAGGAAAGAGATCATCTGGCCAAATATACAGTCCAAACAACTAGAGTGTAACGTTCTCGGAACTATTTTCATTGATTTCTTGAATTTGGCTGTATCTCTTTCTGGCGATGCGGAGCGTGGTGGGGGGATGTGACGGGGCGGAAGGGGTGGAGCTGGAGGGGGAGCGGCGGAGGGGGAGGCAGTAGGGCGGGGGATGACTGATGGCGCGGTGGCGCGGCGGGGGATGACATCGGTTCGCCCCTGGGAGGTCGGAGGGAGTCGACAGCACGGTCGGAGGGCCAAGGGACGTGAGCAGTCGTGGGGGGAGGCGTTCGGGGACAACACGTGATCGAGTGGTATTACTTGATTGTTAGTGATGCCGGGTAGGACAACCGCTAATATCAGCAATCCCGTAAGTGTAGTGCACATTTTTACTCGGAACGTAGCGGTGATCTTCGCCCGCTGGATGTTGAAGTCCAGTGCCAACCTGTTGTAGGGGTTTTCCCCAACCAGGTATCTCCCACCAGCGGAGCACCGCCCCAGACGGGCCAAGCTCTAAGTTCACGACCGGTCTCTCGACATGTGGTAGTGTAGTACGTGTAAGTAAGAGGTGAGGATGGAAAAAGGAATGGGAAGGAAAGATCGCGCGCTGCCCGTATCCCCTTTGTTTAGGGTACTGCTCGGGCATTCGTCTGGTATCGATTAGAGAAACCATTAAAAACTCCTGTTCAGAGCAGCTGACCGTTAGAACTATCTTTCAGACTGGGACAGAACTAGTCCTAACCATCTAGCTAGTGTCGAACATTCTGCCGTCGTCGGGACTTAAACCTAGGACTTCCCGGTCAGAGGCACTTCGGTGATATCAGCTGATGCCCTGAGCCACCGGTGACATCGTGTGGAGGTGGCGTTGGCGTGCGTGGTAGTCTTAATACCCACATTCGCGCCACCCACCGCCCCCCCCCCACACACACAAACACCACCGTGAGGAGGGGCAGCAACTGATATCATTGCAGTGCCTCTGACCTAGTGGCAAGATTTTTGATACTAATTAGGCAGATATGTTGAGGTCAACTCCTGCCTGGAGGAGAATTCTAGCAGCTGACTGCTCTGATGGACAGTTTTCCTTGATTTCTCCGATCAACTTCAGGCGAATGCCCGAGTAGTACGCTAACAAACGGGCCACAGACCGCACGCTAACTCTCATTCCTTTGTCTTGCTCTATTCTCATCCCTTACTTTCACACACGCGCTCTCTCATGCACTACATCACCACACATGTCGGTCGGAAGCGCAGAGCTTTTTCCGGCTAGGGCGTTGCTCTTCCATTGAGAGATTCCTGGTTGAGGAAAACTCCGCTAGCAGCAGATAAGTCGTCGCTGGATCTCATCATCCAACGGTAGAAGACTACCGCCACCTCCCGAGAGAGAAAAGCATGCACTACACTTACTGAACTAATGACCTTAGCAAATGGCGTGCCCGGAACTATCAGTTACACACACAGAAAGAAGCACACGTCGAGAGAATATATGCATTATAAAATAATGTCTGCGGGTAGAATGCGATGACTTTCACTGCCATTTTTAATTTATCTTTTACGTACGCTATACGGAGCAATGTAGGTAGTTTAGAGAAATCTAAGTATGCGGGGGGAAATCGATTTCAAGATTTCGACGGAAATTAATCTTTTGAAGTTTCCTAATACAGAAAATTTGTTTTTTTTTTTCAAAACATGCGTCCGACTGCCCCGCCCTTTCTAATTTTCTTCTGTTCGTCCATCCCTACATCAATGAACAGCACTGGCGCCTACACTATTGGCAGACTTTTTTCCAAAACGGATATTTCCAGATCGATCAAGCTGGACCAAGTGCCCTGCGATTTTGAACTAATGAAATTTCACGGCGTATTGCAAATATGTACATGTATTACTTTGATTTAACATGTGTTTTAGTTTAATATAGCCATTCAATTTCCTAACGATCTAATTGAGGACAGTACGTGCATTGACTTCATTATATGTAGAACATTTCATTTGTTTCAATGAACAAAATAATTAGAACACATCGTTATATGAACTACGCAATACTAATTACGGAAATATTTTTGCAGAATGCAACAACTAGAACATAACGATTGCCTTCAAAGCAGCAATAATATTTATTCAAAACAAATAGCGTATCGTCTCTCAAAACTATTTACGCAGGTTATTTGTGATTAATATATTTTCTTAGTCCTTCACGAATAACAATGACTATCGACGATATAAGTATTCTCGACCCGCAAAATCACCAGACAGAAACGATTTTTTAATAAATCTAAATAACTACAGTTCAATAAATATTTTATCTAGGATGATGACATGTTCATTAGCGCACTTCAACTGATGATAAATGATGCTATAAGAAGCACAGATACTCTAATGAATTTATTATGTATTAGAAAATTTACTTAATATATTCGTCACTGAATTTTTGAGAAGAGAAAAATATGCGTTTTAAATAGACGAGCAGTAGTATTTACTTAAGTAAGACGTTCATGTAATATATATATATATATATATATATATATATATATATATATATATATATATATATGAAAACAATTGTTCAGTGGCCGAATTATTTTCAATGGTAATACTCATTTCTTAATACCTTAATAAAACTCGTATTGCTTTTGCAAAACTGGGCTAACGACTTTGACGCAGGGCGATATTCATTTCATGCTGATGGCCGTATCAAACGTATTACATTAATAGCTAAAACACGAGAGAGATTGGTATTCCGAACAGTTGATGTCAGGAAAACTTCATTATCACTTAAATGTGTTTTCAACAAATATGTCTATTAAACGTCGAGCAAAATGAACGTTTCCATCACAACACAGTCTGGGCACGCTGGGTAAAAAAATAACTACCATCAAAGGGTTGCGGGTTACTGACCATTGCAGTGAGACCCATTAATGAACTCTCAGATGCCCTCGCAACGGAAACAACTTCAAGTTTTTTAATTATGTTCTCGCTGGTCGATACAACCGTTGCCACTCCAAAGAATGTACGAGGGAATTTGCGTTTCAAGAGTGGTGCTGCCTTCCCTCAATGATTTTAACCCTCCACTCACTCTCTCCCATTGTCTCTATCCCATCTCTCTCTCTCTGTCTCTCTCTCCCTCACACACACACACACACACACTCTCTTTCTCTGGGACTCTCTGGCTTTTTGTTTCTCTTTCTGCCTCTTCCTCAGTCTCTCTCTCTCTCTCCCTACTCTGCTCTCTGCCTTTGTCACTTTCCATCTCTCTCTCTCTCTCTCTCTCTCTCTCAGGGTTTCTCGATCTGTACCTCTTCATCTGTCTCTCTCACTCTCTGTTCCACCTCTTGGTTCTCTCGGACCCCGACGCTGAAAGGCGCAAAGGGAAAGAAGATGAAGGTTCTCTCGTTTTTCGGTCGATGAACATTTCGATCCCAAACTGATGACTGATTCTGACGAACGTCTGTTGTTTCACTACTTTCGATTCTACCACACATGCGTCTTCAAATCACTGCGTATAGCTGACAAACAGTCTCATAGAAATTATTAAAACTGCTTCTTGAGAGCTATGTTGAATGTGATAAACACTTATCACACATTATGAAACTTCTACCACGTGTAGAGAAGTAGAAAATGATTTATTTTTGCCAAAAAACATATATTGGGAAATTGCATATAATGTAGTTACGTGATATTTGTCATGTTTGTTATGCAAATTCATATGCACTGGTGTTCGGCAGATACATGAATTCTCCTTGTTTGTATTAAAACAAGATCTGCCGAACATGTCTGCATAAGAAGTTGTGTAAAATAAAAGTCAATTCACACAAGTATAACTCGAATGTACGAAACTTCCCACCACATGTTCATTGACATTAAGTAGTCATTTTGGACATTTATTCTGTATTTTTAAAACGGCATGAGTGTTTGTAAAAGAAACTTTCCATTTATTTTGTATGGTTAGATTAATGTTTAGCAGACCCATCAATCAATTTCATACATTTCGTCTGAAATTAGCTTGCCATAATTTCGGATGACTGAATCGGAGGTCGTCTTCTCCACTTCACGGATAGGTCTATGACCTGTTCCGGCTTCTAAGAATTCCATCTTTTTAGGGGTCTACCAGGGTCTCTTCTGCCTTGAGGCCTATACTTAAACACCTGCTTTGGAATGGGAGTCTCTTCCATTCTTTCTTCATGTTGTAACCATTTCTGTCAGTAACATTGTACCTAGTCATTGATTTCTTTAACTTTTAATTCTTTTCAAATTTCCTCATTTCTGAGTTTATCTAGTCTGGTAAATTTTTTTACAGATCTCAAGAATTTTGTTTCAGCAGACTGTAACGTCTTCTCCCTGAGAGTCCAGCATTCACCTCCGAATAACAGAGATGGGACAGTTATTACTTTGTATATCCTCATTAAAGTCTCTCTTCGTGTTTTATCTTTGAAGAGTTCGCCGAATGTTTCCGCATATATTCTGGTAGTTACATATTTTTTCATCTATATCTAATTTTGTGAAGAACGTTATGTCGTATCTCAAATATTTAAAATGGCTAATTTGTTCTAGCATCGTATTTTCTAAAATTAGTTCGCCGGGACGTAACTTCGTTCGCCGGGACGTAAATTCGTTCGCCGGGACGTAACTGCGTTCGCCGGGACGTAACTTCGTTCGCCGGGACGTAACTGCGTTCGCCGGGACGTAACTGCGTTCGCCGGGACGTAACTTCGTTCGCCGGGACGTAACTTCGTTCGCCGGGACGTAACTTGGTTCGCCGGGACGTAACTTCGTTCGCCGGGACGTAACTTCGTTCGCCGGGAGGTAACTTCGTTCGCCGGGAGGTAACTTCGTTCGCCGGGACGTAACTTCGTTCCCTGGGACGTAACTTCGTTCGCCGGGACGTAATTTCTTTCGCCGGGACGTAACTTCGTTCGCCGGGACGTAACTTCGTTCGCCGGGACGTAACTTCGTTCGCCGGGACGTAACTTCGTTCGCCGGGACGTAGCTTCGTTCGCCGGGACGTAACTTCGTTCGCCGGGACGTAACTTCGTTCGCCGGGACGTAACTTCGTTCGCCGGGACGTAACTTCGTTCGCCGGGACGTAACTTCGTTCGCCGGGACGTAACTTCGTTCGCCGGGACGTAACTTCGTTCGCCGGGACGTAACTTCGTTCGCCATGACGTAACTTCGTTCGCCGGGACGTAACTTCGTTCGCCGGGACGTAACTTCGTTCGCCGGGACGTAACTTCGTTCGCCGGGACGTAACTTCGTTCGCCGGGACGTAACTTCGTTCGCCGGGACGTAACTTCGTTCGCCGGGACGTAACTTCGTTCGCCGGGACGTAACTTCGTTCGCCGGGACGTAACTTCGTTCGCCGGGACGTAACTTCGTTCGCCGGGACGTAACTTCGTTCGTCGGGACGTACCTTCGTTCGCCGGGACGTACCTTCGTTCGCCGGGACGTAACTTGGTTCGCCGGGACGTAACTTCGTTCGCCGGGACGTAACTTCGTTCGCCGGGAGGTAACTTCGTTCGCCGGGAGGTAACTTCGTTCGCCGGGACGTAACTTCGTTCCCTGGGACGTAACTTCGTTCGCCGGGACGTAACTTCTTTCGCCGGGACGTAACTTCGTTCGCCGGGACGTAACTTCGTTCGCCGGGACGTAATTTCGTTCGCCGGGACGTAACTGCGTTCGCCGGGACGTAACTTCGTTCGCCGGGACGTAACTTCGTTCGCCGGGACGTAACTTCGTTCGCCAAGACGTAACGTCGTTCGCCGGGACGTAACTTCGTTCGCCGGGACGTAACTTCTTTCGCCGGGACGTAACTTCGTTCGCCGGGACGTAACTTCGTTCGTCGGGACGTAACTTCGTTCGCCGAGACGTAACTTCGTTCGCCGAGTCGTAACTTTGTTCGCCGAGGCGTAACTTTGTTCGCCGGGACGTAACTTCGTTCGCCGGGACGTAACTTCGTTCGCCGGGACGTAACTTCGTTGGCCGGGACGTAACTTCATTCGCCGGGACGTAACTTCGTTCGCCTTCGTTCGCCGCCAATTACTATGTCATGTTTATTACCATTCGATCAGTTCGGCTGCTTCCGTGAGAGTGAGAATTCATTTCTGCTCGTCTGACCTAGATTTTCAACGTCCTCCCCTCATCAGTTCCATGTTAATACCATGAGGCCGTGCCGTCCTTCGTCAATACTATTTGCGCTTATTGCATCCAGCACGGCACGCCTATACGATTGTTTATTATTTCGTTGCTATGTTCCCCGTATTCGTTGGATTCTAATGTTCTTGATGCACCAAAATTCAGTCGAACATGTACTCTTGATGTCATTTCCCTATTACACTCGTGTGGCATTTGGGTATGTCATAATAGATTTAAAAGAAAGCATCCAACAGATATTAATCTAAAAATATAATTACAGTGTTACGTTAGTACCTACTTGATATTTTGGGAATAGATACACTGTGACTCCTCGTAGCGAGGGGAGTGAACCAAAAGGTCAGTTACATAGTCGCGGATTATTCTCTAGAATCTGATTTAACAATCACATAACAATGGGAGGGGGTCATTGTTGTACATGCACTCCAGTGTGGTTTTTTCCCCTATGCCTTTGATTAGGTTTTTGATTGATTAATTGATTAGGATTTCTGTGTGACTCAAGTTGACAATCCCGAAGGTATAGTGCATGTTGTACCGTGGGGAGTGGCGGCGATCGTCCTCCGCTGGATGGCGAGATCCGGTGCCGATCTACAAGGCGGCTTGCGGTTTTCCCCATCCAAATATCTCCCACCTGTGGTGCACCGCCCTGGCCGGAACAAACTGTAAGCTCCAAAGTGGTCTCTCGACATTATTGTGCGGAAATAAGTTTCTAATGTGTAGTTATTTCGTTATATTCTAAATTAATTTGTCAATAATAATTTTCAATTGTCGTTATTTACATGAGAGGTATGATTGTTTATTGGATCTTATATTATTATAAAAATTAGAACTGTATTTTCTATTTTTTGCATTTTTATAATATTTATGCATGTTTTTATACTGTACAGTAATTTTAAAAACATCAAATAATATATTCCTAAACAATTATTGTAATACTGAAAGGTATAGTGGAGAATACAAGAAAAGAACCCTTCTAAATGCACAATTGAAATTTGTCGAAAACTCTGCGACCATTATTTTGTTTTACGGGGGTGAAATGGTAATGTAGACAGTAACATTGATGTTACATTTCGGTTTAAAGCCACGAACAAGTCTCATCAATATTTTAACTAACAGGATACATTACCTACAGTGAGCATAATTCGCAACGTAGAATATTAACAGAGAACTCTTCTATGCACTTTTAAAGTGGTACATGATGTCCCACGTTTTTAAAGGCGAAAACCCACTGAACCATTAAAGCCAAGTAATCAAATCGTCACCGTTCGAAACCGTGTCAATACAGGATCCGAAATCTAAAACATTATTTTCATTAAAAGTAATGTCGCAACCGTAACGAAATAAAACAGTTTAGGTTACGTTTTGGTTTTTAAAAGATCTTCGAAGTTTTATTCGTTCCTGAGTTCACATTTGGAAAAGTGGCATATGACAATTTTACATATTCGAAAGTAATATATTAAATTTTTGAAAACAAATTTTCCAATTGCCTATGGTTTTTACTTTGCTGTTAAACAATTTACTTGAAGGGGAAATAAAATTTTAATTTAATTACTTGTTAGAGCCGACAATTCGATGGCAAAACCATGGATTTAAATATGCTAAGGTACTGAAATATTAAAAGAAAACATTTTCAATTTGAAAATAAAAGAGAACATTTATTAGTAATAATAACAAAGAAAACTTCGCAACAAATTCAACAAACTTCAAGAATAATACCAAGGTTCACCTTCTTCCCCTTGAAAAAACATAAGTCCTTTCTTAATGTCAAATTCTTTATTATTATTATTATTATTATTATTAATATTATTATTATTATTATTATTATTATTATTATTATTATTTCGTTAATCGACCGACTAGGACCACGCATGCAAGCATCCTGCATTTACCGTGGCTCAGTTTTTATTTATTATCACGGTGGCAGGTGCTTGCGACAATTTTTGGGTGGGACCAGCAATTTTAGCTGGATCCGATTTTTATCCCCCACGGTTGTTAGCCCTGGGGGTATGGAAGATGAAATGATGATATGATGGTAATGGGGGTGAAAGGACAACACATACAGACACACACAAATACATCCATGCCCGAGGCGGGACTCGAACCCGCGATCTTCTGGTTCTTAGCGGTCTCGGCCATCTGATCGGCATTATTATTATTATTATTATTATTATTATTATTATTATTATTATTATTATTATTGTTATTAAAATTTGTACCCTTCACTGTCAACTCTCCAAAATATTCTAGTACATTAATTTCCCGTAAGATTGTCCTTAATCAAAAATACTGTCAATATCACAATGCATTTCTTACTTTCAAACTCTCCACTGAATTACGTCACTCCGACTGATATGCTCTATCAGCCATTTGCGCCCTGATTCGAGAACGTCCATTTTCGATCTGGCTGTTGATTCCGTCCGTCTTCTTAAGTCGATCGTCTCCATGACATCACAGCATTGGCAACCTGCGATTTTATTTGAGTAGGCCGTGTCTGCCTGTATTGTCTTGACTGATCAAATATGGATGAAATATAACCTAATTTCGACTATTTACGGCATACTATATAAAATGGTATCTTGTAGAATTAAAAACAGTTTATTCTTTTGTCTTTGGAAAAATAACTCATAACAATTAAGTTGCCCGTGCCAAAAAGTATCATTTTAATAAAAAAATATTAAATTCTAAGAATGAAGTCAAAAGAGAAAAATATGTTACTTCTACTTACCGAATAGTGCCCTCAGAAATAAGATACTCTCCAGAGAAAGTACGGGATAGTTTTTGACGGGAAGTACTACTAAATTTTCAAAGCGAAGAGATCCTCGAACTAAGATTGATGTGGTTTCACAATCGCGTTAATGCAAAAGCAGTAAAATCTTATAAACGTCCAAACATTATTGGTTCTAAAATATTATATTTGATAGGTGAAAGACGGAATAAATGTTACTGGTAACGCCAGCTACTGCAATATCTATAGAATTAAAGGAATAGGGAAATAACTTGCTACGTAAAAAACGTATGTTACGTTCGATAAGCTTCATAAAATATTTCAACTAACACAATTTCAAAACCCTAAACAATGTACCAAAAATTGAGCATATATTTAACACATGTCTGCAAATTACCATTCGCAAAGTAAGTGAAAAACTCAAATTTGATTGTATGTGTAGGTTTTAAGTTATTTACATGTCACATTCACTATGTGGAAGTCGAGTAGTGAGGCCGGACAGATAGTGTGGATAATAATTGTCGTGAGTTACGTTAATGGGAGTGCAAGGCAAAAAGCGTACAAAACCGCACTCTGCCAGTTTATGAGGGATAAAGATATTTTATTTTTGGTCTAAGAAGTAAATGTAAGCTGTGGAACATTCCCATTCAGTTTTATGTCTTCACAGACGGACGGACAACAGAAGGACGGACAGACAATATTACGGACCTTTTGAAAGAAAAAAAAATCGGTTTCAGATGACCCCAAAATGTGGATTTCTGTTGAGATCTCAAAATCGATTTCCGCTTCATTATATAACTTTGATACATATCTTATCTACGTACCTATGTATCTGAACTACGTTTATTACTCGCTACATATGAACCTAAAGGAGAAAGTAAAAGGTGAAGTATATAAATCAAGTGAGAGCGTAGGCTTCCGCGGCCGGAGTCAGTATTTACTAGGCTGTCCGGGTGACGCCGCGTTAATGGCGAAGGTGCCGACGTTTCGGTCGCCATTCTGCGACCTTCCTCAGGGCGTATATCAATACAGACTCAGAATATCAACGCAGAATGGCGACCGAAACGTCGGCACCTTCGCCATGGACGCGGCGTCACCCGGACAGCCTAGTAAATAATATATAAATGAATTAAATAACGAATTATTGTTTTGTGTTTATTATTCATTTGTAATAAATTGTTCATAAATTAAAAGGTTGATGCGCTGTGTCATGACATCAGTCAAAAGTAATAGTTAACTATTTAATCAACAAACTATAGCAAAATTACTGAGACACATCAGTCTCGAAAAAATTCCAATTTTTCTCGCCAAAAAATTGACAGATCTCTGGAGTAAATTTGATTATCTTAATATGATAACAGGGAGAATGCTACTAAGAAAATGGAGAAAGAAAAAATGTGAAATTGGAAGATCCATCGTAGAGTTTTCGTTGATAAGAAAAATCGCAAACTGTCAAGGGCTTACATTGGTACGGAGAATTCTGTTATTAATGTGGGATATAATTTTCTGATTATCTTAAAATCGATTTCTTAAGGACAGTTAATAATTTATCGTTATAATAATGTTAGGTTAATTGAACAAAATAAATCAACCACTATAATATATCACAGACGTTATAGAGTTTTCGAAAACGTTTTCACCGAAACATATTTTCGGGAACTAATTTTTCTATCCTCAGTGTCCTCAGTGGATTAGAATTTCGGTACGTTGAAACACACTGAGCATATAAATAATATCGATCATGTGGACATGTAATCATCACGTCAAAATTTGAAACAAGGCCCTGAACCTTTTGTCTTTTAATGATAACTAATCGTCTGAAAATCTGAAATTTTAAATAGCTTTCCCTTTTTAATCTCTCCGGTATTTTTGTTTCAAAACTACGCTATTATTAATTTATTGATTTTTCTAATGCACCACTAATTGACATATAAATACTTCAACATACGTCTTTCTAACATTCACCATAAAAATGCAGCCCTCCCAAAACTCAGGGTGGATCTTACTTATCTTATCTGGCTTTAAGTTCTCCAGGATTTTAGTGTGATACACAAAACTGATTTTAAAAATCGGAAGAAATAGTGTTTGCCTCTGGTAGTACTGTCTTTTTGACGTAATGCAATCCATCTTTTTTTGAGATCCTTTTCTCCGCACGCCTTCATTTCTTCTCTTTCTGTTCTCTCAAGATACGAACTCGGTAGAGTTCACGAAGTTAAGAAGCTTCCCGGGTTTCGAGGAAGAAAGACCTGTCGATTTCCTTCAGGCAAATTTGAAATCAGCTACATAAAGAACGTCCTGCCACATGCAATTGCAGAGAGAGAAAATGTCAAAGGAGGGATATACGTCATTGATCTCTCATTTCAATGAAATTGTCGTTCAAGTCAGGCTTTGATACGAATATCTCTTTACAAAACCTATCTCATTATTTTACGTTAATAATTCATTTTAATAATAATAATAATAATAATAATAATAATAATAATAATAATAATAATAACAGCAGTTCTTTTATTCTATCAGGTAGACTGGTGTGTTGTTACTGGCGAGGGTTACACACAATTAAATAATTTCACATTCGGTGTTGAAATAAAATTATTATAAACACCATTCAATATTTTACAAAAGACATTTTATTTCAAAAATTTCATATTTATTAATTCAACAAAAATGTGAATGCCCAGAATGCAGAATGTAAAAGAACCTAAGTAAATACTCTCCCCCAAAAATTATAGCATGTCAGAGGAAATTGTTTTATTAACATTTATCTAAATTTGTCAATACAGCATTACATTTCGTCAGCTATAACTCTTGAATATTACTCTGGTACAAATCCAAGGTATTAATGACCATTGTGATTTATAATGTAATTTTAATTTAATAAATTAAAATCCCACCTATTTATGGCTTTTAGCAAAACATACAGTCATCGATACATCAACAAAAGGTTTTAATGTCGATGCAATCTCATCAACATGTCAAAACGTCGATGTTTTCAGTATCATAATACATATAGAAGTAACATTTCCTGGTTCTAATGTGACACGTAACACGTCAATTTTAGATTAATTAATATTCTGTCTTAAATTTGACTGTCATCTTTATTTTCTAATCAATATTCTGTGTAGTCAAGGTTAAAAATGCAGTTTAACGTTATTATTCTCGTAAAAAATAATTAAAAATGTAATAACACTAGAGAAATATTCCAAATAGCAAACGGTTTCATGCCGTCTTGGGATCGACAACAGTTACTATTGACAGCGAATAATCCACAAAAAAGGAGATACAGGAAATTTTATTTATATCATGAGAAGTTGTTTTCGAAAACATCTATATTTTTCAACAAATATATCGATCTGAACCGAAAGCAAAACACAGATGTTATAATATCGTTTTTTCTGCACTAAAATATCGATGATTTAAAAATATTCACCCCTACTCCCGACGGTGGCAAGATTTTCGACACTTGTTAGATTGGTCGAATTCTGTCCCTGTCTGGAGAAGAATTCTAGTGGCCGGCTGCTCTGATCGGTAGTTTTCCGTGGTTTCTCCGATCAACACAAGGCGAATGCCGGAGCAGTACCCTAACAAACGGGCCACGGACCGAGCGCGATCTTTCCTACCTCTTCCTTACATACATACCCCACCCCTTACTTACATACATACTCGCTTGCCTGCACTACACTACCACACATGTCGGATCAGTCTGGCGTTTAGAGGTAGTCTCGGTTGGGCGGTGGCCGGCTGGTGAGAGATACCGGAATGGGGAAAACCCCACAAGCCTACAAGTAGGTCGGCGCCGGATTTGGCCATCCAGGGGAGTAAGATCAGTGCCACATTCCGTCATAAAAGCATGCATTACACGTACAGTACGAATGGTTATAGTAGTCGATGCGCCTGAAACACGAAATAATCAATTAATCATTCGAACGTTCTCTTGCATTTTTTGAGGATACCACTATTGCATTGCACAGGATGTCAGAAACGTTCCAATCTCAGATTCCAACATGAACTAATTTTCATTTCTAAACATATGAGCTAAAAATGCGAAATATATTCGCAAGGATCCAACCCATAAACTAACATTTCTGAACCACATCGTCAACGTTGTCCCACGCGGCCTGTACGCTGCATGAAAGATTTATAGACACCGCGAGAGGGCTCTGGGCGAACAGGCTGTTGAGTTTCAAGAGGGCCGTGTCATTTGACTTGCACTCAACGCAGGAGCCCGTGACGACCCATCGACTGTCGAGCGTCGATATACGGCGGAAGAGAAGATGATGATGAGGGGTGATTCGGAAGTACGTAGGTCGATGCAAATGCAATCTCTTAGCATTATCTAGTGCGTTAGGAGTTTTACCCTTGACGGGCGAGTCCAGATTGCAGGTGGATTGAGTGTGTGTATGGAATCGATACGGAATGTGGTTAACTTTCTGCAGGTCGTAACATTGAGAAATGTGAAGGCTGGCGCAACGTATTGGAGCAGAACTAAGACGTAGATTCTCTAACTTATCTTCTACTGGTTTCAACCCATTTCGATGCTACTCTAAGGTATCCAAAATATCGTTTTTTTTTGTTTTATACGTACCCAAAATAACCAGGGCACATAAATTCTGTAAAACCTTCAAAATAGCTAACGTGTATTACATTTATGACAGTATTATCACACAATATCTTCTTCTTCTTCACTTCACGGATTAGGCTCATGACCTGTTCCGTTTTCACAAAGCATCCATTTCCATCTTTTCCTCCGTCTGCCTATATTTCTTGTACCACGAGGATCACAGTTATATACCTTTTTGGGTATTCTTGTATTTTCCATTCTTCCAATGTGTTCTTTCCATCTCTCTCTGTATTCCTCTATTTTCCCATTCCCATATATTTTCAATTCCTGTCTAATGTCATCGTTTTTTATCCTGTCAGATCTAGTACATCCTTTCACTCTTCTTAAAAATCTCATTTCTGCAGCCTGTATTCTGCTATCATCCTTTTTAGTTGTTACCCAACTTTCACTTCCATATAGAAGCATTGGCATGGCCATCATCTTATAAAGTTTTATTTTTGTGTCTTCTCTAGTTTTTTGGCCTAATGTTCTAGTTATTGTGCTGCAAATGTATTGAAATTTTTGGATCTTATTTTCTACATCATTATCTCGTTCGTAACTAACATCACAACCGAGATAATTGATGTGTGAAACTTGTTCTACAATTTCATTTTCTATTACAATTTTTTATCTCACGGTGTTTCCCATAAAAGTCCATAACTTTAGTCTTGTTTATTGCCATTTTAAAATTATATTTCTTACATAAATGGTTTAGTTTATGTACCACTCTTTGAAGTTTATTTTCATATTTCTGGAGGATTATAACGTCATCAGCGAACAACAAAACGTTTAGGTGGGTATATCTATCTCACTGGATTCCACGGTTAACTTCTGGATTCCATATATATATATATATATATATATATATATATATATATATATATATATATATATATATATATATATATATTGTGACGTACCTGGTTATGCCGGTACTTTACTTGCAAGAAATTACTAAAGGAGGGTATCTTTTTCGTGAAAGGGTCCCTACGAGAAGTCGGTATAACATTAGGAAATTTAATTAGTAAATGAAGTACAGTCATGAACAGTATTTATTCACAAACCAAATTTGTTAATTACATGATTTAACAACAATTATACACTTTGCCTTGGTACCAAGATCAGGTTTAATACAAGTTTTATCATACCTTTGGGGCCCCAACCAATACCTTCGATGCTTGGATCACGGTTCGCGTCGGTAGGGGTCGCCGACCTTCGCAGCAGCTGGGCGTAGTCGGCGGCTGATGGTGTGGCGGTCGCCTCGGCTGGTGGTTTCTTGAATTCTTCCTGATTCAGCTCCTGGTACCTCGGTGTCGCACCTCTCTCTAATTATCTTCCGTCGCTTGATTTAACTACTTACCACGCGGCCACTGCACGTGTCAACGACAGCTTCGTAATACACACAGTTCTGGAATTGTACACACCGCGACAAATAGCATAAGCGCAATTTACTGTTTTCTAGCATTGATCTTTTATATTGATCACTTTCACGATATCAACCTAACACGCCTATTGTTTTTGCGTGGGCCAAATTCTATAACACACGTCCGCTGCTCACGACGACTTCTCCGCAACTTTCGCCGGCCGGCAGCACGCCGGCCACGTCCTTCGGCGACGGTCGACTGGACCCAACTGACTCGTAACGGACAAAACTCCCTGTCGCTCCGTGCTCGGTTCTCAACCGTCGATTACGTTCCCACGGACGCCTCGCAGCGGCAACGGTGGCGGCGGCGGCGGCTGGCCCTCCTCACCGCTGTCCGTCGCGCTGGTCGTGCGTACCGCGCAGTCCAAAATAGATTCTAATTACTTATGCTAATGTTCTAATTAGTATAAGGAAACACAATGTGTTTCAATATATATATATATATATATATATATATATATATATATATATATATATATATATTGAAGAGTGTTGGCGATAAACTGCAACCTTGTCTTATTTATATTATTTTGGGCTATTTATACTCTCACACCAAACGTGCACTTCTCCCTGGGATACATAACATAATTTTTAGTTGTTTTTCACATTAGATAAATAAAAAATAAACACAGATCGAAAACAAATGAGGAAAGCTTCGGAAGCTCCTACTGCACACGCTTAACCCGCCGTAGTTCGATGGGTGAGCTCTGAGATATCTACAGATTCTATTCCACGATATAATCTTTATTACTATTCGCGCATTACATCTCGATAGTAGAACTATCGAAAAGAATCGATGAATCGATTTTCAAATGAACTAACGAATAATATCAATAGTACTATCGAAACAGAAATTATAAATATCATATGTTTCAGGTAATTGACAATAGCTGCTTTTAAAAAAAAACACAATAATATTATGTTCTAATAATTGTATATAAAAAGGTTAATTCAAAAAACATCTTTCTAAAACATTATCCGTCATTAAATGCAAACCTCTTTGAAAATGCGAAAATTATTGTACTTCTCTTTCAGCGTTTCCACCTCGATACAACGTTGGCACATATCACTATACTTCTTTAATAAATTAAATGCTACTAACTTACAAGTTCACTATGTTAATAAACATCTCCAGGTATAAAGGTTATTGGTGTATTCACTCCAAACAATTAATGCTCATTCAGGCTTATCGTGAATGTAAATTTTGTCTTTCTTTCTCTTCTTAAAAAAATACGAAGCCGAACTAATGTTTCAACCAGTGATTTCTATATATTTACATTAAATTAGAGATAAATACATGTATTATCTAGCTGGAGTTTTGTGAAAAAAAATAACTACCCAAATGTATACATTTCAATAAAAATTATAGTATTCGATAGTTTTCAAAAGTATCGATAGTTTCGATGGTATGGCTCTATCAAATACTATTGACAGTTCCTTCAAGGTTTAACGAGTTCTACTGCTGGGTTTAAAACAAGTAAACGCGTGAAAAGACGTAATGTGAAGTTCTGAATTGAACTTTCATAACTGAATTGAATTCTCCTTACTAGGAGCATGCATCTGCATGCGATTGCTGGAAGTAGTTAATGGAAATAGTTCTCGGAAGAAGCTACATCGAGCGCCGAGCGCACAGAGAAGGCAAGAGAATCTCAGGAAGAAGGCTGTGTGATTTTCTCGGTAATGGACTCTTTCGTAGGGAAACACGTCCGTTAGATTTCTTTAAACATTACGTTCATAAAATATAGGCTGGTGTTTTATGTCTCCTGCATGCACTAACTGTATTTATCCACTTTCATTTTTTTTATTAGTCAACTGCACATCCCATTAAGGGCGCGAAGAGATCTTATTAATCCTTCTTTAATGAAGTGATAGGATGATGATGAAGAAGGGTGAAGACAGAATCACAAATACATTTATGTTCGAGGCGGGATTCGAACCCGCCATTCTTCGATTCGAGATCGCCATGACACTACTGCCTGAGCGATCTCGGCTCTCTGGATCTACCCATTTTTATTAGGTTAAGTCAAACGTTATGCCATTATAATCAGTTTCGTAATAAAATACTTAACCTCCCTTTTTGATAATGTTTCTAAAATAGCAGTTTCTGATATTTCTATTTCCAAATCATATGAAATTGAGCTGTATCAAAAAGTTGTACACGACGTCTGTTACAATTGATCTCCTGGTTGAGAACAGTACAGCCCCTTATGAAAGAAAAAAATATGAATAATAATTGAAGACGTAGAACGAAATTTCTCATTAAATCTAACAATTTTTTACAAAGTCAATAAATCTTTGTATGATATTTTTGTCGTTACATCTGCTTACAGTACTCAATTGGTTATCAAACCCGGCCTATCGGCCTCGTTTGGCAATTTTAGAATCTTGTATTGTAAACAGGTGCTTTACGACACTCATATCGTAAATAACTGTTATCGATTTGAGGCCCTATTAACATATAATGCAGTTTTGAGTTAAGTCAGTAGGGACAAAAAATGAGCTGTAGCATTCTATTAGAATCGTCTCTCTTTCTATAACTCCATGACGAATGAAAAGCTCACACAAACCAACTACGTTACATATGTTTATGGGGACACGTCATGGCCACCACATGTCTCTGTTACCCCGAGAGATGGATAATAAATGAAAACAGAGCCCAAGCCTGGGAACATGGCTACCTGGAAAAGCCACAGCCAAGATCATTGGCGTGGAGTCATTACTGTCTCCTGTGAGTTATTTTTTATTTTATAATATTTAACTACAAATAATTATTTAAAAATTAAGTCGTGTGATTTTTATTAAAATTACACACGAGTTCTAAATATGTATGTAGTAGCTAAATCATGGGTAAGTGAAGAATATAGAAAAAGTAGCTATAACATGAATCGAAAACCTAAAATTGTATAACATAGTTTCTTTTTACAGTTGTCTTACATATGTAACTAATAAACATGTGAGATACTTCAGGATATTGTTTTGTACTTCCTCGCGTTTAAGAAGGAACTTCTTAAGCAGAGACAGTTATATAATGCTGCAAGAAAAAACGGCGAGTTTTCAGTAGAAAAACTCTTTATTACAGTGAACGGCAGCGAAGAAGTGGATAAATCCACTTGCTAATTTTAGGGCAAAAAATCCTCTAGCACGTGGTGTAGCCAGTATCCCTGTTTTCTGAGTCCTTGTTACCGAAAAGTCGATTGACTGAAAAAGTCTGTCTGTCTGTGTATGAACAACGCTAGTGGCTAAATTGTTCAACCTATTTTCTCCAAAATTGACATCCCCTTACAGATTTGGCTGGTGTCGCGGCCCTTCGAATTTGAAATCGATATATTAATTTTCGGGAGTTCTTTACATGAAGTCCCTGGAACATTTCAAAATTTAAAAAAAATACTATCTATATTTTGATTACTTTTGTTCTTCGATAGTATGAAGGACGTTTAAGAGAATGGCGCAGGTCTCATGTCGATTAAAAACTCTAAATTTTTCGAAAATTGAAAAAATTCAAATTTTTGGCGACTTATTAAAATATCTAAAATATTGAAGATAGATATATTTTCCTGCCACAAAATCTGTTCCATAAAGATAGATTTTGAAATAAGGTCATATTCCATTTTTTTTTAAATTGGAATATTTTTCGCGGAATTAACCGTGAAATATAGCCATTTTTAATTTTTTTAAACAATTTTTTTTCAAAAACGTCTACATCGTTTTTTATGAAATTTTATTGGTGGATAGTCTAAAGGACGTTTAAGAGAATGGCTTAGGTCTCATGTTGGTTATAAAACCTGATTTTCCAAAAAATTGGAAAAATTAAAATTCTTCCTAAACCTTAAAAAAATGAAAATACACTTTTTTCTTAAGGAACGTGTTAATCAAAAACAGATCTTCAAATAAGGTCATGTTAAATTTTACGAAAATATAAGTATCTTTTTTGAGTAATTTGGCGACAAAAGTAGTCGACCGCTCCCAATTTACTGCGCTTCCTGATCATAAAATGAATAGTGATGCTAAGCATTTGAATTCTACGTAAGTTACAATTTGTAAATTATTTCATATTTCTTTGTTCGTTTCTTCTTCTGTTGTTATGAATTATAAAATTAATCTTTTATAAATTATTTAAAATCTATTTTAAATTACGTCCTTAAATTGAGTTAAATGTGAAAAGGAATAGATGATTTCGCTTTGCTTAGTACGATGTGGGAGTAAAAAGTAATGCTTGTTAAAACCGGGTAATTTTTATGCACATAAAAATATTATATTTAATTATTATATTTTTTCTATCTATTTTCATTTTCTTGCTAGCGGCATCAAAAATTCTAATTGGCAAAATGTGTATCCCATGCAAATTAGCGGTCATTGTAGATTGTTACTCATTGTTGTAATGTCAAACTGATAACAGAAGACCATAATGACTGCTGCCTTTTCTTTCGTATTAATATAAACTAGTAGTTTTATTTACGGCTAAAATACACATCGTGCTTCGTTGATGTTCACGTAGTTTTGAGTGATTTGCGTAAATTTGCGTACTTTTGGCACAATTTTGCTTGAAAATACGGACGAGAAAGTACGTGCTATTTTAGCGTAACTAGTTATACAATGACTGAACTTTTGACACATCTGTATTACAATTGATTGTTCATAGCTTAAATCTTTGAACATAATGTTCAAAGAGTAACGAATTATATTTCTATCACACATATGTACGATTAAGTTATCGTATTTGATATCCCGAAAATAAAACTTACGAGAGAATCAAGATGTCACAGAACTCGAGGAAACTGGCAATCAAACGGAACATATTTGCAGAACGACTTGACAATAATTTCTTCTTCTAAGAACGCTTCGCTGCTAAGAAATCCTTACTATATTGAGGCAATGTGGGGAAACATAGATTAAATGTAAGCTCCCTCTTACAGAGTGAGGAAATTGCAACTTCATAAAGATACGCGAGGCTGCAAAGGCACTGTCTCACATATTTCGGGTTAAGTATTTTAATACCGGATGCAAATAAGTTGTTATGAGCCCACTAGCTTACAAATTACGATTTGTTGACACGAAAACTGGGTATCATTGGGTTCCTTTGAAAGACCTCAACTAGTGGTGCTACAGAACTGGAACAGCCGTTTTCGTATTAAATTTGTATTATCTTTTGTCTGGGCTAGATAGTCGGACTTGTCACATACTCGCCAGCTACCATTTCTATTTTTCGATTTCCTAATAGTAAAACAAAAATATTAAATAAAAGTATTATCTCGTCATTAGTGGCAATTTTCATTGAAAAATTTGGAGCCGTTGGAGTTTAAGCGTTACCGTAAATGCGAAATTTAAATCTCTTATTCAAAAAACCTTTGGTTTACGAAAAACTTCATTTGCAGTCATTTGAAGTTCTTTAACTCACAAATGCAATAGTGTTTATATTTTTTACATTACGTTTTCTTATTATATTAGTTTAATTTTTATAAAATCAAATTAATACAGTAAAATTAATTTTATGTCATATTAAAGAGTGCAATTAGCTCTGTCAGTTCAAAAAGTTTGAGAAAAGAATTGGAGAAATTTTTGAGAAAATGGCGCTTCAGCGTTTCTGAAAATGTGAAATTTTCAACTAGTTTTCACGGAAACTGGTTCAGTTTTCGGGAAACTTTATTTTACATTATTTAAAGCACATGTACTAATAAACGCAATAATGTAAGCAATCGCTGCTGATGTAAACATTACCGACGTGAGAGAAAAGTCAAAAAATTAAATTTTTGTAATTTTTGAAAAAACAAAATAGAACAATATAGCGTTTATGTCATGTTATAGTGTATATTTGCACTATCCCTGCCGAAAGTATAAAGAAAAAAAATTGGTGCCATTTTCGAGAAAATCTCGCTTTTTTTTATTTTTTCACATTGCACATATTGTGTCAAGGCAAAATACCTAAAGAGATGTTTGGTATTTGTAAATGAAACTTTAATGTCAAATAACTGGCGAAATACAAGGAATTGCGTGATGACAGAATAAAAATGAGAAATTGAGAATATGTGGTGTCAGAAAATTGAAATATTAATTGGATTAAGTACATTTTGGGAAATTTACGATTTAAAAAAAATAAAGATGATAAATATTATAGGACATTGTTGATAGGAAACAAAACACGCCTGATGCTTGGTTACAGTGCGACAAGAGCGCATCGAGGAAGAAATATAACAATGAAACAAGTGAACCGGTTAGGCCAGATAAAGGTGTTAACGAACGATATTGGTCAGAATGATGTAATCTTTCGTGGAGTGAGAATCGATAGCCGTCAAGGCATCGTGTAGAAATATTTCTTAATTAGTTCGTGCAGATAGAAAATGGACAGGTGGTTTACGTGTAATGATAGAATAAGGAATTCATTTTAAAATGCAATTTGTTGGTGAAAAGACCGTAATATTTGTGAGATAATTAGATCGTGAATAAGAGTAGGGATTTATTAATTAAAATTACGCAAGAGCAGCTCCAGGTGGAATTTAAACAACGTCAAGATTGCTGTAATTTCTTTGAAAAGGAAGTCAAATCAATACGTGACAGAGAGCCATCAATGAAAATATGTGTTATGTGTTTTGTTTGTAGAAATTCGATGGCCATCGAACAGAAACAGTAGAGAAATATAAAGATACATTGTTGAACGTTAAAAATAATTAAAAAAGAATTGAATAAATTAGTTGTGGGAGACAACCATAGAGGAGAGATACAATATTTCTACTCTAGAGAGGTAGATATTTCTACTCTATGGAGCCGACACATAATGTCGCTGGCAATGTATAACCAAAATTTACAATTTATTTAATTCATTAGTAATATTAGTAACAAATATTTCCAAAAGTAATTCAATCATTTGCCAAACGAGTACGGTATTTGAGTACGGTATATGAGCGAGTACGGTACGGTATATGAGCGATATTTTCAGGTACTCGAAGACAAGTACAGTATCCTGAGAAAGCACAAGTATGCTGACGCCCAGAAATTAAATTAAAACCAGAGCTACCCACTTCAAAATATTGTAAAATTGTAAATATTATGAAAGGAATTAAGATTTACTTCACACGCAGGACCAATACGAGGCAGTAAAGTACAGTAACATATTATAAAATTATAATTATTTAAAAAAGGAATTATTAAAGAAGAAAGGCACTTCGATATAAAACTATTCAAAGTTTCTAAAAATTTTAAATGACCTAAATAAGAAAATTAAATGAAGAGAACAAATTTTTTTTGGTAGGAAGAATCTCTATCTTCAATTTTGAAGTTGTAAGAAAACGCCGAAAAAAATCCGAACTTCTAAAATTTCTAAAAATTCGGAGTTAACAGTGAAAGACTTATGCCATCTTTATAAGTGTATTTTACTGTATTCTTACAGGAAGTTTAAAAAAAATTGGGGCCATTTTTGAGAAAATTTTGTAAATGTTGCAGGGGCTTCGTGTAAAGCAACTCCAGATTTAATTTAAAAAAAATGTTTTTCAAAATCGGAGAGCTTTGTATCGAGCCAGATCGACAGGGTATATCCATTTTGGAACAATTCTTACGTGTGGTTCAGGCGATTTCGTGGCGCTACTTGTTGCGACATACGAGATGGTCGATAATTCACTCTAAGAGCTTTTTGTAGTAACTACGCTACAAACGGATATTATTGAATGTTTTGAAACTGAGTTGTTTTTTTTTTAACTGAAGTAACTGATGTTGAGCATGCATCCTCATCACCATCATGATCATCGAGAAATTTCGCTTCCTCTTCCTTATCTTAACCTCATCCCTTACTAACACACAAACGTACATGTACTATGAGTATACTACCACACATTCCGGGAGACCAGTTGGAAGCTTAGAGATTTTTTTCCGGTTTGGGCGGTGTTCCGCGTGTGAGAGATACCTGGATGAGGGAAACCCTGCCAGCCGACGTGTAGGTGGCCGCAGGATCTCGCCACCCAGCGTGGGAAGATCACCGTCACCTCTCGCAGAAACCTGTACTACACTTCCGGGATGAATAACCTAAGCCGTTGACGATTCACTCAGCAATCAATTAATTGAACATGAGCTTTGATTTCGCTCTAATCATTAGGGCTAAAAATTTAACTTTCAGCACGTTACTCGCGCTCTGACAAATCCGCTTTTATTAGAGGCTGCCTAAAAACTCTTTATATCTTGAGACAGGGGAATTCATACGTCACCTTTAATGGAACTCACTTTCTTTCATTGTTCTGAACGAATGGCGATTTTATTCTTTCACTACTAACACCGAACTGCCAATTCATTTCAGTGACACGAGCCAGACAGTTGCTATTTTTGTGAGTTTCTCAATCAGCTGTAATCTTTATCTGTAATAAACTGTAATCTAAACGAATCTGTAATATTTGCCAAAAGTGACTTACTTAACGGGGCAAACATATTTTCATGCAATACTGATATTTATGATTACAACACACGTCCTAGAAATCACATTCATCAAGTGTCAGTATCAACAGCTCCCTACCAGAAATCTACATACGATAAATGTACGTTACTTTATAACGCATTGCCAGATGACTTTAAACAACTGAAGTCAGCACACACATTGAAGTTAAAAGTAAAATATTTTCTGCAACATAACTGTATCTATACAACTCTATACAATTAGAGACTATACTAATCAACAAAAAGAAATGTTAATTTAAGAAAAAAGTGATACATAATGAATTTGTTTACATTTGTATTCTACATTTTTTTAAAACAGACTTAATGTGCTTGTAGCAAAAAATGTACCACAGCTTTCGGGTTAATGAGCCATCTTGATCAGGTTTCTGTGCAGTTTCCCTGACAAATGCTGAGATGCCCTGACAATGTTGAGATGGCCCCATATTTTGCTTCTGAGCGTAAATGTAGCTTCAATATGCGAACGTTTTGTTGAACTCTCCTTTTGCTTGTAGTGGTAGGAGGTAAGGGCGTGTTACTATTTTGTTAGTAATGCAGAAATGAAATCTGCAGTTCATTTACCGTTGCAAAAACGTTTACTATAACTCGGAAACGAAAATGTCTAGTTTTTTCAAATGTCGCTAATCTAGCGCTTTTCTAAAATGAATTTTATTTATTTATTTATTTATTTTTTATTTATTTTGATAAGATAAGATTTTTATTTATTTTGATAAGATTTTATTTATTTTTTATTTATTTTTTATTTATTTTAATTTATTTTTTATTTTTTTTATTTATTTTAATTTATTTTTTATTATTTATTTATTTATTTATTTATTTATTTATCTTTAACTTTTACTCATATTTCAACTATAGTGTTAAAATGATGGGAAGGGTTTCTGGAACTCAAGAAAACGTGGGCACGTTATCTTCTCTCCAATACGTCACATACAGTTGTTACTGTGTTGTTGACTAAATAAATCTAAACCTAAACAGCTTAGATTCACTAGAGGATATTCACTTCACTGTTCAACATGTCCACTCGCCGTTATGTGTGGCTTTTCTTCCCTTTCTTTGGTGTCGTAACGTCGATGTAACCGTCCATTATTAGTAAAATACGTTATTAGAGAGTCAATAAAATATCTGGGAAGTCGAACGAAGTTAAGTTGGCCGACCGCCAGCGTCTTCAGTCTGACCGAATCCGTATTGGCTCGTCTGACCGGCCCCATTCTCGTTCGGTGACAGACAATTTCCTTCGAACGTATTTCCTGAGGAAATCAGTTAGGAATTGACGGTAGCTCTGACCTTGCAGACGAAAAAAGGAGAAACTTTAAAGGTGAAAATGTCCTTAACTTGTATTGACCTAGCTGTATCATGTTTTTTTTAAATGCGAATTTAGAATCACAAATAAAAACGTTGGCATTAAATACGTGTTCATTTGAATTGTAAAGACATATTTGAGATCTCGGGTAAAAATTCGTGTATAATTTAGACCACTCTCTATGTTTCTGATTTCAAATATGGGCATACGTACTATGCTCTACCATTTTAATAAATTAAATGTCGGAACAAAAATTACTAGTTGCAATTTCTAGCTTATCACAGTGTTATTCCTAATGATGTAAATTTTAAATCAATCTCAAAAGCATTTATCATGGGAGTAAATAGAACACTTCAGAAATTTGATATAAACCTCAACCTATTATCATTAAAATTCATCGATTAAATTGACAATTTCATTTTTCAACTTAGTTCCACATATTTGCATAGGACTTTAAATGAAGAAACTGTTATGTAGCAATGTTACAAGGTACTCTGATTATAGCGCCGTATGTTGCTGCGTTGGTACCAGCTTAATGTACGTAAGTAGGGTACTAGAGATTGAATCCAACCCTCCTTCAGAAGAAGTTTGATGTCGGGGTAGGATTTCTTCAACACGCAGCGGAACTCTTGAGACAGTACTCGTGAAAGCTAATATATTGTTCATTTCAGTCTAAAGTATTTTTTAATGAAATTCACTTATTGAAAATTTGAATGATCAGGTATTTAATAGTTTCGTTTTACTTTGGTTTTAAGTTCTCTAAATTATGTCAGCAGAAAAAATAATTAATAACCATACATTTTGCAAAAGTATACAAAAAGCATAGATACAAATTTATTTAAAAAGCTTGTTAGTCTAAGAAAACAATTACCACTCCTCGCATAGCCGAAGTCTCCATGGATTTCTTTCAAATTTTAAATACATTAGAAATTTGTAAGAAAGATACTTTTTGATTTTTTCGCTTTCTAAGAAAATTATAAACACCTCTCGCCGCTATGACTTGCGGCTGTTTTAAAACCCAACTTTTATATATTTTTATGATATTTATGAATCATCTACAAGCATAAAAATGACGTTGGTATATTCGAGATAGATGAACTGGAACCGTTGACCGATCTCAATGAAAGTTAGCACATCTACGTGTTCTTCCATGGAGAAGGTTTTTACACTGTTCATTTTTTTATAGTTCCACTAGATGGCACTGCAGCACAAGATGGTGCTTCAGTTAAATGCAATTTCCCATCCACAAGGAAAACCCAGCTACATTATTGCTGGACGTTGCCGTGTGACGCAGGGCGGGGTCGAGCAGAACATAAGGAGCGGACGGCGCGGAATGGAAAGAGGAAAGAGAGAACAAAAGATAGAGAGGGAACAAGAGAGAGGGCACAAGAGAGAGAGGTGAAACAAGAGTGAAAGGGGGAACAGCAGAGGGAGAGGGAAAGGGGGAAAGAGAGGAAGAGAGAAAGGAAGAAAGGGACAGAGAATGAAAAGAAGGAGAGGGGGAAGAGAGAAAGAGGAAAAATCAAAGAGGTGGAAAGAAAGTGAACAAAAAAGAGGGAGAATGAGAGATAGGGTAAAGAGGGAGCCAGGGAAAAGAGAAAGCGGGTGAAAGGGAGAGGGGAAAAGTGAAAGAGAGGGGAGGGAAAAAGAGAGAACTGAATGTCCACAGGGTTTGACTAGTACACTACACAATTAAAATATTTTGAGGTCAGCACCAACCCTCAATACTATGCTTATTAGGATGCCTAATTTATTTTGAATTAGAACAATATTTTTGTAACAAACACTAATACGAAGTTACCCTAACTCTATGATTTGTTAGTGGTTGTTTTGTGTTGTTGAGCTACAAAAACTACAAAAATACAAAAAGAATACAAATTCAATTTGACACAAGTGGTTTTTACCTTAATCTGAGGAAAGAATCATACCATCATGGACATTTTCTGCAACCATCTGAAAATTTTTGTTATATATTAACACATGGTGCTACAGAATGACACAGACTTTCCCATATTAGTTTTATATTTCCTTTAGTCTCGGCTAGCTGTTCGAACTCACCAAATACTCTTCCTTGTTGCCATTTATCACCACCCAAAATATATTTTTTCAAAAATTTCTTAATTTTTCGATGTACTAATAATAGAACGGAAATATTATTATATGAATATTAAAGAACAGTAAAATCGCGTCCTAAATGGCAATTTTGTTTGAAAAATGTGGAGCTGTTTTTAATAAAATGGCGTTTAAGAGCTTCAGTATATTTGAAATTTGATGCACACCTTCACAGAAAAGTTTTGAATTTTCGAAAAACTTCATTAGAAATCATTTGAAGCACATTAACTCAAAAATATAATAGTGTTTCCAAATTTGCTAGAAATGTGAATATTAACGAAGTGAGAGATATTAAAAAATACATTTGTGTATTTGTAAAAAAACAAAAAATACCCCGAAATGAACTTTTCGTCATATAAAACAGTGCAATTAGCACTAGCCGTTAGAAAAGTCTGAAGAAGAAATTGGAGCGAGCGGTTTTTTAGAAAATTGCTTTTGTAAAATTGTGAAATTTTGAGCTAGTTTTGACAGAAAACAGTTGAGTTTTCGAGAAGCTTTATGTGACACGAACTCCGCGAACGTGTGAATTTTATTTCTTCCATAAACGTAGACATACTAAAGGAAACATAGAAGCAATTTTATTTCATTTCTGAATGCCTGATGTCGATTTCGCCGTGATCGCTAAGGCATTATATACTCCTATCCAGGGTGATTGAGATTTAGATTTATTCAGTCCAAAAACAGTAAAAACGGTTCGTGAGGTAGTGGAGAGTTTATCTGCGCACATTTTCCTGAGTTCCAGAATCCCTTCCCGTCATTTTAACTATAAATAATCGGGAGATGTGTAAAACTGTAACATAAATAAATGAAAATAAATTTTAAAAATCGCAAGATTAGCAATATTTGAAAAATAATCATTTTCGTTTCCGAGTTAAAGAGAACTTATTTGCATCGGTACACGAATTGCAAGTACGATTTTTCTGCATTGCTAACAAAATAGCAACTTGCCCTTACCTCTTCTCTTATCATTTCAAGCAAAAGGAGAGTTCAGCAAAACGTACACATAGTGAAGCTACATTAACTGTGTACACTTGACTTGCGTCAATTCGATCTTTACCTGAAACCGTGCTTACCTGCTACTTGCCTGTGGTTAAGTCGGAGGGAGAGGCCGATGGAAAACAAACGGTTGTTGGTGCGCACCGAAGCTGATGGGGCATATGCACCCAAGTTCTAACGGTTTTGCTTCTTCTTGTAGAAAAAACGATTTGGTGCTTTGGAGCGTTTTAGTAGTATAATTTAGCAACATAACAATTGATTGAATTTGATTTACACTTAAAATTGCAAACACATACTGCCAGAGGGCTCCAACAATGAGTGTAACGCAAACAAACATGACGACAATGAGCGAACCCTAAGCGCACAAATTAATTTGGCAGTTAATGGGCTGGTTTTAGTTGTGGCCCTGGAGGATTTCGTCGAACTTTTGGGGTTGCGAATTTGTTGATTGTATCACAATTTATTTTAAGTAAAATGTATTTGTCTATGCTAAAATGGAAAGTGAATTTAATCTTGTCTCGCCCGTTGTTGATGTTAAGTAGTTTATGACACTCTTCGAAACCGAAAACCAAAACCTCATGCGAAAGGCAATATCAACATTTGGAAATAATGTGTTTAGGTCAATTCTGCGAAGACACTCAAGCAGTTCCTAGGGCGGACTTTTTCTCAAAGGTTTGACAACTTTATAAAAGCGTAAAATAGTATATAAAAGTATTATATTCTTTTTATGTTTAATATTCAATCAACTTCAAATAAAAATCAAATTCAAATAATGTATCAATTAACAGTCAATCAACATCATTATCTAAAAAAAAGGGGTCACCGAAAATTTGCCGCTCTTTCAAATCTTGCCCTATTCATAAATCCGCCACTGTCTGTGCATGATATTAATGAGAGTCTGCAGACTTCCCAGATAATACATATCAAAGATTCTAATAGTGCACATGAGCATAAAAAATATTTACAGTTCAATTTTCGACAATTATTTACTTTTCTTTGAAATACATAGTCAAATGTGACAATTTCTGTCCACTTTGAAGACTGTGGGCTGTTTTCGAAAACGTTACCCCTCTGTCATCAGTTTATAACGGCTTTGGAGTCAAACAGCTTGTCTTTAGGAAGAATCTTAGCATAAACGACACTTTTATGACGTTACTAATAACGAAAAAAACTCTTGAACATCTTATCTCACCATAAGGGAACAAAAATACGTCCTAATTACAAGTTAATTAGCAAAGTACTTAAACAACTTTTAATGTCTTAATTTGTGGCAATAAGCTGCAAACTTTGTGTCGAGAAAAGTTCTCCAGCCTTAAACATAATTAATTTAATTTACTTTCAGCAAAGAAACTTAAAAGAATTTTATAACCCTGACGTATAGTAAAAGAAGGTGTGAAATATACTGATCCAGTGCAATCACGATTTATATTCGGCAGTGCAATTCTTGTGTAAGGCAGGATTTATTCAGCATAGAACACACACTAATTATATACATTGTTTGACGAGGCATGGCTTTAGACCAGACATATTCCACCTCTTTTGTTCATTGATCGCATTTAAAAGAATGGTTGGCCCCAGTAAGCCTCTTACATTATTGTATACAACATATAACACATAATCATAACACAAATAATTGCAAATAAGTATCTTAAAGATAAAAATTTCATACACCAATATTTTGGTAAATACGTTTAAAGTAATCGAAGATATATCCGCTTTTGAATAGCTGAGTTTCTAAGTTTCATTGTTGTGCAATGGTTACAAAATGATCGTTTTTATTTTTTTCCTACGTTTTATGTTACCCTGCGCGAATAAACGGCAAATTTTCGGCAGAAAAAAACGCTTATTACAGGACCCTGGTAACAAAAAATTTGCAACTGGATAAATCCAGTCGCTAATTTTAGTAAAAAAATTCTCTATCACATCGTGTGACCAGAATCCATGTTTTGTGGGTTCTTGATACCGAAAAATCGAATGACGGCAAAACGTCTGTCCGTCTGCAAACAACGATAGCGGCTAACTCGTTCAGCCTATTTTCTCCAATCAAACTGGCTGATGTCAAGGCCCCTTGAATTTGAAATTTTTGATATTTCAATTTTTGGGAATACTTTACATGAAGCTCCTGAGATCTTAACAAAATTTTCAAAAAAATTACTCCATCATTTTTTATTAAATTTTGTAGATCTCATTTTCGTTAAAAACCCTGATTTTTCGAAAATTGCATAACTTTTTTCGGATCTACCAACAACTAAAATATTAGAGATAGAAATTTTTCCTTCGATGAAATCTGTCTCTTAAAGATAGATTTTAAAATAAGGTCATGTACAATTTTTCGAAAATTTGAGTTCTTTTCATGACTAACACACGGAAAATACGGGGAAAAAAGCACGTGCTGTTTTAGCACCACTAGTATACCTGGCCGCACTGACATTTTTCCAATCCCCATAGCTGGGAGTAGATTCTTTCGCTATAGAAAATCAATATTGTCAATTCAGTGTTATTTTTTGTTGAGTTTCTAAGCAGATGTATACGTAAGCTTCCGCGGCTCGAATCCATGAATTCTCGGCTATCCAGGCAGGATAGTATAAATCACCGGGCGCGTAGCGCCGCAGTGTCACTGCCCTGAGGAAGCCTGCGACATGTCAGGCGAAACGTCGGCACCCCAGCCAACGACGCGGCGTCTCCCGGATAGCCGAGAATTCAGAGTTTCTAAGCAGTTGGGAAGGCAGGTTCTTGGACGCCCCAGTGCAGAAAATCGATAGGCGCCTTCTAAGTGCCAAAATCCTAGAGCTTTAAATCTGAAATTTTAGAGTGGTATCCTGTGGAAGGACTAAAAGGGGAAGACCTAAACATAGCTGGTTGAGAGACATTGAGGGACTTTTGAAAGAGAAGAATTTAATAGACAAGGATTATGAAGATCGGGAAAAGAGGAAAAATAAAATGAAAATTATTTAAAGTGGTAGAATTATTGGGTAACAGAAAGTTGTTTTTTTAACTATGTAAAACTGTGAAATAATAATAATAATAATAATAATAATAATAATAAAAATAATAAATCTAATTCGTATCAATATAGGACAGAGTGATGAAAATAAGCGTGAGGAGCAGTTTGCTTTATTTTTTCCTGATATCCGTTCACTATGGTCCTAATTGAGATACACTTTCTTCTGAAAACAGGTGCTCTTCACAAGTTGCACCAGGTTAACCCAGCCCTTCAAAATAACGAAGGATTAAAAAAGGGACGAGCGAATTTGTAACTTATTATTTTGTGTTTTGTTGTTTCCGAAGAAACAATATCAATTTCGTTTAATACTTTTTGTAATCAATGAGATCTTGATTGTAACTATCAATCGCCGGTTCATACTCGGCTGTAGACCCATAATCGACCCATTTAGCATCATTGAGCCTCTTCAAAATTTCATACTGGGAGAGGTGGCTCAGGGCACCAACTGATGTAATCCCTCTGACCTAGGTTCAAGGCCCGTCGGTTGCAGGATTTTCGACACTGGCATGTCAGCTAGATCGAATTCACTCGCTGCCGGGAGGATAATTCTACAGGTCGGATGCTCTGATTGGTAGTTTTCCGTGGTTTCTCCGATCAATAATAGCGGGCGAATGCCAGAGCAGTACCGCAATAAACTGGCCACGGACCGCGCGCGATCTTTCCTACCTCTTCATTGTCCTATCCTCACCCCATACACTAACATGCAGTACACTACCAGACATGCCGGGAGATCGGTCGGGAACCTAGAGCTTATCTCGGCTGGGGCGGAGCCGCAATGGAAGATACCTGGAGGTGGGAAACACTGCAACCCGACGTGTAGGTCAGGGCCGAATCTCGCTATTCATCGTGGGTGGATCACATCCACTTCCACATATAAAAACATACTCCATACAAATAGGTCTCATGGCCATAACTCTTGACGTCTCCGAAATCATCAATCATTGAGTAACAGCTAATCTTGTCGTTCCCTACAGGCTTCATTGGCAATCAAAAGTCAAAGGATTACTTTTCTGTTGAATAAAAAATGAAACACTTCATAAATTGGATATCTTCTGATGAGTATCTTCAGCAATGTCTCCTTATGATTTCAGTAAAGTACACCTCAGAAATTAATTACAAAATTTTACTGTTTTGAACCTACGAGCGCCTTTTGTTTAAAAATTAAGTACGAAACTCGCATGTTTGTAATTATACTGCTACTTCATAGTTATTATATTGTAGGCATTATCAAAGTAAACCCTCTCCTTTGTACAACTTAAATTGCGAGGAAGTGAAACTTCTGTGTATATTAGCAACAAATACTTCCATTATTATGGCATCAGATGCATAGACTTCCGTAGAAAGTATTTGTAGTTTTCCAATTTCCTCGCGGCTTGTACGTGTCTGAAATATTGCCCGCTTTGACGAAATTCTAAGCGCTTTCATGTATTCGGAAGTTCGTTAAAGTCATCAAGACGTCAAGGACATTGACGGAAGGCAGGCTACGGTTCAGAGAGACTAGAATCTGATCCAATCGCATTGCCACGCACGATACAGCGCTGTTGTTATTTGTGCTCCAATATGCTTATCCGCACATTTTCATTTAAATTCGAAAAAAGTTGATTTATTTCTTCAACAGGAACTTACAAAAATCCTCAGAGCATCAACTCACGACTTCCCTTGGGTGGGTGTACACGCACAAGCAAAAAAAAGAATAAGAAGGAGGAGGAGGTCATTAGTTCAGTAAGTGTAGTGCATGTTTTATCACGGTCTTGCAGACATGGATTAGGCGGAACGTGTGGTTAGCATATAGACATCCCTAAGCCGTATACTGGTCTTCTCAGTCTGAGAACTGAATTTTGTCATCGTCACACTAACTTTTACTACAGGGACATTGCAAGGAAAGTGCGCACTTTAATCTCCCCCGTCCTGGAATCGAACCAGAGATAACGATATGTAAAGCGATCACGCTGACCAGTGAGACACCTGTGGGGCCTAATTTCTTTGGTTTTGATTTAAAATGAAGGAAAGTGGATTCTTTGGAATTTGGGAGTTTCTAATTGTGATTTGTTTTAAGGTTTGAAGATATATTTGGAGGATCTTGATTTGTCTCAGTTTGAGGTGTTTGGATGTAGTTATAAATCAAAATGGGCTACACTTGGACAGGGTGATAAGAGTGTATAAAAGTTTAGGAAAAAGCCAATCAGATTGTCTTTCATTGAAGTTCGTATAGTATTTGACTATTTCACTTTAACTATAGTGAATTCAGAGGTCTTCAGAGACAAACTATGTGATCGATAATACGATAAAATATGCTATAAGAATTTACGGATCACACTATAGTTCCATCGAAAAGTAACCTGACTTCCTTAATCTAATTCAGCACTAAGTACTATGTTTATACTAAAGAGCCAAATCGGCGTGATGCATGGGGAAACTAGTAGGTGCCTGAATCTGGAGTACCAACACTCAGTCGGAGAAAGGACGTCTACAGGAAAAAGGAAGGTCAAAAACGTAAACAACATTCATAATACACACACATGATTTTTGAACGTGGTTGTAACTGGTTTTCTTTCTATTGGCGTCTAGCACAGGACTAAGTCGTCTTTCATAATGCAAACTCAAACGTAAATACATAGTAGCCTCACAAAACCTAGAAATGAGTTATAAATCAAGACGATTAACAATGCCTTGATGTAACCGTAGACGTCAAGGCGAAAACATAGTTATTAACATACCTAGGAATGTTATGAGTGTTATTGCTGCCGATGCCGATGCCAATGCCGATGCCAAAAGTTAAAAATCGAGGCGGAGCGTAGCGGAGCCGAGATTTTTAATTTGGACGAGGCAGTAATATCACTGTAACATTTCGTGGTATGTTCAGCGTTTTATGGTCACCATAAAATCTGAATTTTTTTTGAGAAAATGTACATTACTGCGATATTAAGCACATGAATTCTGTTGTAGCGGCACGATAATTGATATTGTCGAGTATTGCTTGCGATGTATCTATTTCAAGAATACACTTGTATACCGTGGCTCCACGCGAGATTTAATTAATAATGAACATCCCCAAAAACAATGAGTTTCTTTGATTAGTATTTGTCTTGTAAATTACCATGTGATTTTTTCGTAATAATGTTGACTTGCGATGAATGGGTGGTTGATTATTTTGGTTACTAAGGATGTTGAAACCGGTTGCTAAGGATTTTAAATTTCTTAACCTACAGGTAGGTACAAGTGCACTTAAAAATCAATAGGGTTGCATGTTAACGAGGGTTAAAGACGCATGTGAGCGATAAAAGAGTTCACAAGCACCAAGCTTTTACGTTAAGTTTACGTCGGAAATCTACCGACGACCAATCAGAGAGCAGCAGGAAAGAAACAAACATGGATTGCGTTCAAGTAGTTTGTGTTTATGTACTGACCAAGTTTGCGAACGGTTCAGATGCAAGTAGTGAATTCAAGGAAGGAATTTGGGCCATTTTCTTGTGATATCAACTTGACGATGCAAATAAAATAATTACATCCAACGAATCACTCGTGAATTCGGTACAAAGAAATCCTTGTTTACAAACTAAAGGAAATGCGAGCACTAATTTAACAGATACTCGCATTTATGTATGAAGACAAATAGATAGGGAAATCGAAGAAAAAGCATAAACCACAGTGAAAAGAACTTTTCACCATGCTAGAAACGAAACGAACGAACTCTATATAATTAGAGTCTTTACTGATTATCAAAAAGAAAAATAATGTTTATCTTAACAAAACAGTGATATATATTGCATTAGTTTAAATTTTATTGTATAATTTTTTAAAAACACGTAAACTTTGTAGCAAATAATGTACTTCAGCTTCACGGTCAATGGTGCCCATGTCGATCCAGTTTCCCTGATCCATTGAGCGAAAGCTGAGATGGCCCCTTGTTTTGCTTCTGGGCGTAAATATAGCTTCACTATGCGCACGTTTTGTTGAACTCTCCTTTTGCTTGTAATGGTAGGAGTAGAGGTAAGGGCGAGTTACTATTTTGTTAGAAATGCAGAAAAATCATACTTGCAATACGTTTACCGATGCAAATAAGTTTTCAATATCTCGGGAACAAAAATGTCAATTTTTTTCAAATATTGCTTATCTCGCGCTTTTTTAAAATTTATTTTTATTTTTTTATTTTAAACTTTTACTCACCTTTCAACTATTTATAGTTAAAATAATGGGAAGGGATTCTGGAACTCAAGAAAATGTGCACAGATGATCTTCTCCCCCATATGTTACATTCATTTTTTACTGCTTTTTTGACTAAAATCTAAATATAAATCGGCAATCGATCATGCTTCAATACCTTGAAATGTGGTTGGGTTAGGCAAAACTTACATTCCAGCTTACGTTCGTCATTGTGAATGCCTGTTTTTACGTATACATTTTACTACCAAGTTTACGGCATTGTGTTACGTTTAATTTTACAGTGTGAATGAGGCCCAAGCGCGATGCACTCATGGACTCTACATGTCCAGCTACATGCGGTATGACTTACATGGTTCACGAGTATGAGTTTACATCGACGAGAGTTTGACTTTACATCGAGTTCATAATGAGTATGAGTTAACATCGATGAGTCCGTTAGGTATAACTGTGGCTGCTCTTGAAGCAATACGTAGCGAAATTTGCGAGGTGAGACGAAAGAGCGGGCCTGATGGCCCAAGTCTCGCCACGTAAAATAAGTCATCAATTCGATTCGATTCGGTTCGGTACGGTTCGGTTCGGTTCCTTTCAATTCAATTCAATTCAATTCAATTCAATTCAATTCAATTCGATTCGATTCGATTCGATTTGATTTGATTCAATTCAATTCAATACGTCTCAACAGGAAGGGGGAGGCATTTAAAGGCACCGAAAGATCCGACACATACGCGTTGAGTTATTTTTATCTACTGTGTTAATATACAGAGGAAATTTGTACAAAGTTGACCTCAGTTTTATAGGAAGTGTTAATACAAAACAAGTATTCCAACATTTCATGGGCTTTTCATTTCTAAACCAGCCGGTTACATTTTACAGAGTGAGTAATGATCTGTCAAACAATTTTTACAATATTAACATAATAATATTATGTTAAATACGGTTGCGTAGGCTTCCGCGGCCGGAGTTTGTGTTGTCTAGGCTATCCGGGACAAGCTGACATGGTGGCTAACGTTCCGGCCAGCGTATTGTGGCCTTCCTCAGAGCATACTGCAGCCAGATGGGTGCAGCCTATATGGAGGAGAAGGGAGGGAGAGGATTATATTAAATACATTGAATTTAACTAAAGCTTTTACTAAAGGAATAAAATATTGTACAAAGTATCCGAAGAACCTTTATAACACTCGCTTTGTTCTCAAACTAGTATTTAATGTTTACGAAATAACAATCGTAAGTCATAGTATTAAAATATAACTAGAGAACAATCAAACTAGGCCTCTAAAACGAGTTTGATAACTGACGGAATATTGTACTTTTATGTATTTTTTTGGCATTTGGGTTTATTGTTCGACTTGACCGGTCAGTTAATGGTGTCCCATGTTCCTGGGCCTTGTTTAATTCCCACGCTTGGGGGGTAAGAGAGAGAGAGAGAGAGAGAGAGAGAGAGAGAGAGAGAGAGAGAGAGAGAGAGAGAAAGAGAGAGAGACAGAGACTGAGAGAGAACAAGAGAGAGAGAAAAAGAGAGAAAGAGATAAAGAGAGAAAGAAATAGAGTTATAGAGAGAGATTGAGAGAGAGAGAGAGGTAGATTGAGAGAGAGAAAGAGGGATAGATTGACAGATATAGATTGAGAGAGAGAGAGAGAGAGAGAGAGAGAGAGAGAGAGAGAGAGAGAGAGACAGGCAGACAGACAGAGATGTGGCGAACATGACGTATTACCTTTACCCTAACAATAGCTAACTCGACCTGCCTAAGACTTCCCTTCGCCACACTTTTATAGAAACTGAGACAACAAAGGAAAGCTACAAATCTAGTTTTGCCTCGACTGAAAATCGAACCCGGGATCGCATCACAGGAAGCTAGATCGCTGCCCAAGGGCCTCCTAAGGGCGAGTATTGTATTGCAAAACAAAAATCGCACTATACTCCATTCTCTTAATAAAAATTCCAAAGTACTGTAATTTATTGGTGAAATCATAAAAAATGATTTTTCTTTTGAAGTTCCATGTGTGATTTTCCTTTCGAGAAAGTTACTATTAGAGGTTTCCCGTAGAACGCCATCAACCTTCATTTTACCCTTTAACTAGAAAAGACGTAAAAGATTTGTCGAATAATGTGAAATTCAAAAATACATTGCTTAATCCAATATGCATAAAAAGTTGTCGTGTAAATTATTACAAGACAACACAGAGAACGATAATAGTATAAGTAAAATAAGTACTTAAATATTTGTCTATTCGTTTTGGTAAAGGTGTCAGACTGATGCTGATAGTAGGCAATATTTTTTTCTTGAAACGATTGTTTGAAATCTGTCAATACATGTGAACAATAAGAAAATTTGTTGATATTGTATAGGAAATAATCTCCACATACATAAGACTTATCTGATGTTAATTTCAATAATGATGAAATTAAGTTGTTATCCTATGGCTTAAAGTTTGCACCTAAACATCACCCTTCTACTAAAGAATTAACTAATCTAGCAGTGAGCACTGAAGAAGCCCTAAACATTATTAAAGATAACATTAATTCCAATTCTATCATGATCAATTGTTCTAAAATCCTATCTGATGAAGTTAATAGACCTCCACCACCATCTCCCCCTTTACTTATAAAATCTACCCATAAATTAATTGAAAAAGTGAAACAAAACAACTTAATCATTAACAAAGCTGATAAAGGCAATTCTATTGTCATTATACACAGAAATGACTACATTGATAAATTGCAAAGATTTTTAGATGAAAATGATTTAGTTGCCTTGACAAAGACCCTTCTCCATCTTTTCACCTAAAGGTTAGGAACACCATATTAACCAGTTCACTTATCCCACAGTATAAAAAGAAATCCCTTCAGGTCATGAATCCCCAATGTCCTAGGTTGTATGGCCTTATTAAACTTCATAAAGAAAATCTTCCTATTAGACCTGTGGTTAGTTTTTTCAATTCTAGCATTTCACCTCTTTTTAAATTTATTATCCCTCTCTTTAATTCTACCACCCATTTTAACTCTAGATTTAAATTGAATAATTCATTAGATCTCATTAATAAAATTAAAGATATTGATGTTCCCCCCAATGCAAAATTAGTTTCTTTTGATGTGAAAAAATTATTTACCAGCATTCCCCCTAATGAAGTGCAAGACATTTATATTCATCATATAATGAAATCAAATCTATCACACCTACAAAAAATGGACTTTATCAAACTACTAGATGTATGTATAACACATAATTTTTTCACTTTCAACAACAAGTTTTATTCTCAAACAGAAGGATTAGCTATGGGCTCCAACGGTTCCCCTCTTTTCGCTGAACTGTTTATGGATAACTTTGAGAAAAACATATTTAGTAGCTCGAATCCTCTCCTCAAAAACATTATTTATTTTTACAGGTATGTTGATGACATTATATGTCTTTGGTCAGGAACTTCTAGGCAATTGAGCCAGTTCTTTGATTTTCTCAACTCTTTTCACTCCAAAATAAAATTCTCAATGGAAATTGAACAGAACCATTCTCTGAATTTCCTTGATTTAACAATCACTATAATAAACTCAAGACACAATTTTAAAATATTCAGAAAACCTACCCACACTGATACAGTCATACCTTCCCATTCTAATCATATTCACAATCATAAATTTGCTGTTTTCCACTCCTGGATCAATAGACTATTCCAGGTTCCCATGACTGATATAGATTTTAGTAATGAAGTCAATACCATTCTAACCATTGCCTTAAATAATGGATATGATCCCCTGACAATCAACAAACTGATCCACCAAAAATGTGTTAAAATTATTTTAAATAAGGTTTTTCCTCAACATGCCTCTATAGAACCTAAGAAATTTATTTGCATCCCCTATATAGGTCCTGTATCCAAACGTATAGGACAATATTTCACTAAATTCAATATCACAGTAGCCTACAAAACCCTAAACTCCCTCCAATCTTTGTTTCCTAATTCCAAATCACCTATCCCCTCCATTGAAAGAAGTGGAATTTATCAATTAACCTGTAATAACTGTAATTCATCATATGTAGGCCAAACAGGCAGGAAATTTTCAGTTAGAATTAATGAACATATTAGAAGTTGGAAACAAAATTTAGACACTTCTACCTTTGCCAATCATTTGAATCAATTTAACCATTCTTTTGACCCCATGTATAATTTTAAAATTCTTCACCTAGTCAGCAAAGGCACTAAAATGAACATTTTGGAGAACTTAGAAATTCTAAAACTTTTCAAAAACACTAATTTTTCTATCTTGAATGAACAATCCTTGATTAAAAGCAGTCCCATTCTAAATATTTTATTAACTATCCCCTAATCATTCTTTTGAGTAGTCCTTTTATGACTACCCCTTCCTCTTCCCCCACTCACTTTCCCTTCATTATTAGGCTTGCTCTTCTCCCATTCATAGAGATGGCTGCCATCTAGTTGGTACCACCATGTTTGATAATTTTGACCATTTGTAGCACTCATGGGAGATCCACGTTGCTTGAGCAGTAAGTTATTTTCTTTTCTTCTTTTTGTATTTATATGATAATTATTTTTCCACTATATCCACTGTAACCCCCCCCCCCCGTTTTGTGTTCTACTTATGTTTGCTTCATTTCTCCATTTTGCTAGAGATCCATTGAGGATGGGAAAAATGTTTCCCGAAAGTTAACTCTGGATAATTGTTAATAAAAATATTTAAACTTTTGTGGAGATTATTTCCTGTACAATACCATGGATTACCACAAGATATCGGCTACCACCACGGAATTTAAAATTTGTTGACTTAGTTTAACCATGATTGGAGGCTAGTCATTGTAGGAAAGTCAATATTAGATTAGTAGTCAATATGTGGTATTTTTGCGTTTCAGGATTTTGCGTATTACTACACTGATGCTGCTACTGGTTAATTAGTGGCCAGCAGTGCCAAAATGCTGATAAACAAAACCACATAAAAAGGTTTTCCGAAGCGTAGCATATACACCGCATAGAAATCAAACAAAATACTCTCGCATTATACTGCAATAAATTATAGTTATTACAGAAACAAGTTTGATAAAGTCATATGCCTCGTGTTGCAAAAGCAATAAGGGTTTCGTTGTGATGGTATATAAAACATGTAGCTTGTAGGTTTCAATATTTTATCTACGACATCTCCAGTGCCGTTTTTATTTAATTTTATAATACATTAATCAACATCTAGACATTGAATGTTATTTGATTCGATAATAATGATTGCCGTTTCATTGATTCGGCGTTAGCCCGAAGCAGTGTATATTAAGGAAACGAGAGGATAAAAATGGGTTTAATTGGTCGAGTGGTAAGAAAACTAGGACGATATGAGTCAGTTTTCTTATTTAAAACGAGTGCAAATACCCCGTTATCCCCATGCTACGTTCAATACTTTTTCATTTCCACTTAAGAATGATTTAAATTTTGAGAAATTCAAGCAAATGTTTTTCATTCGAGGCATACAGTTGATGACGTATTGCATCGGACAAAGCCCTATTCTGCTGGGCTTTGCATTGTGTACTTATGATCACCATACTTATTTAGAGGAAAAGAAATGATTGTAAATGCGTAAAATTGAATACTTACGGATGACATTTTAGATGAAGATGACAAAGTCATGAAAATAGTACTTCTTACGAAAAGTAAAGATACCAGAATACATCTATAAATGTTGGAAAGTTAAAAACGAATTAAAAAATTAGATAAAAATAGTCAACTTGGCTGAGTTTTTACAATCAGACGTTTGAGTTTTTACAATCAGAGTTTTTGCAACATGCTGAGCGGCATTTGAAACAAGCTGAAACCAATGTTTTATATGTAAATCATTTAATTTATTCACTTTAAATATTTTTTGTTGTTCCATTAGTCAGCGAGTATCAAACTAACGTTTACTTCCTCAATTTTGTTTTTTTCATTCATTGTTTGTATGTAGTTAATTAGGTACGTAATCTGTGATGTACATTTTTGTTCCTGTTTCACGGCCGACATGAAATATATTGGTCATATGTGTTATAGTGACTTAATTAAACAATTGTGATTATTTTTCTAAATTCTAATGGGTAGTTCTGGAGTTTCAATTTCACTATGGAGTTTTAATAACACGCGTGCAATTAATTTAATGACAATCAACATTTTTTTCATGTAATCAACAAGTATTTTTGACTTACTACACGAAAAAAAACCGTTAAGTTAACGTACTCATTTAATAAATGTAAGTCTCATCAAAATTGTTGGTATCAAACATTGAACTTTAAAGAAATAAATTATAGTAAGTATTTGCAGTTATGATTAAAAATATATTTATTTTCTTTTATATTTCTGGCTAAAAAACCGTGTTATGATTCCACAAAAATCAACGCGTTTCATTAAAACTATCATAAAAGCACGCAAATGGGCTCAATATTCAACTGTTAGCTAACCGTCGCATCATAGAAAAAATATTTTAACAAAACAGTCTTCTCGAATACTACAGTAACGAAGTATAGTATTAGACGCGCAAGTTTTCTTGATATTCCACAACGGGGGGGGGGGGGGGTACGGGGAGAGTTGTTGACTCTGGCTACGTCACGGCTTAAAAGGGCGTACCAACTGTGGGCAGGATCTAAACTTGCCAAAGCATGCCACGAGAAATGCTACGATTGGTTTGAAAGTAGGAAGTAGTTGATACCAGCATTGTAAATCAATACGTGCCGTTACGAGCCGAACCTAAGTATCTGAACGTGCCGTGCTATTCACCAATGGGTGAGGACTAGGGAGGTCGTGTATCAAGATAACTTGTGCGAGTAATACAAGGGTGCACAGCACGATACAAGCGTGCACGGACGTCATTAGCGACTACATACATTTACATAACATTAGCATCAGTTATAAAAGTAGTGCCTAACAAAAAGATTAAAAAGTACGTACACCTTATAGAATAGAAACATATAACTTTGTTAAAAACAAATTTCATCATTTTACTAATACTATTATCCCTTTATGTGTTTTCTTGTAACAATTTACATGACAGTTTTTGATGCCTCCTGGATTAAATAATTTATTTTGAATTTCACGTTGTTCCGACAAATCTTTTACGTCTTTACTAGTTTAAGGGAAATATGAAGTTTGATGACGTTCTCCGGGAAAACTCTAATAGTAACTTTATCTAAAGGAAAACCACACATGGAACTTCAAAAGAAAAATCATTTACTAATTTCACAAATAAATGAAAGCATCGCGATAAGAGAAACTCAGCAATAATTAAGAAACTCATTTACTAATCCCTAACCTAAACTATTTGATTTAAATAAAAAGTTAATTCTCTAAATCTAACGACTAACGTTTTGTACGACAATATTTTCGATTTACAATTTTCTGAATGAATATCAGTGGTCAGTTAATGCTTGTGTGCATATTCGAACAATTAAAAAAGTTATTTGACCTTCGTACTCACAGTACTTATCTTGAATAATCGAAGTCGTAATATATTTCTTGATAATATTTCTTCTTTGTACACAATTAAATTTACTCTAATTCTTCTAATAATTATTTATCAAACTATCCCCTTTCCAAACATGTCTTTTCTGTGTGATCAGAGCTCTCATCACGGGTGAGCATCACAGTCTAATAAAATGGTTCGCGACACTCCATTAATTTTCTTCATCCGCTGCGACATTAGAGCTCCAAGTTCTAGCAAACAACCTTCATGAAAATGCCTTCCACGTATGGAAATGCATGCATTGCAATAAACTGTAGAAACAATACGAAAAAATGTCTTTCTTCGGGTTTCCAAAAGATCAAGAAAGATAAGTTAACAAAAATGTCAGATTTCACACAGGATGTTCCCACGAGTGTCAGGTTTTCCAGTTCAATGTTGTGAGGGGACAAAATAGTAATTTAAAAAAAATATTTGTTAGACAGACTCTTTTATTCTCAAATTTTAAAATTATGAAATGTCTGAAAGTAGAGGATAAAACCTAAATTATTAGTACAGACACTTAGGTTGCTGAATATTTTTCTGTAAAATACAAATAAAATTTTCATTTTTTTGATATTAAATCATCCAATGAAACAAGTAACATGTCTCAATTTATTAATTTCACCCTGTTCATCTGTATAAACGTTTTGAAGTAAATATTACGCTTTACCTGTTGTGTGCTATAGAACGTCTGAAGACGGCCTCTTGCTCACCGCTTGGGGCGCTAGTATTGCTCCTGTTGTCAAATGGATGCACCAACCTCACCTTCGATTGTCGCGACTAATCTGTTAGACTGTGGTGTGCATTGTAAGAGAGTGGCTTTTTTCATAACTGTTTAATCTTCTCTACCTATCAATAGAGATATCAATAGATATCAGATATCAATACATATCAATACAGTTGACACCATTAAAAACTTCAGAGTATCCACTGACGTTTGTCTGACATGACATCCTGCGTTTCTGTCATCTCTATAAAGCCTTCGCTTGTTATTATCGGTCGCCCCGCAAACAATGCTTCCGTAATGTCCATACACATTCTTCACGATTGCACATATTTTATAAATAAAATTCTTCCTTTTATTTATCACACATTGTGCTGCCACAATATTACATTTCGAACATATGGGCTCGCTTCTGTTTTATGTTTCCTTTCCACTTCGAATATCGCGTACAATGACACACAACGCAAGATCAGCCGGGCATGAACCACATGAAATGAATTCTAGGGGACCTTTGTTTGTGAAGTACTGCATGTACCCCTGCTGAAGGTAAATGAAAAATAGTACTAACTCTGCTTCAGCATTACGAGATAAACATTGTCAACCCCCATCGTTCGTCACGTGTTGTATTAGGGAGTCTAACGGTTTGGTCTAGCGGTATGGGACCCTTATATCCATGTTCGCAGGTTCAAAGAGCGAACAAACGGTGAAAAACTCTCCTTTCTACGTCTTTCTTTGGAGATGTAGTAAAGTCGACTGTCCCATGTTATAGATTTACTTCGTGTAAAATATCTTTAACCCTGAAAGAATCCTCTGGGTAAAAAGGTCTAACCGCACGTTTCGTCGCTTAAGTGATACCACAGTATACGTATTTACACAGTAGCACAGCTCCGTGTTTTATACCCCATGACGACGTGTTGTTTAGCAATTCTAGCGATCCACACGATAATGAAGGAGTACTACGCCACCTTACAATTCTCAATACTGTATCGTTCTGCTAAATCTAAGTATGCATATAAGTAAAGCAACATAGTAGAACTTGTGAACAATTTTTTAAGGAACAAAATTATTTAAATCTAATGAATGTTCATTGAGAGCGAATAGCGAAATTAAGAAAAAAGATAAAGTATTTCTATACGGTTCATGAAAATATTTAGAAATTGAAGTAATCTAAGTAATAAATACGGGTATCTAGAATGTATTAACATTTCTGTTTCGGGGCAATAACAAATTGGCGACTTTTCTTTCGAGGTCTATAGAACAAGTAAAGAAACAACATAACTCAGGATTCTTTTCTTCATTATTTTTGTATTTAATTGCAGAACAGTGCGCTCCTTTCGAGACACGCATCGTTAACTGGAAAACTATAAAAGTTCGTATGTTGCATATCAAATATGTCCCGTACATATCAAATGTAAGGTTAAAACGTTGGTTCCATGGTATTTTACGTGTTATTTAATGGCTTGCCCTTGAAATCCTAGAAATATTACACCACAAAGTCAAGATATAGTATGAATATTCTTTTAAGTTTTTAACCAGCTTTTAATAAATGGAATTTCGCAAAGAAATCCGTATACATCACTAGCATCTTTCCGTAGTTTTACTTGACCACCACCAGGATCGCTATATGTCTGTGCGCGCATCCCTAACTTGCCAAAAAACGAGCTGAGCTACCCTACTGTATAAATACGTATACTGTGGTGTTACCTTATTTCACTGTTAGATGTCGTGGCCAAATTTGCGTGGTCAGCCGGAAAAACAGGCCCGATGATTTGAGACCTCGTACGAAAAATAAATCATCATTGACATAAATTGTATTGAATTGAATCCTTTACATTTGAAGCTGAAACAATAGGGTCTTTTGAGAATAAAAAAATAAAACAATTAAAATCGATGCACAAGTTTAAGTGTACAGTAATCGTACAAGTGGATAAAAAGGTTTACTTTGCAAGTGAGTTTTGTTGCCTTTTTGTGATCATCAGTTGTTTTTTCGCGCGTGCTTTAGCGGGAGTGCCTGCGCGTTTGACTCACAGCAATAATCCCTAGCATCGCAACAATAATCCTACCCTACAATCTGTCGAAAACGCTCTAGCTTTATCTCCAGAGCTGCGTGCGTTTTCGAAGCAGACGTCTTGTCAAAGAGATTTCTCAACTCACAGCACTCGAAGTAAAGGGAAGGAAATGTCTGTGCGTTGAAGCGAGAAGCAATTCAATTCTCCTCAAATGAATTTCCTGAATATGCTAATTAGAAGACCTGCTACTAAAGTGTGGGTTGCCTGAGAAAATAGCGATGCATTGAGATCAAACGTTCCTTGAAACCTCTTCTAGTTTTCAATTCAGCCACAGTGTGACAAACATACGTCAACTGGCTGTACCACAACATTCTCGTATGTAATTTTCAATTAATTTTTCAATATTCGTATTATATATTTTTAAATCAGCACACCGCATCAAATATATTAAGTAGTAGTGCTACAACATTCTCATATTACATATTTTCGTCATGAAAGTTTTATAATAAGTATATAGAAAGCAATACACTCTTGAATTGTTCGACACAAATTAGAACAATTCTGGGTCTAATGGAATATACCGAACTACGAATAGGAAGAAAATATTGTTTCTGTATCAACAAGCTTTAATATGTTATGGGTGATTGTGATTTTTTAAATTAATAACCCTTCCATTATTATTTTTAATATTATAATAACAATTACATTACAATTATTTAATATTTTAATAACCCACATTATAATAACAATTAAATTATTAAAAAAGGTCAAAATTGTATAGTTAATTTTGAATACTTTAAAACTGTTACCTCTTTTAGCAAAATCTTACGTTGTAAGAATAATCAAGTTTATAAGAAAATTATTGTTCGTTTGTAGACGATTTACAAAATGTAATCACGTCGTATGATATTCGTATCGTATTATCTTGTTACAATGCTCTACTCAACTCACCATATTAGCCCAATTTTTCACTTTTGAGTTAAATAACCTTCAGTGCCACTGAATGAGGTTCGCGACCGAAAGTTGCCAGGATTTTCGACCATAACTAAGCAGCTAGATAAAATTCAGCCGTCTGAAGGAAAATTCCAGCGGTCGGCTTCTCTGATCTGGAGTTTTCCGTGTTTTTTGTCCGATTAAAGTCAAGCGAATGCCGTTCCGTAACTAACGGGCCACGGTCCACGCGCGATCTTTCCTTCCTCTTCCTTGTCCTATCCTTACCCCTTACTTAAACACACACTTACATGCACTACACTTCCACACTTGCCGAAAGACCAGTCGGGAGCTTAGAGCTAGTCCCGGCTGGGGATGGTGGGAGATATCTGGATGGGGAAAATCGCCCAAGCTGACGTGTAGCTCGGCGCCAAACCTCAGAATCCAGGGGAAGAACACCACCTATCGTGATAAAAAAAGCATACACCCCACTTACGAGACTAATGACCATAACTGTCGACGCTCCCGCAAACACAAAACAACTATTACGTAAGTAGCATCTGCAGACGGATTTTTTTCTGAATTTACCTCACACTTTTAACCATATTTGGCAACGTTTCCTCCCACTGTCCGGTTACGTGAATACGCGGCCATCGGGATATTATCCGGCGCCCTCGGTAGGTCGAGATTTCCTGAGGCGTTGCCATGGCAACGCGACGCCTTTGCGGCCGTTGTCAGTATCGACATGCGCCGACCAGTGATGGAAACACAGAACGCGTGGCATTGCGCAAGAACATATGGCATGGAAAGGGAGATCCAATGACGTCATTTATTTCGGAGTCGGCGCGAAATTTAAAAATTTGCCGGTATAGCAAACGGACTTTCTGCTGGGGCGGGACGACCACAATGTTTTAATTTGCTGCGAATTTGTGAGACTACATAGCATGTAATATAGGGCGGGAAGTTCAAACAATTGTGTGATTATTATTACATTTTAACGACCATCCAGTTGTGACCATCATTACATTTTACACCAACAATACATTATTACATTTTTAAAACTAATGGAAATGGCGGCTTACCGAAAATTTGCTTCTTTTAGTGTTTTTACTCGGCAACTACTCATATTAAAAACAAGTAATTGTCATGATTTATAGAACTAAAAGTGTGAGATAAATTGCACTGATAAAGAAATCTCTGGCTTCTAGGAATGTTCGAAAATAAATTTGAACTGTTAAAACTTTCAAAATGTCAGAGGTTTTGTCGAACATAAGGTCTGCACCATACTAATAAATGCATTTTCTTCTATTTCAGAAAAAAAAAAAAAATTGTGAACCTCTTTTCCAAAAAAATGAAAATATTACAGAGACGTCTTGTGTCTTGTGACGATGGCAATGCTGGGTTAACGACGATAATGATCACAATGAACTGGTAAAGACGATAATGCTTATGGTGGAGAGATGATGATTGCGGGAAAGTAATGACTATATGGTGAAATGAAGGTGGTGAAGATTAGAATGGTTATGACTGCATGGCAATGAAATATGTGTTCTGTTTGAACAAACTTACTGAGATGATAATAGTCTGGTAATGACGATGATAATCATACTGAAACGGTAAAGATGATATGATTATGATGAAGTGATAATTATGATTAATTTAATGAATATTATGGTGAGGTACAGAAAAATTTGATAATGATGTAAGAAAACATCTTTCAAGGCAATGAAAGATGTTTTCTCTTCGAACACTAACAGGGAGTACTTCGATACTTGAAACATCCTTTCCGTGTTATGGAGAAAATAACAGAGAAATGGCGTCGGAAGCCATCCCATTTTTCTGGCGCTTCAGGAAGTAACTCTGTAGTATATTTGTGAAGTGATAGCGCCTGGCGTGTGCGTGGAGATTGGCGGTATAGTTATTGGTTCGAGAAGACGAAAGTTCCAATATACAACACATTCGTTTCACAGCCAGTTTCGTGGAGTAGAAGTTTATATTGCGTATATGATCGACGCGACGGGACATATGGGTGGAAAAGTTGAGAGAAGAACGACCTATAAGAGAGAAGAGAAGGGAAGGGCTTTTTTGAGGACCCCAGTAAACACGATGTAGAACAATATTGGTCCATTCTTCGATTCATTTTAATTCATTTAATTTAAGGGTTATTTCTCTTAAGGGCTATTTACAATTAAATGAGATAAGAAATTCTATTTTCAAAAACTGTATATAAAAATACCATCTCCAGTTTGTGTACAATTTTCATTAAATTAATTTCCATCTCATGAAGGAAAACATTTACTTCCGTACCGTGAAATCCACAGCGCCTCAAATGTCACATTCCATTTTTGTTTATTTTTTAGAACGAATGAAATGGGCATCAACAACTATTGAATTATCGCTTGTTTTATATGAAATATCAGATGGTACACTAACAATTAATGGAATAGATGACTTAATTGTATTTTTCTGATTAATAATATATGTAAAGAAAATATCCTCAAATCAAGGTACTGAACAACGTACAGACGATTAAAATTCTTAGAAGAGCGAGAAGTTGTGGTTTTCTGAACTCATCTGAAAAACATAACTTTGCCAAGAAAAAAGAAAGAATGTTCTCTTGGTAACGTAACGTTACGATGTAATATAGTTTATGAATGACCACGCGTACACTATTTTTTAACGCACGTAAGACTATTGTTTGTAAATAATAAACAAAGAAGTAAAGACGAAAGAAACCATCGGACAAGAAAAAAAATCGATCACGAAACATCGGTGTTAAAAAACATCAGTGTTAATACATCACTGTTAAAAACATCGGCGTTAATATATCGATGTAAAGAAACATCGGCATTAATACACCTATGTTAAAAATCATTGGCGTTAATACATCGATGTTAAAAACATCGACGTTAATACATGGATGTAAAGAAACATCGCCGTGAATACATCGATGTTAAAAAACATCGGCGTTAATGCATCGATGTTAAAAACATCAATACTTCTACAAAAACATCGATGTTTCGAAAAGCCTTGACCTACTTGCTTCTCGCGGACGAAGAGCAGGATGACGATGAGGTTTAACGAGAAGCCGAAGAAGCCGATGAGGGCGAGGACGGCGGCGGCGGCGGCGTACGCCCACGGCGCCATGGGCAGCTGCCCGTCGTCCCCCTCCGCCTCCATCGCCCCCTCCGCCCCCTTCGCCACGTCCTTCTGCAACACACACACACGCACACATTCGAGGTCACTAGTGATGGTTGAATGTAGCGCTTCACATAAATTTTGTGAAAAAAAACTGGACACATTCTTTTGAACAATTTAATGTTCTAGGGGCTTAGTGTAAAGTACACCTCAAAATTAAAATATCAGTTTCAAATTCAAGAGGCCGCGACATCAGCCAGATTGATCGGGGAATATCAATTTTGGAGAAAATAGGCCGAACTGTTTAAGCGCTAGCGTGGTTTACAGACGGTCAGAAAGACGAGACGGATAGACGGACAGACGGGCAGACGGACAGACGGGCATACGGACAGACGGGCATACGGACAGACGGGCAGACGGGCAGACGGGCAGACGGACAGACGGACAGACGGAACGACGGACAGACGGAACGACGGACAGACGGAACGACGGACAGACGGAACGACGGATAGACGGAACGACGGACAGACGGAACGACGGACAGACGAACAGACGGACAGACGGATAGACGGACAGACGGACAAACGGACAGTCGACAAACGACAGACGGACAGAAATTTTACCGTCAATCGATTTTCCGGAGTCTAGAACAAACAAAACATGGATATTGACCATACAATGTATTAGAGGAAGTAGTCTATACAAAAAAGTGAATTCGACAACATTTAACCGACATCAATATCACAAAAAGTAGTATACGAATAGCTCCAAAATTTTTACAGGCCCTTCTTTAGGGTTGCTACAGAGTCCTGGCAAACTTTGGAATATATTAATAACACAAAAATGCGAAAAGTAAATTGCTCCTTGATATCATTTTATTAATTCAACTAAAGTTAACAGAGGAGTGATGCTATATATTCTGGGAATAAAAAAACCCTGCGTGTATAATACCAAATAGTTTCCAGTATAGGCCGTAACATATATGTTTTAAAATAATTGATAAAAGTTTAAAACAATTACATTGAAAATAATTATCTTAAACACTGTTTATATGAAATTTATCGTTTTCCTATTTGGCAGGATTTAGATATAAAGAAAGTCCGGCAATGCCAGGTATTTTGCTAGTTTACTATAAATAGGAAGATTACTATAAATAAGATTTATCCATATTTCCATTACCAGGCAATTACAGTTTATTGTCGAAAATTCGTCGTTTTCCCAAAGCATTACAATACTTTCTCGGTATTGCATAAGCAACATCGAGAATGTAAAAAAAAAGTATTAAAAAGACTAACATTATGGAAATTTGCATTTAGCATTTGTTGAAAAAAGTATTAATGGAAGACTCTTTGAGATCAAATTATGTTGATGTTTCGTAGATCGTCCCATTAAAATCAGAAAATAAGGGAGACACTTAATATTTCACCATTTGTGAACTTCAACAATATATAAAAGCGTTAAAAGACATACATGTGTCGTAGTCGTAGGGCATTCCTCTCTTTCCCGTGTCTTCTGTAGAGTGAACCGAGGAAGCTGAGATCCTTTGAAATGATCCTGAGCGCTCAGGCTTTTAGGATAAGTTTTTTTTAAATTGTTCTTATTATTTTTTAATTATTTGTCAGTTAAATCATTATTATAAACACGGCCATTCTCAAATTAAAAGTTCTCAAACATCGTATAGTTTTTGATGTCGCATTTCTAGTTAGCCAACTTGAAGAAAACCATAAAATGTAATGTACGTATTGTATAACAGATTCACAACCATTTCGAACTTTGTATGTGATTTCGAATTTTGCGATCGATTTCGAATTTTATTGCGAATTGAAAACCTTCAGAAATTAACTGCTCTCACCGTGAAACATACAATTTCTAATTTTTGCAAACATGTCGCATATTTAGCATATGCTCAAATCTACCAACTCTAGTAATAAATAACTCAAATTGTAGAGTAAACTGTATTACACTGATTACAGGATGTATTTAAACTAATTGTAATTGTCGCTGAATATCTTTTTAAAGTTCTACACACGTTAAAGAATGTTTTATTTGAGAAATTCTTCACTCAACAACTACATATATCTTCAATTTTCACTACAATTGTTTACATTTCGTTTTAACTTTAATGGAAGTCTCAATATCTATCAAACAAAGTAATTTTATTTATAAATATGGGTAGTATCATTATTGATATTTAAAAATTATATTTTATAACTTCACTCCAAGGTAAAGACGTTTTGCATGTTCGTAATACACGTGTAACTATGTTCATTTATCTTCATAAACGTGTGCGACCTCTCTAGAAAGTAAGGCAAATCTTGAAATCACTTTCGTACTCTAGCCCCCTTTTTCCAGATTTCAAAGTCATTTCATCAGAAAGACGTAATAAATATTCCAATTACAATGCAAAATGGCGACGAGAAAAAGGATGAATTCCAGATCAAATCTACAAGAGGGAAGCGACAAATACAAATTGGTTCCGCATGGCCTTCTAGATCCACTTTCAAGAGTCTGAATCTTCCCTAAAGAAGTCGATTTGCAGGTGCCTTTGATCATCTGAAAATTCTTTTTGAAACCAAATACTGATACGCTTGCGTGAGTAGACACAAAAAGCAAGCCAAAAGTCCCTTGGAAACGTTCTCTTCAAGCGTGACGTGCTAACCAAAGCCAGGAGGTTCGAATTTCACAGAGGTTACACAAATTTGCATGATAGATGTTGCATTTCATCCGATGCTTAAAATACCGATTTTCTCTCTGTATACTACAGTGCTACCATTTTATAATTGTGCCAATCGTGCCGGACTGAGAGAGAATTTTTGCATCGATTCACGGAGAAATGGAGACTTTGAAGCCGGCAAAATTGTACAAAAAGAAGCAGGTGGCTTTCGGACAGGAGAGTTTAAATCGCGTTCACATCGTAGTGGATGCTGAAATTTCTCTCTGTTCTGATTCATTCCATAGTTTCTCACCAACTTTACATTTCTATGTGGAGGTATGTTTCCCGGAAACGTCCTAAAAAGATGTAAAAGTTTTCCAAAAATTTATGAAATAAGTTGTGACATACCTTTGTTTCACGTTTGTAAAACAGACTACGTAAACATTATTTAATACCCGTGATATAATACTATTACATTTTATTTTATTATTTTTAGTTTTTTTGAAAAAAAAGACCGCAATTAGGATGGAAACGATTAAAGTTAATAGATTATTTAAAACAATATATTATAGTATCTGTTACAAAAAGATGGTCAGAATACTTTTTTTATCTTCACAAGATATTTATCTTCACAGACAATTAACTTATAGATTTATCTTCACAGACAATTAACATACTCCATAAACATTCGCAAACAAATTTCTGCGGACATCTTTGCGTTTATATGCTCTTTACATATGTGTAAAAAACATATGTGTAACAAACATTCTTTTGGTAGTGAAGTAGGAGCAATAGGGTACTCAACTAGACTGAAAAATAATCTCTGATGCAGGGAGATGGATTAAAATTCTCATCTCCAGTTTTAAACCCCGGAAGATGATCGAGTTCTACCTAACATGTCCATACTACCGCACATGTTGATTCTACTTCATATGCCGATACTACTTCACACGAATGTAGACCAACTGAGAGCTTAGAGTTTGTGCCGGTTGGGGCGGTGGCCCGTGATGGTACCTGGTTAGAGCAAACCTCGCAAGACGAATTGGAAGTCGGCACCGGATCTCGCCATTGAGCAGGGGAAGATCACCGCCACCTTCTGAGATAAGAACATGCACTACATTTACCACGCTAATGACCCCAGTAGTTGAAGTGCCCGAAATCAATGAATCAATCGGAAGATGAGCGTCTCTTTTCCTAGTAATGCTTGATCTGTGTCTCATAACGTACCTTCTTCGTGGCACACCGTGTAATGGTTACACTATTTACTGGTACACTAAGGAGAGTAGACAGTTTTCAATGATTTATAAGAAGTATTCAATAGCCTCGTGGCTAGTTGGTGTTGGTCAACGTGCTCGCTTTTCACTACGCGGTGCCGGGTTTGATTCCCGTTGAGGCAAGATAATTGTGTGTTTTCTTCGCAATGTCCCAGAATATGTTGCTGTGTGACGATGAGAAAATTCATTTCTTAGGTTGAGATGACCAGAATACGGCATGGGGCCAGAATACGACGTGTGGTGCTAACCACCTTAACCCATGGCCGCGAGGCAGAGACGTCAACTGTAGGGCTGAGCCCGTTCACGGACTGTCGCGCCAAGTACATACATACTTCGTACATACGATACAAAACCCATACGGTCAATTCAATTATGCCCTATTTTACGTGGCTTGTATCAGACCAGCCGAGCCAGGCAAACCGCTACATGCTTTTCGCCATCTAACACCGAGGAAATGTGTTTTTCGGACGACGAAACAAGCTCAGAGGCTTCTTTTGGGCATGCTTTTACACACAGTAAACCTACAGTTAGTGTAAAAAATTAATGTACGTCTGTTCTCTTCACTCAATAATAACTCTGATTCGAGTTTTAGTCGTAAAAAATGGTAAAAAAGAAAAAAAATAAATTTACTGTAACTTGAGTGCTCTATTCATTTACCAAAAGATCATATTTTCGGATAAGAGCCAATTCTCCAGTTTTGCAACGAATGGTCGTCGCTTATTCGCCATTTCGGAGAAAAACTTTAAAATATACTAGAAGCCTCATGTAAAGTACCTTCAGAAATGAACGATTAAATTGGCATGGCATCAAAATTTGAATTCGGAAAACGTTATTTATGATTCAGGAATTAATTTCATCAAATCTTCATTAGAATCTAATAATCTGCAACAACAAATACGATAATCAATAACTAATTATGCGTAATGATTGCTTATTAATCAATACATCACAACCAGATATCTCCCACCAGCGGGACACCGCCCCAGCCGGGACAAGCTCTAAGCTCCCGACCGGTCTCTCGGTATGTTTGGTAGTGTGGTGGATGTAAGTGAAAGTGTGTGAGGATGGAATAACGCAGAGAAAGGAAAGATCGCACGCTTGTTTGTTAGGTTACTGCTCCGACATTCGTCTAGCATTGATCAGAGGAGCCACGAACAACTACCGATTAGTTTTGTACACGTAAGCTTCCGCGGCTCGAGTCCATTACTTCTAGGCTGTCCGGGTGACGCCGCGTCGTTGGCAGATAGGCCGACGTTTCGCCTGTCATGTCGCAGGCTTCTTCAGGGTAGTGACGGTCAGGGTAGTGACGTTTCGCCTGTCATGTCGCAGGCTTCTTCAGGGTAGTGACGGTCGTCACTACCCTGAAGAAGCCTGCGACATGACAGGCGAAACGTCGGCCTATCTGCCAACGACGCGGCGTCACCCGGACAGCCTAGAAGTAACTACCGATCAGAGCAGCCGGTCACCAGAATTTTCATCCCGACAGCCAGTGAGTGCTACCTAGTTAGCGCCATGTAGCTAGCGTCACAAATCTGCTTCAGTCGGAACTTTATTCCTAGAACATTGTAGTCCGTGATATCCTGCAGAAACAGCGGCAATGGTGGCTTTTTAATAAGCTCAGCCGGTGTGATACTGGAAGTTTCACGTGATTTACGAACAGGTGAGTGCCAATAAAATGCCGAGGTTCAGCAATTTATTAATATTTATACTTTTATTTTTATGCACATTGTCCTTCTGCAGAATTAAAATAATTCGTAACCTTTTAAGAACAAGCTGCTACAAGTTTAGGCAGCGAGAGGCAGTTAACTGATAGAGCAAGAGACGTAGTATGATTTTATTTCCTGAGGAAGATGTATTTTAATCTATGGGTCTCGTAAGTGTGATGATCAATGCAACCAGAAATAATTGAGGGTATATAATTTGTTAGTTAATACGCATGAGGGAATGTTCTTTAATAAAGATTTAAATTTCGCGCGCTTATGTGCCGAGAAAAACGGCACGAAATGGCTCTGAGAAGTCCTCTATGGAAGCTCCCTATTCTTCCGTGTTGGAGTCTTTTCTTTCAAATATTGTGGCTGAATCATTGATTGACTGGTTGGCTAGTGATGCCGGGCGCGTCAACCGCTAATGTCATTAGTCCCGTAACTGTAGTACTTGTGTTTTCCTCTAGCGGTGGAGGTGATCTTCCCCACTGGTTTGTGAGATCCAGCGCCGACCTAACGTCGGCTAACGGGGTGTTCCACCACAAGGTATCTCACATGAGTGGTGCACCGCCTCAGCTTGGACAAACTCTAACTTCCCGACCGGTATCCAGGCATATGTGGTGGTGTAGTGCATGTAAGTGTAAGTGTGTGTACGTAAGGGGTGAGGATAAGACAAGAAAGAGGAGAAAAAGATGGCGCATGGTTTGAGGCCCATTTTTTAGGGCACCCTTTCGGCATTCGTCTGGTGTCGATTGGAGAAAACACGGAAATCTACTCATCAGAACAGCCGGTCCCTAGAATTCTACACCAGACCGAAACTGAAATCGACAAGCGAGTGTCGAAAATCCTGCCATGGTCGGGACTCGAAACTAGGACCTCCCGGTCAGAGGCACTGCAGTGACGTCGGATAATGCCCTGAGCCACATCTCCCGGTATATTACAGCTCAACGTGTCACTGAGTTCCTCTCTTCGCCTTCATCCGCATGAGTCTTGCGTTTCATTGCAAGTGCCCCCTAAAGCCTTATCATTCGTGTTGGACGTGAGTTTTCAACTTGCATACAGATGCGTAGAGTTAACCGGTATGCAAAATTTGCATGCACTTGCAAGTGTTCTATGCAAAATAGTACTTCGCCCATTTTGTGACACTGTACCTTAAAATGAATTCACAAACTACACTATTCTCAACAAAATTAATCTCTTAGGTGATAAAAATACAGAGTAATTGGAGATAATATACATTTAAACAACTTCGCACGTTGGTTTATAATTCAAATTCTACATCTCGGGAATAGGGAGTGTTTTAGAAAGTTTCCTGTAGTTGATCTTGACGTGATCTCCTCGGATTTGATTGTTCGCTTGAGTGCTGGAGATTCCATTAAGATGGTATATTTAATTAGGATTCTAAACTACAAAGTAACTGTACGCGCGATGAGAATATCTTTCTTACGAATTTAATTTGGGACGCAGGTGGCAAATATTTTGGGACGAAAGTGCAACGAAAATACACCATCTTCACGATTTCCAAATAGAGATATTGTGCTTTTAAATTGAAAGGCAAGAAACACTTCCAACACATCAATATAAGCTACACCCATCAAGAGAAAGCGTTAGATTTTTTCTTGTTTTTCAAGACACAACTTGTCCTGATAATATCATGACTTTACAATCACCTTAGTTACACTTATAATTAATATATTACACATACAATTAAAATTCAACATTTCCATTAACTAAACCTTATTAGTATGAAAATACAAAAAATCAATTATAAAAATATTAATCAAGGAAAACTCCCAAGCAGCTAGAAAAAGCTTCTCATTAAATGAATTACCGACCTGCATATGTTCTCTCTCTATTTAATTATGTACTTTTATGAAATATTCTTTGAAGTCATAATTGTTGACCAAAACATTTAAACAATTACGTTCAAAAAGCACGAACTGGCCTCTGTAGCGTTATTGGAAGCGTAGGGAAACAGAGTTTCGGTGGACACATTAATCTTCAACACTTCATCTGTTGGCCGGAACAAACGGGAATTCTGTGCACGTTCAGAAGGCGCCGAACAGCCAGACGTCGCACCTGGCGTGGCACGTGGTCCAGACCTCACAGTAAGAGAAGACAAATGGCGCCGAATTCGAGAGCGAGTATTAAGTGAAGACTTCAACGTCAATAAGTCAAGACTTTGAAAGCGACAAACAAAACGTCGTCATTAATAGTCATCACTTCGACATCATTAGTCAATATTTGGACATCATTAGTAAACAGTTGAACATCGTCAGTAAACACTCTGACATCATTAGTAAACACTTGAACATCATTAGTAAACACTTGAACATCATTAGTAAACACTTGAACATCATTAGTAAACACTTGAACATCATTAGTAAACACTTGAACATCATTAGTAAACACTTGGACATCATAAGTAAACACTTGGTCATCATTAGTAAACACTTTGACATCATTACTCAACACTTCAATATCAATAGCGAATATTTTGCTGTTAATAGTTAACTTTTGAATGGGTGAAAACCAGAACGATATAAGTGACATTTTAGAGAAACTGCCTCATATCTGAGAAATCTGTTTACTTAAGACAATTTCACTGTAAAGTCGTGTTTTTTTGTTTCATTATTAAAACCGCGTCATTTCAATTGTTCATTATAACCACGAAAATATATTGCCACTAAAATATAGTCGAAAATAAACACATTTTTATCAGAATTTATAAAATGTCACTTATATCGTTTGGATTTTTAGCCATTCGTTTCATCTAACGGTCGTATCAAAAAATAAATTTCTGGCCACATCCAAACCAAACCGAAGTCGCATCTGCCGCAGCTCGGTCTTCCTCCGTGACTCGACTCGAATAGTGCCGAATTTGAGTCAACTCTTGAACAGCAGCAGACAAATCGTCTTCATAAATATTCAACACTTGGATATCAATAAGCAACTTCCCATGCAACGACAGGATCAACCGATAAATTTACGTTGACATCCGAACGCTACCGACGTCACATCTGGCGTAGCGTGCGGCCCTGAACTCACTGCGTGACTCGACAGAAATGGTGTCGAATTGGAGAGCGAGTATCGAGTGAAGACTTCAACATCAATAGTCAAAACTTCGACAGCGACAGACAAAACTTCGTCATTAAAAGTCATCTTTAGGACATTATTCAATATTTGGACATCGTTAGTCAACACCGTGACATCATTAGTCAACACTTGGACATCAAAAGTCAACATTTGTACATCATTAGTCAACACGTGAACATCATTAGTCAACACTTAACATCATTAGTAAACACTTGAACATCATTAGTAAACATTTGAACATCATTAGTAAACACTTGGACATCATTAGTAAACACTTGGACATCATTAGTAAACACTTGTACATTATTAGTCAACACGTGGACATCATTAGCCATCACTTCGACATCATTAGTCAACACTTGGACCACATTAGTCAACACTTGGACCACATTAGTCAACACTTCCACAAAAAGCCAACACTCCAACATCAATAGCCAATATCTTAAGGTTAATACTCATCATTTCATCTAACGATCGGATCAAAAGATACATTTCCGGCCACATCCAAACCAAACGTAGTCGCATCTGCCGTAACGCTAGACTCGATCTCATTCCGTGACTCGAGAGAAACGGCGCCAAAATAGAGTCAACGCTTCAACATCAATAGTCAACAGTTCGACATCGAGGGCTAATGTTTCACCCAACGACAGCGAGCGGATCAAATGCTTACTTCGTGCAGTTGGAAACGCTGCCGGTCAAGTACGGAGCTGAGCGCGGTCTCCATTTCACAGCGCGACCCAACGAAAGCGACGCGACACCGAATTCGATAGCACGCTCCGGCTGCATCGATGCAGTGAGAACATTGAGAGCGTAGGCTTCCGCGGCCGGAGTCAGTATTTACTAGGCTGTCCGGGTGACGCCGCGTCCATGGCGAAGGTGCCGACGTTTCGGTCGCCATTCTGCGACCTTCCTCAGGGCGTATTGCGTCACCCGGACAGCCTAGTAAGTAGTGAGAACATTGTCGATTCCTCTGCAGCATTACTGATCGGGAGGTCGTAAAGTTCGATGTGGAATTTTCGACTCTGGCGAGACAGCTAGGTAGAGTTCAGCTGCCGTCTGGAGGAGAATTCTAGCAGTCGGTTGCTCTGAACCGTAGTTTTCTGTGGTTCAGCATGGGCCTTAGGTAATCATAAATAACCATAAATATAGGCATTTTAACTAAAAACGCAATAATTATACTTATATATATATATATATATATATATATATATATATATATATATATATATATATATATATATACGTATACATTATTAACTTCATCACCCCAAAATCCATACAAATATAAAGTACCATTCACCTTATAAAAATTTAATAAACCAATCAACAAAGGTAAAGAAGCCAACAACGTATAAAATAATAAATAAATACCAGCCTGAACACGTTCCAACGGTCACGAGGAGAAGACTACGAAAGAGACACGGACGGCGCGCGATCTTTCTTTCTCTTTCCTGCCCTCTGCTCGCCCTTACACACATACTCACACACTCACATGCTCTACATTACGACGCATCTCAGGATACCAGTGGGGAGCTTATTACTTCGATTTATTTTAAAGCGGTCGACGACATTACGTCCTTGTAACAACTTCTCCTTTATTAAATGAATCGTTTCAACAGTGGTAAGCACATTTTCGAGGCCTGTTAAGAAGGACGTTCGAGGATTAATTAAAAATATTCATTGTATAAGGCACGAGGTGTAACAATGACCTAATGCCATCGGCCAATACAGAAAGATCGAAGTAATAAGCTGCCTACTGGTATCCTGAGATGTGTTCTAATATATAGCATGTAAGTGTGTAGGTGTGTAAGGGCGAGGAGAGGGTGTGGGTGAAGAAGCAAAAAGTTGAAGTACAGAGCGTGTCCGAGTTGGGATGTTGCCACGCTATTGGAGATACCTGGAGGGCGAAACTTTCGCATGTCAAACCATACATCGGTGGTGAATCGCACGCCTTCTGGGAAGGAATACCGTCAACGCCCGGTACATAAGATACACTACACTTACAGCACAGACGCCCATAGACGATGTCGCGCCTGCAAACCCGAAATAATCCATCAATCAATCTAAAGACCACGTCGTTCGTCGCCAGGGAAATACCAATAAATCAATCAGACAACATGAAACTTCACTAACAGAGCTAGCGACCATCGCGAGCACGATAGCAATATAATAAACGGGAGAGGTGGCTCAGGGCGTCAACTGATGTCGCTGCAGTCTATCTGTCCGGGAGGTCCTAGGGTTCGAGTCCCGACGGTGGCAGGATTTTCCACACTACCTACACAGCTAGGTTACGAGCGAAGTCACTGGGAGAGGTGGCTCAGGGCATCAACTAATGTATCTGCAGTGCCTCTGACCGGGAGGTCCTAGGGTTACACTCCCCACGGTGGCAGCATTTTCCACACTACCTACACAGCTAGGTTACGAGCGAAGTCACTGGGAGAGGTGGCTCAGGGCATCAACTAATGTATCTGCAGTGCCTCTGACCGGGAGGTCCTAGGGTTACACTCCCCACGGTGGCAGCATTTTCCACACTACCTACACAGCTAGGTTACGAGCGAAGTCACTGGGAGAGGTGGCTCAGGGCATCAACTAATGTATCTGCAGTGCCTCTGACCGGGAGGTCCTAGGGTTACACTCCCCACGGTGGCAGCATTTTCCACACTACCTACACAGCTAGGTTACGAGCGAAGTTACTGGGAGAGGTGGCTCAGGGCATCAGCTGGTGTCACTGCAGTGCCTCTGACCGGGAGGTCCTAGGGTTACACTCCCCACGGTGGCAGCATTTTCCACACCACCTACACAGCTAGGTTACGAGCGAAGTTACTGGGGGAGGTGGCTCAGGGCATCAACTGATGTCGCTGCAGTCTATCTGTCCGGGAGGTCCTAGGGTTCGAGTCCCGACGGTGGCAGGATTTTCCACACTACCTACACAGCTAGGTTACGAGCGAAGTCACTGGGAGAGGTGGCTCAGGGCATCAACTAATGTATCTGCAGTGCCTCTGACCGGGAGGTCCTAGGGTTACACTCCCCACGGTGGCAGCATTTTCCACACTACCTACACAGCTAGGTTACGAGCGAAGTCACTGGGAGAGGTGGCTCAGGGCATCAACTAATGTATCTGCAGTGCCTCTGACCGGGAGGTCCTAGGGTTACACTCCCCACGGTGGCAGCATTTTCCACACTACCTACACAGCTAGGTTACGAGCGAAGTTACTGGGAGAGGTGGCTCAGGGCATCAGCTGGTGTCACTGCAGTGCCTCTGACCGGGAGGTCCTAGGGTTACACTCCCCACGGTGGCAGCATTTTCCACACCACCTACACAGCTAGGTTACGAGCGAAGTTACTGGGGGAGGTGGCTCAGGGCATCAACTGATGTCGCTGCAGTCTATCTGTCCGGGAGGTCCTAGGGTTCGAGTCCCGACGGTGGCAGGATTTTCCACACTACCTACACAGCTAGGTTACGAGCGAAGTCACTGGGAGAGGTGGCTCAGGGCATCAACTAATGTATCTGCAGTGCCTCTGACCGGGAGGTCCTAGGGTTACACTCCCCACGGTGGCAGCATTTTCCACACTACCTACACAGCTAGGTTACGAGCGAAGTCACTGGGAGAGGTGGCTCAGGGCATCAACTAATGTATCTGCAGTGCCTCTGACCGGGAGGTCCTAGGGTTACACTCCCCACGGTGGCAGCATTTTCCACACTACCTACACAGCTAGGTTACGAGCGAAGTTACTGGGAGAGGTGGCTCAGGGCATCAGCTGGTGTCACTGCAGTGCCTCTGACCGGGAGGTCCTAGGGTTACACTCCCCACGGTGGCAGCATTTTCCCCACCACCTACACAGCTAGGTTACGAGCGAAGTTACTGGGGGAGGTGGCTCAGGGCATCAACTGATGTCGCTGCAGTCTATCTGTCCGGGAGGTCCTAGGGTTCGAGTCCCGACGGTGGCTGGATTTTCCACACTACCTACACAGCTAGGTTACGAGCGAAGTCACTGGGAGAGGTGGCTCAGGGCATCAACTAATGTATCTGCAGTGCCTCTGACCGGGAGGTCCTAGGGTTACACTCCCCACGGTGGCAGCATTTTCCACACTACCTACACAGCTAGGTTACGAGCGAAGTCACTGGGAGAGGTGGCTCAGGGCATCAACTAATGTATCTGCCGTGCCTCTGACCGGGAGGTCCTAGGGTTACACTCCCCACGGTGGCAGCATTTTCCACACTACCTACACAGCTAGGTTACGAGCGAAGTTACTGGGAGAGGTGGCTCAGGGCATCAGCTGATGTCACTGCAGTGCCTCTGACCGGGAGGTCCTAGGGTTACACTCCCCACGGTGGCAGCATTTTCCACACCACCTACACAGCTAGGTTACGAGCGAAGTTACTGGGGGAGGTGGGTCAGGGCATCAACTGATGTATCTGCAGTGCCTCTGACCGGGAGATCCTAGGGTTACACTCCCCACTGTGGCAGCATTTGCCACATTACCTACACAGCTAGGTTACGAGCGAAGTCACTGGGAGAGGTGGCTCAGGGCATCAGCTGATGTCACTGCAGTGCCTCTGACCGGGAGGTCCTAGGGTTACACTCCCCACGGAGGCAGCATTTTCCACCCTACCTACACAGCTAGGTTACGAGCGAAGTTACTGGGAGAGGTGTCTAAGGGCATCACCTGATGTCACTGCAGTGCCTCTGACCGGGAGATCCTAGGGTTACACTCCCCACTGTGGCAGCATTTGCCACACTACCTACACAGCTAGGTTACGAGCGAAGTCACTGGGAGAGGTGGCTCAGGGCATCAGCTGATGTCACTGCAGTCCCTCTGTCCGGGAGGTCCTAGGGTTCGAGTCCCGACGCTGGCAGGATTTTCGACGCTAGCTACATAAATGGGTGGCGTCCAGCCGCTGTCTGGAGAAGAATTGTAGCAGCCTGCCGCTCTGATCGGTATATTTCCGCGGTTCCTCCAATCAACACCAGGCGATTCTTGGGGCAGTGCCGTAATAAAGGGATCACGGACCGCGCGCGATCTTGCCTTCCTCTTCGGTTTCCCATCCTCTCCCCTGGTATGCAGCCTTACTTACGCGCACTACAGTACCTCACATGATGGAGCTTAGAGGTCGTTGCGGCTAGGGCGGCGCCCCGCTGGTGGGAGATACCTGGTTGGGGAAAAACGCGAAAGCCGTCATACAGATCAGCAACGACCTCACAATCCAGTGGATAACACATCCACCTCATGGATAAAACATGTTCTACTTGTATGGGACGATCGCACAAGGCGCGAACAAAAATAAGAAACACTTTGCCGATCCGGATATCCGTGATTGTTAAGGCAGAACTGCTGTAGAGATCTCGGACGAAGGATAATAATAATAATAATAGTAATAATAATAATAATAATAATAATAATAATAATAATAATAATAATAATAATAATAATGTCTTTATTAATGGCGAGGCTCAGGCCATAGGGCCTGCTCTTCCGCCTAACCACTGAATTTACATACATTTAGAGTAGTAACATTTTAAGAGGGGAGGACAAGGATCGCGGGTTGGAGTCCCGCCTCGGCCATGATTGTATTTGTGTTCGTCCTTTCACCCCCCCCTATCCTCACCATATCATGTCATCTTCACAGTAACCGTAACGTTAAATGCGAAGGTGGTCGCAATAACCTTTACATTGATGCGATCTTAAAGAAAAAAAAAGAAACTGTCGTACCGTTCTCGGACCGTAGGATTGCGGGTTAGAGTCTCGCGTCGGATATGGTTGTATTTCTGTTCGTTGTTCACCCCCTATCGTCCACATATCATGTCATCTTCACAGTTACCATTCCGTTAAATGCAATAGTGGACACGACCTAGACGTTGATGCGACTGTCTCGGGCATGTCTGTAATTGTGTTCGTCCATTCGTCAATTCTCTCCCTTCATCACCATATCATATCATCTTCATAGTAATCGTAACGTTAAATGCAATAGTGGTCTCAGTAACCTAGACATTGATTCGACCTTAAATAAAAAAGAAAGTGTAGTAGCGATCATGGACCGAAGGATAGCGGGTTACAGTCCCGCCTCGGATATGGTTGTATTTCTGTTCGTTGTTCACCCCCTATCGTCCCCTTATCATGTCATCTCCACAGTTACCATACCGTTAAATCCAATAGTGGTCCCTAATGACCTAGCAGTTGATACGACCGCCACAGGCATGGCTGTAATTGTATTCATACATTCCTCCCTAACATCACCATATCATGACATCTGCACAGGAACCATAATCTTAAATCCAACCCTAGTCACAATAACCTATACAATGACGCAACCTTAAATTAAAAAAATAAAAACATAAATAAAAAAGAGAACACTTTCGTACTTACTCTGGAGGGCGCGTGTGCAGTCGGCGGCGTCGCGGCGCGGCGGAGACTGCTCAGGGGACCACGCGGGTCGAGGAAGCGGGACACACGCGGGACGTCACTTCCGGTGCGCGGCGCCAGAATGCAAATGCGGGACAAGGCGTCGGCACGTGGGCCCTGGCCGGTCGCGCTCGCGCGGGAAATAGACCTCCGATCCGCGTGGGAAAATCGGTCGCTAAGGGGTCACCCGTAAATTACGTAACGCTAGAGAGGGGGGATAGCCGATATCGCTGAGGTAGAAGTGTCGTGGCGATCTCGTATTGCGGGTTCGAATCCTGCCTCGGGCATGGATGTATTCGGGACCGTCCTTTGAATTGAATTGAATTGAATTAATGCCTTATTTTACGTGGCGAGACTCAGGCCATGAGGCCTGCTCTTCCGTCTGACCACGCAAATTTCGCTACGCTTCTTTTACCCACTAGCAGAAGAAGGAGGTATTTCTTGGGCGAGAAACTGGCGATTTGAATTTAGCTCAGAGGTGTCATTTGGGCTTGAGGATCTTTTACGTGCAAGTAAATCTACTAACATGGGACAGCCGGCTTTACTTCCCCTCCGAAGGAAGGCGTACGAAGGATTTTTTCGCCCTTAAAAATCCGATCGGGTTTGAATCCGCCAACTTGGGTACGATGCTAATCGTTACACCATCACCGCGCGCAAACGCTTTAGAGGAGTGATAGCCGATATCGTTCGGATTGCGGGTTCGAATCCTGCCTCGGGCATGGATGTATTCGGGACCGTCCTTTCACCCTTCATCGCCATCCTATCACTTCATTAAAGAAGGATTAATAATTCCTTGTGCCAGGAGGAGGACCTTGCCATTAATAAGATATGCAGTTGGCTAATAAAAAAAGAGGGGGTGGGGGGGTTGAGGCAGCGTTACGCTGCGTTTAATAGGGGTAGTTGGGAATTAGTTCATTGTTAGGTAACTGATATTTATTTTGTGACCTTTCACATCATTTGCAGAAATAATTCTTCTTTTGGGTATTGAACTAAAATATTACAATATTAACTAATTAATTTGTTTTAAGAACACAAATAAATTAAAGGTATTACATGTAAATTTTTATAATAAGTAGAAAAAATTTTCAACAGTTTTTTATTGAATCTGAATGATTACGAAAAAATATATTCAAAACTGATATGTAGTATATTCTAGAACCCATTTAATTTGACTCAGTACTCTTGTTCATGCATCATCCGCAACGGCATGTGACCCGGACGGCTTGTGAATAAACATTTCCCGCCAAAGCGTCCTTTCTTCACTCAGAACTTGCCCCAATTTTATAGTTAGGTGCAGTAAGCATCACCCAACTAGTTTACACTTTATTTTTCATTAATTTTACTATACAACACAAGTAAAATAAATAAAACTGTATTTACAGCGTTATAATTATATTTACACGGGGAGTGTCGCAAGAGTTACGTAATTATTTAGAGGGGGAGAGCGCGCGTTACTGTTGCGTCACAGGGGTGAGGGGGGTCATTGAAAATAATCCAAATTTGCGATACGTAATTTATGGTTGGCTCCTAAGGCCTCATTCACAACACAAACTCAAATCGTAATGATGTAATGATGTAAGTACGTAATGATGTAAACTTGGCAGTAACAGGTAAACTAGAGGTCCCAAAATAGCACGTACTTTCTCGCCCATATTTATAAAAATTGTACCCGCCTGGCCTCATCAATTTCGAATAAATTAAATGCAAAAGGTGAAAATAGTTTTTTAAACTAGAAATAATTATTCAAAATTCACAAAAGAATCTTCAAATACGAAATAAAAGTAATTCGAAAGTTGAGACTGAAAATACAAAAAAAAAACGACTCTCAAATCTGCAAATATTAAACAAAATTTGAGAGAAAGGATCACCTACTTCGAAAATAGAAGTAACTCAAAAATTCAAATATTGTATCAACCCAACTCAATTTTTTGTGAATAGTGAACTAAAATGCAGAGAATAACTGAAGACGCTGGACACAATTCGAAATATAGGTGTTGTGGTGCGTTATCGTTGGCATTTTTCATGAAATAATTGTAAACGTTGTCATTGCCAACATAAGTATTTAATATAAGAGCAGCTTTCGATGGCTTAGCCATCATCATCAGTTGACTGATACAAGAAGAAAAAAACAAAACATTAGAACGTGAATACAACAAGATTATGACAAAGGTTACAAATAATTTACAAATTTTTTGGAAATAAATTTAACATTCTAGAAACTGGAAGAAAGAAAAAAGTGGGGGGGGGGTTAAGTCATTAATACTAAAGAAAAGCTAATGAAATAGAAATAGGACACGTAAAATTTTTTTAAACAGCTACAAACAGCTTACAAAAAAAAAGTGTCCTATTTCTATTTCATGCGCTTTTCTTTAGTATTAATGACTTAACCCCCCCACTTTTTTCTTTCTTCCAGTTTCTAGAATGTTAAATTTATTTCCAAAAAATTTGTAAATTATTTGTAACCTTTATCATAATCTTGTATTCACGTTCTAATGTTTTGTTTTTTTCTTGTATCAGACAACTGATGATGATGGCTAAGCCATCGAAAGCTGCTCTTATATTAAATACTTTTGTTGGCAATGGCAACGTTTACAAATATTTCACAATTCGAAATGCTACCGTCGTGTTACCTGGTCCACAGCTGATTCACAAGAGGCAAAAAAAAAATCTATAGAGGTTTCCTGGCGCTGCGTGGACTGGCACGTGAGCAGCAAACGCAAGTGGGCGAGCTGTGCCCAGCGAGAGCGCCGGTCGCCCTCTGAATGCAGATGGCCGAGTTAGCCCCCGCGCCGGAGACACGTACGCGCCAAGCGACGTAACTTCTGGTCCGCTTTTAGAGATGGCGACTGGCAAGCGCTCGTACCTGTTCTACTTAGAAGTAATGAGATACTGTTGATACGTCGCGATCTAAGAGACTTGACCACGCCGTAGTGTCAATTACGTTAATCAACTGCTCGTGGATGTTGAGTTTATAGGAGAAAGAAACAAGGGATATGTGCTAGAAACCTGAGAAGTGAAAAGGGAAAAAATGAGACAGGCGAACAGACATAATGAAACAGGAATGCCGGAATAGGGGGAGAAAAAAAGTAAAATATGAAAAAAAGAGCTAATGAGAACAGCGAGAGACAAAGAGAGAGGGAGAGAGAGACACAGAGAGACAGACAGAAAGACCAGACAGACACAGAGGGAGAGATCGGTATCAGATGGTAGAAAGGGATGGACGTAGAGGAAGAAAAATGAAATAAAAGAGAGGTTACAGAAAGAGAGAGACGTATGAGAGAGTAGAATGAAATGGATGTAGAGGAGAAAGATTTATTGTAGATGAGGATGTAGAGGAGGAAAATACGTTATTCAATATACCAGAAACACAATTTATTAATCAAATTGTTATTAACTCGTACAGATATATTTCGAGGCTTTTTACATTCATCTCTAGAGCCGCTTCTGCATAAAATTAAAGGCAAGTGGATATTAATTTGATAGGTACAATATTTACGTATTTTTTATAAATATTTATACGTATAAATGTATATATATGTATGTATGTATTTATTTATATTTACTAACAAGAAGAAGAGTTAAATACAAGAAAGATATTACAACAAGAAAAAAGGGGTGCCTGAAGGTTGGAAGAGAGGGACGCAGAGGAAGAGTGAAATAACAACGGAGGCGACAGGCGGAAAGAGAGAGACAGAGAGAGGGGGGAGAAAGGGAGAAAGAGGGAGAGAGCGGGAGAGAGGGAGAAAGAGGGAGAGAGAGGGAGGGAGAGAGGGAGAAAGAGGGAGAGAGAAACGGAGAGAGAGGGAGAGAGAGGAGAGAGAGGGAGAGAGAGGAGAGAGAGGGAGAGAGAGGAGAGAGAGGGAGAGAGGGAGAAAGAGAGAGGGAGCAAGAAGGAGGGAGAGAGAGAAAGCCAGAACACACAGATACACGTTTAAATAACACAGGAAAAATGACAAACTACGGACAGAAAGAGATGACGGTAGGCAAAACGAAGAAATAGCGAGAAAATCGGGAGACAAGTTGGTCACCCCTAGATTTCATCCTTGAGTGGTTCACAACGAGTTGTCTCCAGCACATCTGCCTCAAAGCATCTGCACCCTTCCCCCACAGCCCGAAGCCTGCCGAGAACATTCGTACACGAGCAGAGTGGTTCAAGCTGATGGGGTCGAATGCTCGGCTTAATTAAGTTATGTGCGAATGGTGTTCACAGCTACTCTGCAATTCGCTTCAACCCCACTGGAATGCAAATGTGTTTCTAGGAATCTTGCATAGTTTTGTGTTAGGTATGATGAAGAAAGGTGGGTCAATTTCTTAATCGATACTAGTGCCTAAACCTGATGCGTGTGCTTATATTTTAATGATTGATTAATCGGTTGTTTCTGAGCGCGTTGCTGCTCAGGTCAGGTCATTAGTCGCGTAAGTGTAATGCATGTTTTTAAAGCGGGATTGATAGCTAAGTGATTCCGAGAGCGGCAACTGCTAAGGTCATTAATCCCATAAGTGCCATATAAGTTTTTATAGCGGAAAGTGGCGGTGTTCTCCTGCTGGATGGAACAATCCATTACCTATCCGTCGGCTAGCGATGATTTTCGCTCAACAGTTATCTCCCACCGACAGCGGACAACCGCCCCAACCGGGACAAGCTATAAGTTCCCGACTGGTGTCCTGGCATGTCGTCCATATGTGAAAGTGTGTGTAAGTAAGGGGTGAGGGTAGGACAAGGATCAGGAAGGAAAGATCGCGCGGTACGTGGCTGGTTTGTTGGGTACTTGTTTGATCGGATCCTTGGAAAACTACCGACCAGAGCAGCCGGCTGCAAGAAATCTCCTCCAGATAGCGACTGAACTCGACCTTGCAATCTATCTATTCAGTGTCGAAAATCCTGCCACCGAGGAGACTCACCTGTCACAGGCACTGCAGTGATACCAATTGCTGCTCTAAGCCGCATAAACCGGTACAAACCTGTAATGGAATTAATTATGTTTACGGTCGGGTGATTATGAATGTACGATATAAATGATGATTCAGCAATTGTGCAAAGAAAACCAATGAAAACGGGGCAACTGTGAGTAACCCTTCAAATACCTATATTTCTGTACCGATCTTACCAGTAATTTTAGTTTTAAACTTAATATTTGTACTGTTAGATATAAGAAAGTCACCAACTCAACTGTCAGCCTGTGTAATGCTTTTCCAAATACTTTTAAAAAACATCAATATTTTAAGCCCTTTAAAGAAAAAGGCGAGAGATTTTCTCCTGCAAAATCTGTTTCACAATAACACAAGTATCACAAATAAATGTGGCTTGAGGAAGGGAAATCTGCTTATCCAATGGGTGACATGAAAAATTAATCATTTTTCTCCCTCAATTTACACTTTAGTATTTGCATTGCAATTCGGGTGTGAGAGATAGAGATAGAGAGAGATAGAGAGAGAGAGGTAGAGATAGAGAGAGATAGAGAGAGATAGAGAGAGATAGAGATAGAGAGAGATAGAGAGAGATAGAGAGTTAGAGAGATAGAGATAGAGAGATAGATAGAAAGATAGAAAGATAGAGAGATAGAGATAGAGAGATAGATAGAGAGATAGAGAGAGAGTGAGAGAGAAAGAGAGAGAGAGCAAAAACATTTGATTCGTTGTGTTTTTTCCTTGTCTTTAGTTGTACATTTCCCTTTTCAATGCCCATCGTGAAGTGAAAAACGTAAATTTCTATATTGAAAACTGGAGCAGCCTGACAGCCTAACATGTAGCTCACTCAGTTACGTGTGAAGTGACCAGAACAGTATAAACAGAGGTTTTTTCAAAAAGAAGGGAGTGCTTTTAATTAACATTACCGATAAAATCCACTCTGAAAAATGCTACGTTGTCATGTTTTGTGAATATAAGCAGAAATTCAAACGATACAGGTGCTGTTAATAAAACTTGCCCACGCATATAGTTGCAAATAAAATAAAAAAAGTTCTTCACTTTTGTACATTGGCTTCGTTTCAAAATCTCAATATCTTCCTTCTGCTTTAAGATTGTTTAAGAGATGAATTCGTTTCTAAATTCTCCTTTCTTCTCCAAATCTCTCTGACTCTTCTCTCTATCGTCGTTTTATCTCCTACTCCAATCCAGTATTTCCTTAATCACACGTTTTAAAGCTGTACACTGGTAAAATTCTTTAACGTTTTCATACATTTGATTCGGCCCCATCTCTCGAAAAATACAGATTTCAAATTCAAATACTATTTTTTCTCCTCACTGGCAGTCTCTCCTTAGTACAAGACAATCCACAAACAAAGTATTAACTAGTCTATTTTCCAAATATATACGGATTATAGCTTTCACTTCATAAAAGTTCCTCATGCCATTTATATATTTAATAACTTTTATATCCATATCGCTCCACTACGTTTTACTGCAATCCTTAGACATCTGAATTCATTAATTTATTTTTCCATTTACGCTGATAATCATTGTTTCCAATTTTTCAAACTTCTTGTTTTACTCCAGTTTTATTAATCTCACAACCCCCACCCGTTTCTCATCAGATATGTGTTCAGTAAAGTATTTTAACATCCACATCAAAGCAAATTCGGTCGCCCTGTGATGTTATTACCTCGAATCAATTTTTTGTAACTTGTGATCTCCCAAGTGAATTCGCCGAAAACGAATTTTCATATCCATCTTTACCAAGAATAGAAAATTACCATAAACTCATTATTTTCTCTGAAACTTATTTTATTCCAATATGGTTGACACAAAATAAGTTGCCCCACCCATAACGATATCAAAAGGTCACACATTTTCCGAACATATTCGAAACACGATAATCCAAAATTGGCTCGAAATATAGTTCGAAAATACATCCGATAAATAATGATCCTATGATAATACAAAATAAATGTACATCATACATTTCCTTTTTTATTTAAACTTACCGTCTTCAAAAAATCAAGATAATTATTATACTTTATATTCAGATGAGACGTTGAAAGAGAAAAAATTAGTTGAAAATCAGGGTGAGGAAGAAAGAAGAGTCATATAACAAAAGAGGGAATAGATTGCATTGAAAAACATGCACTCATATTCACATTTCAGGACAAAGGAGATGTCAAAAGAGAAAAACGATAACATGTGGACAATGAAAGGGAGGAAAAGGAATTTAAAAACTTCTGGATGAAGAGAACAGTATTACGGGAATTAAAAAAGTTTACGGGAAAGGAAGAGTCATTTATGTGAGAGGAGAACTTTTTACCAGTTTTTCCTCCATGAATAGTGAACAGGAGATAATAAAAAAATGGAATTCGTCGAGAGCTCATCATATCAGAATTAATTTTATGAAAGAAAACCACTACGTTATGAATATAGCACGTATCAAAGCATTATGTAGGTTGTCCATGTTCACACGCTACATTATCGTAATATTAATAAATGATTATCTTTATAAAAAATTATCTTAATAAATGAAAAGTTGGCGATTCGAGCTAATAGGTGTGGAATTAACAGATAGTTGAACGCTTGGTTGCACTGAACCTAAATGAGAGCACTAGAAGAAGAAAAGCACGTAAAGTAAATACCTAAAAAGGCTCTTAAAGTTTTTATTTATTTAAAACTAGTAGACCCCTGCAGACGTTCTGTCCTTCATCTCCCTCTTTCCCACACCCTCTCTCTTCGTCTCTCCCTCTCTCTTTTCTTCTCTCTCCACCTCGCTCTCTTCATCTCTCCTTCCGTCTCTCTGTCTCTCCTTCCGTCTCTCTGTCTCTCTTCGTCTCTCGCTCTCTCCCTCTTTCCGTCTCCCCCTCTCTCCGTCACTCCCTCTTTTCGTCTCTCTTTTCGACTGTCTCTCTCTCCATCTCCCTCAGCAGGTGGGGTAATATCGAGAAGCGCCGGACCAGCAAAAACGTAATAGAATGTCTTAAAAGATGTCACTAACACCAGGCGATTGCCGAAGCAGTTCCCTAACACACGGGTCACGAACATTTCACACGATATTTCCTTCCTCTTCCGTGTCCCGTTCTCAACCCTTACTTCCACACGCACACACTAATATGCACTACACTACCACACATGCCGGGATACCGGTCGGGGCAAGCTTGTCTCGGATGGAGAGACCTGGTGGGAGAGACCTGGTGGAGGAAAATCCCGCTAGCCGACGGTAGGTCCGCGGTGGATCACGCCATCCAGCGGAGGAAGATTACTGGCACCTCCCGACTCTCTCGAGGGAAAACATGCATTGCACTTACGGGAATAATGATTTTAGCGGTTCACGGGCCCGGAAGCACTAACAATCAATCAATCAATCAGAAAGGAATGATCGCGTGCAGGCTGTGCCCGGTTTATTTGGGTGCCGCCCCGGCATTCACCTGGATTGACCGGAGAAACGAAGGAAAACTATTGTTCAGAGCATCCGACCGCTAGAATTATCCTGCGGGCAGTGTTTGAAATCGATCCAGTTACGTTGCTAAAGTCGAAACTGTAGCCGCTGTCGGACCTCAAACCCAGGAATGTCCCGGTAAACAACGCTGCAGAGGAGACAGATGTTACCTCTAAGCCATCGCAGGCTGTGCAGTGCTCCTGATTTCCGAATCAAATTTCGTGCCAATTGTAATCTCATTCAGATATTCTGCAGCCAATAACGAGATTACCCAGCTTGCTATTGTCTGCCTCCGGAATTCTCTGTGACCCAATAATGAAATTACCAAGGCTCAGCCAACTCCACATGGCAGTAATGGAACCTGAAGTGACGAAGGAATATTGGGATGTGTCGCTATTTTCTCGTTTCCTTTGTACATATAGAGGCATGGGCAATAATAGTAATTGATAATTTTTTAAACAGTAGGCGCCACTAAAAAAGAACTACAGGTACTACAAAAGCGCATTTTTCTCGTATTATTTGTAACTACTACGCAATATTTTACTACTATAAGAACCTGCACAAGTGGTTTTCCAACCAGCAAAAATTCTTTCTCCGAATCGAGATTTTAACTCAGATCCTTCGAGTTAACACACCAAGCACATTACCGCCACAACACCACTCTAAATTTTATACTCCGGACGTCTTTTCAGACTTATAAAAAGCTATTGTTCTGTTGCTTATTTCTAACTTATACAACTCAAAAATTCTGAGAATTCAACGAAAGTCAGACCTTTTCCCTTTTGAACCGTTCTTTACCATAGTATTGGAAGGCAAAGTCAAAAGTTATCACATTTCTTACATTCATGAATGCTAGCCAGTCTGAATATCTGCAAATCTACGGTCAGGTCTGCAGTTACCTCCGCTGGCAGACTTGTAACACTCTCAACCTTACAGAGACACGCTCCAAGTTCGAACACTAGCCAGGCGTGAATCCACGGGGAAGGAAATGAGAGAAATCCCCCCACCCACCAAATGTTTCAGTAACTATTGATTTAAACTTGTCGCAATACTTTCAAGCCAAAATATTTTCGGATAGTGATTAAAACAAATAAAATCGTATCTCAGCATGAGCAGGGAGTAGCTTGAGACATTTTACGAAATCTGTAATTCGACCCAAACATTTTGAATTTTACCTCTGAAAATTTGTCTCTGGATCTACCCCTGGTATAGCTATGTAGTTTTTTACTCTCGTTGAATATTTTATTCCTTTTATTTTCTCACCTCACTAAGTAAGAAGAGAAAATATTGTAATCGTGCGCCGGAAAGTGTATATTTTGCAACGGAAAAATTATTGCCGGGTCCTGGTAACAAAACGTGAATAAATCTTGTTCCTCTATTAAGTAAATTACTTCCTTTAACATCTTCCGTAGTCAGAATCCGTGTTTTACGGGGGTTTGGTAACGACAAATCGATTGGCGCCAAAACCTCTGCCTGTCTGACAGTTCGTGGGCCTGTCATCAGTGCTAGCGCCTATACCAGGGGTGGGCAACTTGCAAAGCCTCAAGTACCACAACTAACACTCTTGATATTGTTGCGGACCATATTTTCAGTACTCGGGTGATCCACATCTGACTTCCTCGTTCTGTTGATTTCGGCTGTGTGGCCAGCTGGTCTTAAACCGGGCGGGAAGATGGAACCATACGTGATATTATGTGAGTGATCTGGGCTGCCCGGGTGACGCCGCGTCGAAGGCTGTGTTGCCGACGTTTGTCTTGTCGTGTTCTTCCTCGGGTTACCAGCCTTGAGGAAGACCACGACAAGATGGTCGAAACGCCGGCAACACAGCCTACGACGCGGCGTCACCCGGACAGCCCAGATCACGCACATGACTCTGGCCGCGGAAGCCTACGACTTCATCAAACGCATATGCTCGCAACGTCAGTGCCGGAGGTGCCTCTGTGACCAGAGGCGGGGTGGGGGGAGGGGCGTGACCGGGGTGTGCGTGGTCTCGTGCCCGAGCGCCGCCCACTTCGCATGCCGCACGCACCGCCCGCAGCCTCCGCACGCACGCCCCCGCTCAATAAACGCGACCTTGAAAACGCCCACGCCCTATGACGCCGAGACGGCACGTGGCCGCAACGTTGCGTCAGGCAGATGCGAAAACTTAACGACTGAACGAGGGGGTGGGTGGCATACGGAAACAGTTCATCTTCTAATGGTCACAGGGTCGGTTGATTGGTTGATGTTTCCGAGAACATCGTTGATTGATTGATTGATTGGTTGATTGATTAGTTATTTCGAGCGCGTCAGTTGCTCAGGTCATTAGATCAGTAAGTGCAGTGCTAGTCTGTTTCGTCAGGCAGATGCGAAAACTTAACGATTGAACGAGGGGGTGGGTGGCATCCGGAAACAGTTCATCTTCTAATGGTCACAGGGTCGGTTGATTGGTTGATGTTTCCGAGAACATCGTTGATTGATTGATTGATTGGTTGATTGATTAGTTATTTCGAGCGCGTCAGTTGCTCAGGTCATTAGATCAGTAAGTGCAGTGCTAGTCTGTTTCGTCAGGCAGATGCGAAAACTTAACGATTGAACGAGGGGGTGGGTGGCATCCGGAAACAGTTCATCTTCTAATGGTCACAGGGTCGGTTGATTGGTTGGTTTCCGAGAACATCGTTGATTGATTGATTGATTGGTTGATTGATTAGTTATTTCGAGCGCGTCAGTTGCTCAGGTCATTAGATCAGTAAGTGCAGTGCTAGTCTGTTTCGTCAGGCAGATGCGAAAACTTAACGATTGAACGAGGGGGTGGGTGGCATACGGAAACAGTTCATCTTCTAATGGTCACAGGGTCGGTTGATTGGTTGATGTTTCCGAGAAAATCGTTGATTGATTGATTGATTGATTAGTTATTTCGAGCGCGTCAATTACTCAGGTTATTAGACCAGTATAGTGCATGTGTTGGAGATGGCGGCGTTTTTCGCCCGCTGAATGGCGAGATTTTGCGCCGAACACGTCGACGTGCGGGGTCTTCCCCAACCAGGTATCTCCCACCAGCGGGGCAACGCCCCACCCGGGACAAGCTCTAAGCTCCAGAGCGGTCTCCCGGCAAGTGTGGTAGTGTAGTGCGTATAAGTGTGTGTGTGTGTACGTAAGGGTGAGGATAGGACATGGAAGGATTGGCTACACCCCATGGCACATTGTTAGGGTCCGTCTTCGGCAATCGCGAGGTGTTGATTAGAGAAACCACGGAATAAAACGATGAGAATTCTTCTCCAGATAGTGGCTCAATTTTCCCCAGGTGTGTAGCTGGTGTCAAAAATATTGCCGCGTATGAGAGTGGAAACCTAGGACCTCCAGGATCTGCTTTGCCATCAATTGACGCCCTGAGCTTTCAGCCAGTACTTGTCCTCGTCTACTGCTAAGGGGGGATCGTTTAACTGATCGAGACACGCCAACTGCTACAACAATTATTCCTGTTAGTGCAGTGAGTGTTTTTATAACTGGAGGTCGTGTTTCTGCCCCGGTAGGTGATTAAATCCAGCCCCGAACCTTCTCATCGTGAATTTTCCTCTCCATGTATCTCTCCCCAGCTTACTTCGACTAAGTAGAACATTGTTGTAGGCTGATGCCGATGTTTGTAAATGAGTTGCAATTTACTTATGTCCATCTGTTAGTTCTTCTAGTAGTTGACAGCTGTATTTGTGCGAGAAGTTTGACAGTTGATGTCGGTGTTGTTTGAGAGTTCTGCGTCGGCCACTGCTGGTATGACACTTCCATGCTAGTGAGTGCAGTTTGTCACGTCTGTCGCGTGGGAGCGAAGAAGCCGTATTTAAAGTAGGGAATGTTTTTCGAGTTCAGGGAGGGGAGAGTTACGTGAGAATAGCAGCTAGCGTATAGTATGTAGGCGCCCGCAGATAGTTGCTCGCTATTTGTTGGCGTCTTTGGACCCGGAGAGAGGGGAGTCACGTGACGTTTTTCGTATTTGAATTCGGTTGTCTGGGAACCGCGGCGTGGCACGTGCGTTGAGAGAAAGGCGGGGGCGGCCTCACCTGCAAGCAGATGTGTTTGTCGGCGAAATGCTTTTAGTAAGGTATTGATGGAGGGAGGCACGTTTCGGAGATGTTCGTAAACATTTGACAGGTGGGGCTGCATATTCATATTTTGAGCAACATTTCAACATCCGCCAATAACATCTTTTTAACATCACGTGCTTCACCACATGTTACTCGGCCGATCATTCACCCCCGTCTGCTGTCGCGTTTTCTTTTGTGTTGCTTCCTTTCAAAGTTTTTCTAAAACAAAACGCTATCGTTCACCTTCAGGTGTCGCGAACCTTCCCCCCCCCCCAAAAAAAAATTCTCTTCAGTTCTTTCCCGTATTTTAATATTTACAGTTTGTAAATTAAATTAGATAAATCCTCGCCATTTTCCAAAGTTCAATGTCCCTTTTACAATTGTTTTTCCCAAAATCCGACACTTACTTACCTCAGCTGTAATTGTGTTCTCTTGTCTCTCGGGTACGTAAATTACGAATTTATACAGTTTTGCTTACAAACTCAACGCCCACTGGTTTTACTGTTTTTAAATTTTTTCTCTTTTATTTTTGTGTACAGCCTCGATTCTCTTTCGTGAGTTCGTCAACCCCAGTGGGCGAAAATAAACAAGTATTCCTCGCTCGCGCTCCGCCAATTGTTTATGCAACATTCATGTCCTCACTGTCCACTATATTTAAATGAGATGTAACTTTTTTCACACGCCCGTCTGGACCTTCACAGTATTTCATATTCATAATATGATTTACATCAATCGTGCAGGTCGAAGGCCGGATAAACTGTCACTGCAGCGCCTCTTACCGGAAGGTCCTAGGTTCTAGTTTCAACGGTGACGGCACAATTTTCGACACCACCGATATAACTAGGTCGAGTTCAGTCGTTATTTGAAAAAAAAAAAATTCCAACGGGTGGCTGCTCTGATTGGTAGTTTTCCATTGTTTCTCCAATCAATAGCAGGTTAATGCCGACACAGTACCCTAACAAACGGGTAACGCGGTTCGCGCGCGATCTTTCCTTCCCATTCCTTGTCCTAGCCTTCCCCTTACTTAAACACACACTCGCATGCAGTACACTATCACGGTCGTGAGCTTAGAGCTTGCCCCGGCTGCGGCGGTGCCCTGCTAGTGGGAGATATCTAGTTGAGGAAAACCCCGCTAGTCGACGGTAGGTTGGCGCTAGATCTCGCCACCTCTTACAATAAAAACATGCACTACACTTTTGGAACGAATGACCTTAGCAGTTAAATCACTGGAATCTGGCATCACTAATCAATTCACCGAACACCGGAGCCTCGTCCTGAATTTCGACATGCGAAGCGAAAAGTAAAATGTTGAGTCACAAGTGTTCGATAAAAAAGTGTAATGTGGAATATAATGATATGAAAATTACCAGTAAGAATGTTGAATGTTAACGAAGGGCGGAGCCTCGTCGTGTAATTGGACAGGCACAGCGAAGTGTGAATTCGCCTCGAATGTTTGAGGTTAAAAATTCGACACTATTCCACTCACAGACCTGAGTTGTAGTTCGCAATTTAGTGAAGCTGATAGATCGTGGTACACTGGTACCGGAAAGAAAACCGTACATTTTCCACCTCAGAAAACGTATTTTAAGAATAGAAGAATTTTATGACCCTTAAATATGCGCAAACACAATTTTGCACTAACATCAACCATTAAAAAGTATTTCACAAAAATCGAAAAATTTCGGAATATTTCATGGTTTGGGAGCTTCTAAAACTTTTACCGAAGAATTAAGGGTGCTAAACGGTGTTCTTACTAACTCAAATGTCAGTATAAAAAGTAAAATCTTCTTCATTTTTTTCAAAGTGGACCTTCTTACGACTCCCCACTTATGCACTAATATCTTGCGAAAAGTGAGTTACAGTACTTAGACGATGCAAACATGCGTACTGAGTATCAGTATCCATAGATTTGTTTATGTATGTATGTATGTATGCATGGAAACTACAAGTCTTGTACTCATTCATACATGCAGACACAAACATACAACGATTTGTTAAAATCCTTTAAGCACGTAGATAAAAAGTGTGTCTTTGTTGGTCCCTTACTAGTGTCTGTGTGAACAGCAAGCAATCTAATTCCCACTTTCCCCTTCACAGAAAATTTAAATCCTTCCTTTCGCTTTTTGTGTTGAAAAAGTACATACTTGTTTGAGATTCATTTTTAGTTACATAATAGCTTCTTTATGTATAATGCTCAACTTAAGTCGTATCGCATCAAAGGAAAGTTGATTCCTTTTTCATCGCAGCTTTTAAAAAGCCTTTTGACTTCCAAAATTCAAACAAACGACGGATATTCATAAACATCCATCAGAAAGCATAATTTCACATTAATCCTTGGAACTGGCGACTTCCAGGGACAAATTACCTACCGACGCAAGCTTGTAGACAAATTTTCGGAGTCTGAGACGTTTTGAAATACTTGCGTCGAGCCTCCATCTTCCTAGAGGAGCCTTCATTGAATGGGGTTACAACCTTCAAAACGCGAGCAAAATTAATTAGCTGCGGGATCCTTAATAATAACGCTGAAACATTTGCAAAGAGAAGATCTTGTCGAAAAGGGCTTGTAGTAACAATGAACTTCCGTAACAAAAGGGCAAAGAAGAATAACACCATTTCAACCGGACCGTGGAAAACGTCTCCGAGAGAAGTGCAGATGGAGAAAAACGTGGTTTTCCATATTTCAGAGAATTCCACTTCTATGGCGGAAGAATACACGGGGTTGAAGTAATTTAATTTTTTTATTTTGAGCAATTTATTATTAAATAAGCGGAATTTATTAATATACATGTGTTATTGCGTGTTTCCGCGGCATCATCTGCTATGGTCATTAGTTTCGTAAGTGTAGTTTATGTTTATGACGGGAGGGGGCGGTTTTCTCCTTTTCGCTGGATGGTGAGAACTACACGTTGGCTGACGGGGATTATCCCCAACCAGGTATACGACAAGGAAGGGGAAGGAAAGATCGCGCGTGGTTCTAGCCCGTTTGTTAGTGTCTGCTTTACAATTCGCCTGGTGTTGATCAGAGAAACCACGGAAAACTACCGGTCAGAGCAGCCGGCCGCTAGAATTCTCCAGAAAGTGGCTGAATTCGACCTATCTGACAAGCGAATATCGAAAATCCTGCCATCGCCGGGATTCGAAACCTAGGACCTCTCGGTCAGAGGCACTGCTGTGACTTCAATTGTTGCTCTGAAACCCCTTCAGACGGAGCGGAATTTATCACGTTTTGGATTTTGATTACCTGTTTCAATTGTAACAAGAATTTGTTTCAGTAGTAATCATTCAAAATCAATGAAAGACTCCCTGACACGCGTTTATGATTTTTAATGTTTCAAATTGTCTTTTGTAATGAAGAAACGGGTCTTGTGCATTATCGTTCTAATCAAACAAAACCGTCTCACTTTCAAGAGGACTTCGCAAACTACAACACGTCTACGCGAGAGGAATTGCGGCTCATTTATAACTTCAAACTTTTAAGGCGAATTGATGTTTTGTTACCCGTGACCAATATCATGACAAGGCTACAGACATCAGCTTACTCGTATAAACATATTATATTCTTGAATCTCCCAACACACAATTTCCAACGAATTTTACACTAAAATATTTTTGGGAAACGATAACATGCCTTTCTCGTTTGAACTGCGAAACAGTGACATCCTGCCACTCATTTTTTGCTTCACCGATATCGTTGGTGTCTGAGTCGATTGGTTATGATAGATGAAACCAGAAAAAAATATTTGTGATCCAGCCCCTCTTATGTTATTTAAACTTTAATCCTTTAGACCTCCTCTAAAATGCATGTGTCTCTGAGGACTAAAAATATACTTCATGTGTCTTTGAGTTCTATGGGCTACATCTAGAAGTAAATGAAAAGGAATATGCGCATGTCTGTCGCACATAGACGCAAAAACTACCTGACCCATTTCGCTGAAATTTTCACACTTCGTTCTTATCAGTATGGGGAGTGTTTAAAAGATTAGTTTGAATTCAATTGGATATGTGGAATGTTGATGATGATTTATGCGTTTCTAATTACTCAAGCTTACTTGAATAGAAGCGGTAGGCAAACCCCGCAACTCAAGTATTAAACATATGTTCTGTCCCTGCGATTGTAAAATATCGACCAGAGTTATTTCTTGAAATAAAGCAAATTTTTCCAAGAAGCAATAGCAAACGCATGGCTAAACGTGAGGGAGAACGTTTTAACAATAGATTCCTGGGCAACCATCTCCAAATCAGGACATAGAACAAACCCTTTCACACGAGAAAGCTTTTCATCTGTTAGAATTTTTGCAGAGCGTAGAGAAAAACTTGATTCACAATCACATTCCCAGCAGCGTATGTAGTATAATACCCTCCAAAAGCAAAGCATTACCGGTACCACTAGGCTAAAAAAACAAAAAACAGTTGCCATTTTTGGGAGGATATAATTCCCTCTAATGACCGTTTTTTCTCAATGGGTCTCTGGCAATTCTGCAGGATAAGAACCGCTTCGAAGGGCGAACGGAAGTTCTCGACAACTGAGAAGAGAATTTGAGGTTCATTAAACAGAATCCTAACAGCTGTTCCCTCGGAAATCTGCCCAGAGGGCAGATGGGATATTGTGCAACTAACTCCTTTTACTTGATATTGCCTGTCGCCGGAGGGAGAATTGCGCCAGCCTGTTGGAGTTAAATGGGAGGCAAAGAGATGTGAGAATTTGGTGACCTTTCGAAAGACGGTGTCGCCGAAGAAAAGTTTCATTCAAAAGATTTTTTTTGGTGCTTTCGTCGCGCTAAGAGAGATTTTAATGCTAACGAATTCATGAAATTGTTGCAGCTTGTACTCGTACAGAATCAAGACTAAATTATTAGATCCTGTGTTAGGAGGAGGTTATGATGAATTTCTTGACAACTCTATAAAAATATGTAGTAAATTTGTACATATCATATTATTTCGCAATTGCTAGTATTTTTGCTAGTACAATTTTAATAATTTTTATAACATGCGTATGTACATGTATACCTATTAACATGCCTTTACTTAAGAAGAGAAAGTATTGTAATCGAACGTCGGAAAATGGTGAATTTTCGACATAAAAACTCTTATTGCTTTAGCGAAAAGGTTCATAAATTGTATTCTTGTATACAGTAAATTAACAGCATGATTAATGGCATCAAAATGAAAACTTATAATTATTGATTCGTTGCTTTAACAACGTCTATTCTTTGGCTTTTAAACGTTTCGTATACATACTATCCTTCCCTCGTAACTGCACGCTTGATGCAAATACTCCCATGCAAAATATCGTGTGGTCATTTGGCGTATCCCACAACTTTTTCAAAATTTTCTCCAAAATGGTTCCAAATTGTTTACAACGTCTTCCTAAAACTACAATATTGAAGATACTGTAAGAATTTATTTCTTAATGAAACCTTCTGTTGAAAGAGAGATCTTGAAACAACCATGTATAATTTTTTTGAAAATATGAGTAGTTTTTGCAAAAGTTTGCGAGAAACAAGGTTAATTTTTAATGCTAAAAAATTATTCTCAAAATGTTCTATTTTTTTCTTTAATATTTTTTCCACGGAAAAATACAAGAAACGCTTGAACGAATGGTGCAGATCTCATTTTCGTTGAACTCAGAATTTGTATAAAAATATGTATTGGAAATAATGAGGGAGACAATTACATTTTTAAGCGTCTGCTCAAGAGAGTACGTCAGAGGGACAGTATGGTGTAGCGGTAAAGGACAAGTACAGTTAACTCCACGAACGTGAGTTCGTGTCTTGACACGAAAAAAAGTGTTTTGCTGGAAACCTGAAACTACTTTTGCAGGTACATGTAGTAGTCTAATATATTCTGGAGCCGTTACAAATAATACGGGAAAGTATGTGCTGATTCCGCACCACTAGTTTATACTAAATGGAAGTAAAATATCGAGACAGTCTAGCAGTGGAGGCAACGAGTAGAAAAGCAATTGAATAAAACCTTTTCAGTGAATTTCTAATACAATCTTTCAATTGAATAACTTTGTTGTACACTCAAGTACCATGCAGTATTTTATCCATTATCACCAATAAACAGAAAAGTAAAAATTTACAGTAAATATGTAAATATTAGCTTTATTCTCTTACGCAATATCTTTTTTACTTTAACAGTCGGCAATCAATGGGTGGGGGAGTTAATGACGGTTTCTTTTTTCAATGTCACACAAGTTGCTGCTCCTTAAAGTAACGAGTGAGCAGCAAATATTTAATGGCAGGCGGCCTCTTCCGTGGAACCTTGCTGTCGCATGATGTCAGCTCTTGTCGTAAGTAGTATCGCACTGATTGTGAGAACAGGCAGAGAAACACAATCATATATTTCCACTTTCAACCTATGTCGAAACTAAAACATGATTCTTAGATTTTTCCGCGTTCCGGGTTTTCTAACAATAGAAGAGACATCTTTCTCATAGGCGGCTGCATAGTTTTCCGTCCAGTTGTGCATATATTTGAAATACGTAATATCTATAATTCATAAGAGAATAAAACCATTATTTATGTGGCAAAGAAATACGAAATAAAAAACGGCTTATATTTCTGGTATTTCTTACGTGATATTTTAAGGATGACTTAAATCATCAATAGGCTATTGAATAAAGGCACCCCAAAATGCATGTGCATAAAATAATACGTTTATACGAAACGATACATTTAGCCTAAAAAATATCCAGTGTGTTATCTTTTGTAATCAGAACGGTTTATTCGAATTTGTCCATTAACCCTAAATAACGAGCTAAAAACTTTTTTCAAGATTCCAAAAGTGAGGAAACATGCATTAGAGTGTGCTCCGTTTAACAGCCATCTTCAACTCAGGCCCAAGAAAGAAACTTTTGAAAGAGAGAGAAGGACATCCGAAATACTTTTCAAGAAGAGGGAAATGCAAGTCTTCCTTTGAAATTTCTCACAATGGCGACTCATTTAGACTTTACAAGTTAAGAGAAGGTCGTAACTCAACACTCTAGTTATTAAATTCTACAACATTACATCTATGATGAAAAGTTAGGTTATGTCACAGAATTGAAAATGTATCGTGTTCTACCTTTTATGGTGAACTGACAGTTTGTAATAAATTGACCGCCCACAGAAGGTGACGTTGTATGCACCATTCGTAGAGGGAGCAACGTTGATGTTATTGGCAATGACAACTACGTTACAACGACGTAAACACAACTGACGGGATCATTACAGCATTCAAAACCTTTCCACCAGGCTGCATTAGGGGATACTGGTGATGCCGAGACAACGAAACTAGTCACTTTTCTTCCCTGGACTACAGCATCGGGAACATCGCAACAAGGCGATCTCAATTCTTTTCGATCCTACAACTTGCTGTTGATTTACGGCGGCGATGGTGTAACGGTTAGCGTATCAGACTGTTGTACCCAAGTTGGCGGGTTCAAACCCGATCGATGCCGTGGATTTTTAAGGGCGAAATAATCCTTCGTACGCCTTCCTTCGGAAGGGAAGTAAAGCCGGCTTCCATGTAAAAGATCCTTAACCCTAAATGACGCCTCTGAGCTAAATTCAAATCGCCTGTTTCGTCGCCCAAGAAATACCTCCTTTCTCCTCTGGTTGATGAAAGAAAGGGGCGTAGCGAAATTTGCGTGGTCAGAGCGGGCATGATGGCCCGAGTCTCGCCACGTAAAATAAGGCCTCAATTCAATAATTCAATCTGTAAATTCGTACATATGTCAGAATTAAACACAGATGAATAGAGCAAGCATAGTTTAAAATGTTCCCAATATTTAGCATTCTGTTGCGTCAGTATCAAACACATAAAAATAATAATGACATTCAAATTTACTCAAGTTGTACTCCAAGACGGTATGAAATTTGCAGGCACGTAAGTATTAATGCTTAAAGTAAGCTTCTGAAAGTGTCTAGCTAGGGACGAAAATCCGAGAACGTTTGGAATCGAACCCAAGAACCTCCTGGTCAGAGCCACAACAGAGTTCGTGGCAATAGTGAGCTATGAGCTAACGTCAGCTGGTTCGCGCTTACAAGAACATAATAGGACGTTCGCCGCAATGCAGATTCATTAACGCCGTAGGTGAAGTGCTGCTTTATGCGGAAAAACATCGAGGAAAAATAATTACTTGTCTCCCGTGCAGCACACCACGCAAACTTCATGGTGTGTACTCAACAGGAGGCTCTCTTAAAAACCATATTAATAGTAATAAAAACAAATAAATCTGACCACCTGGCGACATTCATCAATAGGGAACGGGTTTTGATGACCTAAAACATCGCCAAAAATGATCAATAAAATCATCTTAAATTTTTTTTAAATCCCCTAAAAAGAACGCAAACGTTTGGTTTGGACTGCTCTTTACCTGAGTAATATTTATAATAATAATAATAATAATAATAATTATTATTATTATTATTATTATTATTATTTTTTCTGCTAATGAGCTTTCGCTCGGTGCAAAGTTTTTCAGCACATAGTAGAGATATTACATGTTACATGTGTAGGAATGCATATAATATGGAAAGTACAACTAAGTAAAAACTAACAAAGTAAAACTAAGGATAATGTCTAAGAAGACCTAACATACACAGTTATTTGGCATCACACGCAATTCTCTAGACGTTTCCGGAAGCAACGCACACTGGAGGGAAAAGTCGCCAGTACTGCAGCAGGTAAATTGTTCCAGTCAGTTATTGTCCGGTTGGCAAAAGAGTATTTACGTACGTCGGTTTTTTGATTCCTATATTTGATTTTGTATGGATGATCTCCTCTTCCGAAATATTGAGGGTGCCTTATCCTAGTTCGAATTTCATTTAACGCTTTACATTTGGCTATCCCGAAATCAGTCGAACTGACAATGACGCAGGAAGACGTCACTTGAATATTAGATTACGTAGTACTCAAAACAGCTGACATTACCATTTATGAGTGAAGAAATCGAGTAGGCTACTTGATTTCTTTGCTCTTAATTCAGAGCCCTTTTTTAAAAAAATATTATTATCCCTACATTTTCCATTTAATATTGGATCAGGGAACATTTGGCACTGTGACGGTACATTCGGACGCATTCCAAAAAGTATTAATAAAGTGGACAAAATAACCGGAACTGACATATTTTAGTAAAGAAACAAATAGTCGAAGGTGCAATGGTGGAGGTGTTAAGTGTTACTTATTTCTCAAAAATTCAAGAAACAGTGCTCCCAGCAGACCTGTGAGAAGTAAATGAGTAAACAAAGGACATTTAGGAAATAAATAAATAGTGGCACGAACTCTTTGTTAGTTTGGAATAACGAAAAACTTTAATAAAATAAATGATAGTATATTGGGGAATTGAATGTGTTTTGTAAGTGATGTGCAATTACATAAACGTTTTAAATATAACAATATTAAGAATTTGTAAAAGGGGAAAATGATAGTATTATTTGGAATTTTAATTTGAAATTATTGCAACGAAGAAATTAGAGAAATATAAAAACATTAGTAAAATGTAAAATGAAAAAAGTAGAAAGGTACTGCGGGTTTGACAGAGAGAAGAGCTGTCCCTTGTTTGAAACTGTGTGGTGTAGAAAGAGCAATACATGGCAGACGGGGTAGTGATTTTAGACTGGCAATATCGTAGCCGAGGTCGAGTCTTGGATTCACGCAGAATTTGATGAAAGTTTTAGATTTCGAAAAGTGATGCTTTTAGTACGTTCATTATTAATTCGGGAGTGCTTTAATTTAGAATTTGGACGATGGAATGGTAAATATTGACTTGGACGCAGGTATTGGCAGCGATCATGTACGGCGCCATTACGGGGTCCAGTGAAATCAACAACCAGGGAGGTGACACAATATTGTCAAAACAAAATTATAACAGGGCCAAGATGAGTGATTAGATTAAGAATAAAATACAATAGTCATTAGAATAATTTCAGTACTTAAAAGGAGCGCACTCGTGTGAATGGAATGTAAATAAAAATATGTACGAATGTGTGAGAGATATTTGGATTTTTTTGCCAAGGTAAGTTGTTTTTATGTTAAAAGGGCATATATGTTTCGCTGTTGTTTACTTTTGTGTACGAGGATGCTGATGTTATGTATGGAAAAGAAGTATCGAGTATCATTTGGGCAAAAGTTTGAATAATAATTGCTAATAATACGATCGATAACATTGTAGAAAATCTGATCCTAAAGTTTCTAGAATCTCCCCACTACTGTCCTTGGGAATGCGAACAGCAATGTTGCTGATCTCAACACTTCCCAAGCTGATGAGACGAACTGAAGTAGAAACAGTATAATAAAATAATTTAGAAAATCTATTTGTAGAAAATCTGTTATTTTTCAGTAGGTAGCAGAAACCCAATGATAGAGGAAATAATAAGAGAGAGCCATGTTCACAAATAAATGTAATATCATTCAGTTTCTGTATGGGAGCGACTTCGCCGACCCACGCTAAAAATATAAATTTGGACTGTCAGGATCATAAACTGAAGAAACATAGGAGTCATTTCAGATCTGTCCTTAAGAGTTAGAAAGGAAGCAATAGATAACAACTCGTAAGTATGTAAATAAGGTAGATAGCTTTTTAATTAATACGAAGATAGAGGTATGCATATCACATGTAATTTGATATTTTCGTGATTTCGTTGAGTAAGTCAATCATTGTAGAGTTGACGTCCAAATTTGTTATCCGTTTATTTCACGTTGAATTTACAAACACGAAACATCTGACTTGTCTAAGTGGGGGGGGGGAAATAATTAAAAGTTATAAATATTAAATATATAATTCTAAGGTTTATGATCCGTTACAGCACATTAGTAAGAAACTGTAAATATTAAAACCCACAGATTATTTTTTTTCTCTTTATTTTTTGTCGCATCAAAAACTAAGGTTATTAGCGACAACATTTTTAATTACAGGTGTTTACAGACATTTATGACTTCATCCGTCATTACATAAACAAAAGTATCAGAATGTATTGGTCATAACATAATACAGTATCACATATTACTTATCTTACATACCATCATCATACAGAACAATCAGGACATGGTCATAACATCTTTTCGAGGGTTACACATCATTACATTAACATAATATAACATAATAACATAACATAATATAACATAATAACATATCATAATATAACATAATAACATATAAGTTATAACATACTATTATCTTACATACTTGTAACACAATCATACAATATCATCGGGGTAGGATCATAACACATCAACTCTAGAGATACGGACGGGCTTACCATAACGTTATATTTCAAGCATGACATTCCACAGATTATTGTTGTTGCTAATTTTGTGTGTTGTATATTCGTCAACATTCAAATTATTGTTCTTTATTGTTAGACAGTTCAGACAACTGTACAGCAGATGAATGGGCACCCAGAGAAAAAACCCTGGGGTAGTTGATGCCCCTTATATGAAGCAAAAGATTTCCTCCTCCCGCAATTCATAAACAAAATTCATTACTCCATCATCAGAGATAATGCATTACGTTTAATTTGGTTTAGAGATAAATATATTTCTTTACTTTGAATGAAAAACGTTTCAGCGCCCCAATTAAGTCGTGGCCTGGGGCAAACTGGCCCAGCTGCCCCTCCCCCTCCTGAGCATAAGGAGTGTAAAATTATTATGAAAGAGTCTTGCTTTTGATTAATATGCAGTGATGATACTGTTTTCATAACAGAATTCACATATTTCCTGGGATGTCGTTTATATTGATCTATAAAAACGTTGATGGGTTATTTTACAATTTTTCTGTGCTGTTGTAAATAAACGATCCACAAGGGAAATATTTTTTGTTTCGAAGATACAGATAACGGGAATATGAATTTTGTTTATTATTTGAGGTGGTTCGGTCTCTTATAGAGTAGCCGTATGTCACAATATGTAATACAAAATTGGCTACATCAACGGGTTCAATCAATGTGACAACACTATTTCATCACTAGCTCAGAACAAATGAAAACGTTATATAACGTTGGACTATGACAATACGAGTCCCATACTGTCTGTCTGCCCGAATGTGTAATAGTTTCCGCTTTTCTGATCCCAATCATCACACTCAGAGAATGTAATTACTATAGTAAAATAGTCCACGGATTTTTGCAGTAATTCCCATTTTCACACCAGGACATTTCACGCTTGGCGGGGCAAAGTTTTTGTCAGCTATAGAGCACGATTTAATTCACATCCCTCGCCAATATGTATTCACGTACGTATTCATCCTTCACACTTTTCCCACTTTCTTTCTCCCTTTCCTATTTCATTCTTCTTCTTTCACTCTCCTCCTTTTTTCGCACCCTTTCTTTTTTCGCTCCTTTTCTTTTTCACATTCTTTCTTTTTTCACACTCTTTCTTTTTTCACACCATTTATTTTTCATACTCTTTCTTTTTTCATTCTTTCTTTTTTACTCTTTCTCTCTCTTTCCGTCTGTGTTTCGTCTTTCTTTTTCTCTCTTTCCGTCTCTTTCTTTCTCTCTATATTTCTTTTTCTTTATTCTCTCCCCTTTTCTCTTTTTATTTCTTTCTTTTTCTTTTTTCCTTTTTCTCCCTTCCATTGTTTCTTTCTTTATTTTTCTCTCTTATTTTCTCCCTTTTCATTTCATCCTCCATTCTCTCCTTTCCTTTTAATCCCGTTCGTTTTTAGTATCTGTTTCTTTCATAGTATTTTTTTTAATATATCTTTATTAGGGAACGAATGTACATAGTTCAGTATTATGTATACTACATCATATGTATTTTTATGACTTATATTTAACTTAAATGCTAATCTTACAACTAAATCTAAATATACATGAATAGGAAACTCACAGAGCACCTATGTGATTAATTGAGTTCTGAAAATATGCTGAGGAATGAATCAAATGGATATCTATTTTTTATTCTTGTTGGGAGCTGGTAGGTGGTGGCTAGGCCGTAATGGGTGGCTTGGGTTATTGTGTTTATTTTGGAGAAGAAATTGTTAGATAGGAGCGCGATATGGTCAAGTATAGGGGGAAAATTAAATTCTTTATGCAGTTGAGTGTTTGAGATGAACCAGGGTGCATGAGTGGCAAGTCTGAGGAAATTATTTTGGATGATCTGTAATTTATTTATATTAGTTTTAGAAGCATTGATCCAGATAGGGCATGCATAAAGCATTAGGGGTCTAACAGTTTGTTTTGTTCTTCACTACTCAGATGACGCAGCTTTCCTAAGCCATCGATAATGGCTATCTTCTATAAGCTATCTGTATTACTAAGTTTGCCACGCACGCAGAAATTGAAAAAAAAATATGCAGCATCCAAAACTTTTAAGACGTGTCTATGGTTTCGTTATACAGGAGCTCATAGTCTGATACCCCGGTGACTATAGACTGAATTATCGTACACAGAGCGTCACTGCTTACACACAGATGAAGTCATGTGACGGCAAGGCTCCAAGGAATAGACAATGAAATATTTCCTGTTCACGTGTTGTGTTATGGAACAGCAACTTTTCTACTATTCTTATACTATGTAGAACAATTGTTCTGCATTATTGTAGTGTTATTCAAATTATTGCTTGTTCTTGAACAGTGTGGTGCTACTTTTTGGAAAACACTTTTGTGTGGTTTTGTTCGGAAGCATATTTGCCTATTCAAGCCACCAGTTACATACTAAACTCATACACCATCACAGCCGGTAATTTGTGACTAACCCAAAATGCATTCGCGGGTTAATGGACTTCACACTGGTTGGGGTTAATTTAACTGACGAACGAAATGGAACATTTGACGCCGTTTCCGATACAAATGCAACGGTAGCCACAAATGACACCACATCGTTATTCAACAAAAGCTACACGCGAAATAAATATTTCCGATTCTAAAACCACTTTGTTGGAGCTTTCAAACGCACGAAAGGTATGCATTTTTACAGCAAACGATATGTTTTGTGGAATTTTTAAAATCGCTCCGGGGAGTATTCGGTAACACAAAGAGAAACGTTAAAAAAATATTGTCATTTGCTGTGAACGATCCTGTAATAGCTCTTTAAAACCTCTCTTCGAATTCTTATGGTTTACAAACCTAGTTACAAACACACGTGTCATTGGATGTAAAATATACGGAATGGCAAATAAATGTGATGTCTTTCATGCATTTAACAAAAACAGTGATGTGAACAAATTAATCTTCAAATCTGTAAGACTCGGAGTCCTTAGAAATATTATGTGTTCTCTTGACTATATCGAAACGGAGTACATTCGTAACAATGTGTAGTAACATAATTAGCATGATAGATTCATTTTTTCTTAATATATCTTGATTTTTAAAGTGATAGGTATAAAAGTCAAACGAAAATTTTCGAAAGATTTTGATGCACAAGTCAATTTGAAAGTAAATTATTTTACTAACATTGAATTAGGAATTTTTATATAAACATTCTTATAAGAATTATATATTATTACTCTTACAATCTTATAATTTTAATGAATTAATTTAAACTCATATTTTTTATCTAATTCTCAATAAACCCCATTAAAGAATATCATATGTTTTAATCACTTATTTACATCACGATTAAATTCAAAGTATTTTTCAATCAATAACTTAAATTAATTTCTTCACAATTAATTTTTAACAATTAATATTCACACAAGCCACAAATGTTGCAAAATTCACTTTTAGGTCGTGAGTAGAAGTGCGTATTTCAAATAAAGATAAAACATTTGCGGATTAACATGATAATCGTTCGACAACGATGGTGCTACATCATTTCATCAAACGTAATTTTATCATATTGAAAACCTTTTGATGCAAGTAAATCGAGTTAATTGGCAGAACTTACAGGCCTGCTGTCACCCTCACCAGAACTTCCAATCATACGTTTAAACTCAGTAAGTATCAAAAGCATTAGTATTTAATCGCTTTTAATTTATAGTGATCTT